>KB663721.1:7598237-7972392 GCA_000349025.1 Anopheles minimus
AAAAGAATTCACAATCAATCAAAACATTAGATAGGCCTTGACCAGCAAAGCTTATTGTGATCACTATCAAGGAAAGTTCCAATTATTTTTTTTCTGTGTTTGTGGTTTGAGCCGATTGATTGCCTCTGAATATCTAGAACACGGATTTTCGTATAATAATAAAATAGCCATACCCGGATATAAGTGATACTGATAAGAAATCCCTTATCAAACTCAGCTTCCTAATCAGGTGGAACCTTTTGTATATAATCCAGCTGTGCTTGTCGATTAAGTATCAGTTATTTGTGGAATCAGTAGTGCTCCCAGTTGGTTCCAACCATGCATTTCTATACGGCGATTTTTGTGATCGGTGTTGTTGTGGTGTCTACGGTTGCAAGTGACGTGCAACCATTGCCTGAGATAGAGATGTTGCTGAACGTTACCCAGGAGTTACGGCCCCTTGTCGATCCTTCTAACAACATTTCAACGGATGGATATAATGTCTACGGTGGACAGTTTCCGCACCATGCTCAGCTGTACATCAAAAATATCAATCCAAATGGTGCTACCGTTACCGCCGGATCCCTCATTACACCGAATTACATCCTCACGGAAGCGGATGGCTTGCGGTCAAGTATCAGCAGGTACAATTTCACTTACGGATATGCAATTTTGGGTACCGATGGAAGTAGCGCAGAGACTCGGCAGCAAATCAACTTCCAACAATGTGGTGTACAGCTTCATCCGATACACAACATAGCGACTGTTCGTCTGGATCTTCCAGCCACCCTGAATAAGTTCGTGCAACCGATACGTTTACCTGCCTTATCCGATATCCGCACATATGAGCTGATGGAGGGCACCAATGTCGGAAGTTGGGGACGGAAATATTTACGCAACCAGGTGATGGTGAACGACGATTGCCATGAGCAACATCCTTATGCGAACATTTATCCGTACAATATCTGCACGAATACGTACGTAGGAGGTGCGTTCTGTTATAGAAGATATGGATCGGGATTGATCGTTGAAGACGATAAAGGACCTATACTCGTTGGAATAACGACTTTGATTTATTGGTGCGAAGTGAACTATCCTACGGTATATTTACGCGTTTCGGAATTTCGCGACTGGATTAGCATGAACTCGAATTATGTGTTTGATTTTTAGGCAAACCTCAAAATGAATATTAGAAAGAGACACGCTGGATTGTTAGTCAATGTTTTTAGATGAAATAAAGTTATTTGTTTTTGCTTCATGATACAGCTACTAATATATACATTTTGTGTCTTAGTATAAGCAAACTGAGATGGTTTGATGGAAAATCTTTGCTGAAGAATCAGGCTAAGCCTTCGTTAATCGATTGATTGGTAAATTCGATCAATGGTTAAGGCCTTTTTGGGCCAATAGTTCGAAAGATGATACCTCTACTTCACTTATTTGAGATTACTTGAAAATCCTGTAAAACGCAATGAGGCAGTGCAAAGTTCACAGTCGAGCGCCTTCGTCTTCCAATCCAATATCCTGACCTTAGCGGCGAACGCATCAACGCTCTTGCTCCACCTGTCCATGTGGAGGCCTAAAAAGATTCTACGGGCTGGGTTGACCGGCGCCATTCACATGACATGATCAGCCCACCGGAGCCTGGCGAGTCTAATTCATCGCACGATAGTGAGATCATCGTAAAACACATTGAGATCCCGATTGTCCTTCACCAATAAATGGCCAAAAATACATCTGAGAATTTTGCTCTCGAATGCGGCTAAGAGGGCTCCGTCAGCTATGAACCGAGTCCATGTCTCAGAGGCGCATGTGAGTAGTGGGACTGTTTAAGTTCTATATCCCAGTGGAGAATTTTCCTCAGACAGTAGCGCTTATCTCAAGGTGGTGGAATTTGGAACGGCCTGACTGCGTAAGTCAGGATTTGTTAGCAGGGCCGACAATAAATAGACCCAAGATATCCACTGAATAAAAAATCCAAACCTTTTAAAAGTAAAACATGATAAAGATTTTTGTATCTGGGATGTTCATAGATATAAACGATTCGTATTCCAGGCAATGATAAGAATAACATGTTGCGATGTGATGGGATATCTGTGTTTTGGTGGCAACAGGAAATGAATAATTTTTGTTTTTGCAATATTTCTTATCAATGACTGCGGTAGTACGCACCGGCAGCGTCCTAATCAGTTGGAACAACTTTAATATAAGCTAGTTGCAGCTGGAAAACAGCTACCAGTTTCAGGCGAATCGTTGGAGTTCACTTGGGTTCAAGTTCAGTTTTGGCGATGCAGCTCTATACGGTGTTTGTAGTGATCGGTGTTGTTGTGGTGGCTACGGTTGCAAGTGAGATGCAACCATTACAAACCAAGGTAATCGGGATCCTCAAACAGGAGTTACAGCCTCTCGCGGATGCTTCCAACAACCTTTCGACATACGGATACGTCGCCTACCCAGGACAGTTTCCGTACCATGTGCGGTTGTCTATTAAAAATGGTGTTGACACTAGTACTACCCTATCTGCCGGATCCCTCATTACGCCGAATTACATCCTCACGCAAGCACGTGACTTGCGCTCGAACATAAACTATGCTAATATGCATGGATATGCAGTTTTGGGTATTGACTACGATAGTAGCACAGAACGGGAGCAACAAATCAACTTCACGAAAAGCAGTGTACAGCTTCACCCGACGTACGATATTGGGACAGTTCGTATGGATCATCCGGCCACTTTCAACAAGTTTGTGCAGCCGATTCGTTTGCCTACGCTATCCGATTCCCGCACGTATGAGTTGATGGAGGGCACCAATGTCGGAAGTTTTTTTGGACTGTCGAGTTATGTGCGCAATCAGGTGCTGGCGAACGTCGACTGCAGTAAGCAAATGCCTACCGGTTCCATTTATTCCTACAACATCTGTACGAACACTTACGTCGGAGGTGCCTTCTGTAACGGTGTGTACGGTTCTGGATTGGTCGTAGAGGATGAGAACGGACCTATACTGGTTGGAGTATCAACTTTAATGTATACGTGTGCCGTGAACCATCCAACAATATATCTACGCGTAACTGGGCTACAGGACTGGATTAGTGCGAACTCTGATTATGTGTATGACTTGTAGGCATGTGTCTCCAAATATATTATGTAATTTTTTTAAGTTTTCTCATTCACAATATGTAATATTTAGTTATAGCATGTCTATCGATCATTATTATCAATCTTTTTTTATTTTTTTATTTTTTCTTCTTTCGCCCATCGTGATTTCACGTGGAATGAAAAGTGAAATGACCCTCCCGGAAAAGAAATCGCAGAAAGATCATTAAACGGCCGTACGTGATGCGGTCGAACACATTTTCAAACAAATCCCCATTTCGGGTGTTGGTAATTACCCTAAACGTGAAATTGATTAGAGCTCGTTACGAGTTTGGACTTGGAAATTGTCTCAAGCGTTCTCCAATGTCGTCTTTTTCGGTGTGGGGGACATAAGTTTCACATGCACTTACTGTCTAGTTTTCACTCGTAAAGTTCCACATTTGTAGGAACTGTTGGACTTGACCAGTGTTGTATGCTGCTTCCCCTGCTTCTGCACTACTGATACTAGCTTGTTCGTGAAATGAAACCCTTGTTCAAGGGTGCATCCCAATACCAAACAGGGGGCGCAGAATGGGACACACACACCATTACAGCCGACGTGCCGGTTGGTGACGATCCGTGCAATGAAAGTATCGAAATATTAATATTCTACATTGCTTTTATTTCCTGACCTACAGAAGGTGATGCGTGTGGAAATGAAATGAAAAAGATATACTCTAACGGCATTAGTCGATTTCGTTCATAAAATTGAATTTTTAAATCGTATTGATATTAAAAAAGCAAAAAAAAGCAGATCACCAAATTGCTTCCATATCGATCAGTTATTAATGTCACGTGTGTTTCCCGCTTGCCGATAGACTACCAATAGGTGAGTTGGTGTGGAAAGTAAATAATTCACCCCTGTCCGTTAGGAGTTGTCGGCCGTCCTTAAGGAAAGTTGAATGTCTTCGGATTGGTGTTAGTACATTCGGTACGATGTACATGTTCACGTACAAAGGTGGCGAATGCAGTTGTGATTGCAGCAGGAAGTTGGGAAAGCTTTAAAGAAATGCAATCAATGTTGAAGAATGCTGCAAAACCAATACAGAGTGAGACATTTGACCTGTAAACAGATTTGAACACGTGCAAAAAACAATTTCCTGTAAATCATTCCTTGACCTCTCAAGAAACCTTTCTACGAGTTCTTAAAGTTTGCCCTATTAACAAACCTAGTTTCACCAGTGCTCCCATTAGTAAACCGTTTCATTCGACCGACTGCTCTTGACCGAACGGTGAGGATCACCTGGAACAATCTCACGTATGCACACGAAAATAAACGACCCAGCCACCCCAATCACTTCGCAACGGACCGTGTGAATTATTCATGTAATCAAAAGAAAAGCACGAGAAAAAAAACGAATGCGCATTTCGTCGCCTACGCCTGCATTGCTGTCCTTTCGTGACGGTTGTGTCTGCCCGGCTTTCCAACAACGCCCCGATGCACATTGCACATTCTCGCAGCAAACGGGAGCGATGAAGCGGTTAGGCTTTGTTTCAATTAAAAACGCATAAACGCCTAGTTCCAATTGATTCCACAGCTGGGTTTATTTTTATCACGCTGTGGGTCAACGCTTGGGAACAGGGTGATGATCGGAAGGGTCACGTACGCGTACGGTAGCTGTGGCCACCGGTTCGAGTTTAATGTCTTCATCGGTGTACGTGTGGACGTGTTGTGACTCGCCGTGTGTGCCAATGGTTTCGATCGTGGATGGTTTCCTAGGCCAGAGGAATTTGGATGGACGAAACAGTTTTTGTATGGAGAAAATTTTTTAGCTAAAATTATTGCGATAAAGAATTATATTACAACATGGTTAAAAGAAAAACATAAGTTTTTGTTAATAATCCCTAATACTTAAAAGTCCCATTTTTAAGTATGTGAAAATCATCCCACTGTGTGATAAAGAACATGTTCAATCAGACCTCTTCTGTTACTTCAGTCTCCCCTAGTAACTCAGAGACTTGAGGTGTGCTTTAGGTGACGAACCTGCCATGAATGGCTAAATGACAAACATGTTGGAATGACCAACTGCACGCCCTCTAGCGCAACCGCCAAGCCTAGTCTGACCTGCCCACAACGACGGAAACGCTTCTGCTCGAAATAGTTGGGTGTTCATTCACCTGTCAAACACATCAGCACACGTACGATACAATGTAGCGGCTAGTAGATCTGCGTGCGTGATGTTCTACGCCGATACATAAACCGGCTCGCGGGATTTTTGCGGTACGCGATTGCTAAATTGTGATTGGAATAAACGGCACGATAAAGTGAGTGCGTGCGTTCGTGCGTTTAGCTAGACTTTCCTGCACCGAACCACGCGCACCAATGTTTTGGCACATGACGTGCCTATGTGGGGATTATTTTTGGATTTATTTATTGCGTGCAAATATAGAACCATGAATGAAAGGGCGCAAATATATGTAAGTATACCGTGAGATTGGGCCGTTGTTGTACGACGGGGTTTTATGTGTTTTTATTCGATTTTATTACCCATTTTTTACGATTCATAAGCATAAATGTGTCAAAAAGGCATTAATGAAGAAGTATTGTGGTGTTTAATAGTGATCAATACCATGGCTTCATGCTATGTAGTACATATTAAACAATTTTTTGTGATATTATGGATACATTGAAGTATTGTGTGATGCTTTTCTACAGTTAAATTAGTCAAGCCATGTGATATAGTTATATCGAAAAAAATAATACTAGTAGATAGTGTGAACAGTGTCTCAAGAAACATACCTTCTTTTTTCTTGGCCTGCTCGAGAATGTTCTCCTATAAGTCATGGCCAGGTCACCAATCCGTTTTTAGGAAACATGTATTGTTGTATTCTTCAATACAAGGATACATACGTGTTCTCACAAGTTAGATCTCACTTGATCCAACCTTACGCTGAGGATCACCTCCATGGTAGAACATCCCCAAACAGCT
Organism: Anopheles minimus; assembly: GCA_000349025.1. Taxonomy (NCBI): domain Eukaryota; kingdom Metazoa; phylum Arthropoda; class Insecta; order Diptera; family Culicidae; genus Anopheles; species Anopheles minimus. The sequence continues at coordinate 7,604,280 of KB663721.1, forward strand.
CAGTTCTGTGGTTCGTTGAGCTAATTAAAACGAATTTGTGGTTACGATCGTACCGAAGTAGCAAAAGTCGTCTACTACCTCGAGAACGTCGTCAATTTCCTAGTGGAACTAGGAAGTCAATCGCCGATGAAGACGAAGTCATTCTCGAGGTCTAGGAATTAGAATCTCACCCAAAAATATTTGCTTTCCAATTATAACTCTGCATCCAACCGAGTGCCCCCGGGAAATATCTCCAAACCAATGTGGACCACAAAAAAAATATATCTTCATATCTCTGAATCACAAACGATTCACCAACGAATTATTAATTTAGTCAAACCCATTTGTTTTGTTATTTATTAGTTTTTGAACTGCTGAAGTGACATTCGTTCACTGTGTGTGTTCTCATTTCACAAGGGTTCCATTAACCTACAACAATTAACATTAGTTCACTACAAAACCGGAATAGGGGGAAACAAACAATTGAAGCTAGCCTGCATGACCACACAGACGCCGAGGCCGACGCTTCCCTTAAAAAACCCTAAAAATCACCGCAACGAACGGTGAGTGACGTCGAGCGAGTGAGCAAATAAATAGCAATAAATTAACGGTTTCAATAAATTAATTGTGCCCACGAGCGAGCGTTCGATCGTCTGCTCGAGGGATGCGCATCTGCAGAGAGCTTTACGACCCTGTAGATTCCGTTAAGCTTGATCGTTTGTTTTCACTCTCTCGAACTATCGCAACAGAAGGCAAGCTGAAAGAACGACATGATACCCGAGGTGCGAGGAAGATAACAGTGTGCGCTTTCCCTTCGCTTCTTCGGGGTGGGTTTTTGTTCGAAAATTTGTACAAAATTGATGGAACATGACAACAATGATGATGAAGATAATGATTAAAATGAAGCTTGCCCTGGCTGCTGAGCGAACGAGAGTTAGCACACTACAAAACGAAACTGAACCAAACGTAGATTCGCGTGTGGAATATTGGGTTTTGCACCCAATAGCTAGGAAATGCGTTTCGCCGTCATTTATCAGTATGGCCGCTGCTGCTGGTATGCCATCGCATGCGGATCGGCAAGCTGTGGCGTGTAGTGGTTGCCGGACGGGTTGTACTTCGGGTTTCGGTACAGGTACGGCTCATCGTAACGTTCCGCACGATCATGTCCACCCTGATAGCTCGGCTCGTCATCGTGCACACCGTGCAACGACCGTTTCCAGTAACCACCGAAGTCACCGTCGCCGTGATCATCGTAGTGATGCTGATGCTGGGCATGCTCGTAGTAGATCACCTACAAGTGTTGGATATTGTGGACATTAGAACACACTGTGAGGATATTGAGGATCGGAGTCTGTAAAGTTATACCTTTTGTGGGGAAGGTTGCTTCTTGAAGTCGATCCAGAACCGAGCAATGTTGATCAGCAGACCGATCAGTGCAACGGCGAAGAATTTCAGCTGCAGCTTAAAGGACAGGATCTTGAGCAGCAGCTCAATCTTGGCCTTCAGCGCAGCTCCCAGAATGAACAGCTTCATGAAGGTCTTCTTCTTCTTGCCCTTGCGCTTGCCTGTATTTCCGGTGCGTGAATGTTTGGACAATGTGGCGGAGGGGAATTTAAGGAATGAAAAATGTTTCGTTTTCACCAGTCGAAGTAAAGGAACATAAAGAAAAGTAAAGAACACGTTAATAAAACTCCATTCCGTTCTGCACTGGTGTGGATTGGTTGCGTTAGTACAGGACTACGGATTTCTACTGCGGACACGGTTAGCAAAACTAAAGCAACAAATTAGTATAACACAAACACTCGCATGCTTTCACTATCTCGCTGCTCGAGGCTCTTATCACGCAACAAAAGCACACACACACACACACGCACACATACATATAGGAAAGCAAATGTGTTACACAAAGCTACGGGGTAGGGATGCTAACGATCTGTTAGACGAGTGGGAGATTTCTACTTCAAACAAATGTTAATTACGGTTAATTAACTAAATAAATCTAAAAAAGCGTTTAAAAGCGTCTTTCTTCTTCTACGATGATGGTTTGCGATGAGATTTGTTTGTAGTTTGCTGCAGTTTGTTTCGTTACGGGTCAAGTATTGTATAAAGCTAGTGTTTCATTTAAAAAAACTATAAATGTAAGACTTAATAAAGTACAACTAACTGATACAATTAATAATGAAAATAATGAAAATTAATCTATGTTTCACGATGGCAATAGAAAGAAACAATGAGAAGCTTAAAACTTCTTTCAAAGTAAAACACAAAAATTGCTTGACAAGCAAAAACAAACAACAAATCAACAAGTAATAGTCTGCTATAATGCTTAAGTGGCAAACATTAAAGTCATATAAAAAAAAACAGAAAACCGCGATGTAAATAATGAGAAGAGAGAGCGTAACGAAACGTAACATACTACATTGAAAGTAAAAACAAACAAACAAACAACACAAATGAAACAACAGATGGAAAAACAAACAAACAAATCAAGCATGATACTACAAATGGCACAAACAATGAGACAAAATAGCACATGCAAAACCAACGGATGGTGTAAAACAGGCGTGACTCGTCTACTGATGCATGCGGGCGATAATGAGCGCCTGGGTATGATCCACAATGATAAAAAGCAAATAATGATGATGAGACCGGTGATGATGATGATGGCGGTAATTGTGTGTGGTGGATGAAATGGGAAGTGTAAATGATGATGTGTATTAAGCGCCGGATGAATATGTGCTGTTTTTTTTTCTTGTAATGTTTAGTATGTCTAGCAATGATTGCACCACTTTTGTTCTTTTTTTTGGGGTTTTGTTTCATAAGCCTTCAAAGAAGCGATTAATCGACGTGCAACGTGCAAAGCCAAAACTGTCATGCCAAAGTAGTTGGGTGTTGTATTACTAGCCACATTCCGATTCCGATGCCACATGCATTCCGTCCCAGAAGGTGACCAATGGATTCTTTTTTTTGTTTTTAAAGATTTTTTTTTCAGGTTGGTAGATTTATGCGATCTTTGGCAGGTTTTTTGAATACTGTTGGTGCTGCTGCGGGTGAAATAGTGTTGGAAAGATGTTGTATCATCCTTGCGTGTGTTGTGTCTCTGTTCCTGTACGTGTATGGGTAGAAGGTGTATTGATTGTAATAGGTAGAATCATACCGTGTTTATGCTTCAAAAGTATTTGGAAGATATCTTCCAGGAAAAAAATGAAATATGTTATACAACTGTCTGAAACCGATCACCATACAGTAATGGTTGTCAAATTAAGTATATTGCTTGCTATAATTATGGCGATCCGATGGCCGAGGCGATAGCGGCACCGGTCTTCACATGGGACATGACCGAGGTTCGAATCCCATCCGAGAACCGTTCCAGCTACTTGTCCAAGTCTAATAAGCCCTTTTATTTAACAATGGCAGGACCATACAAGGTCGTTAAACCCAAGAAGAAATAGCGAAATTAAGAAAAACAATACTTTTTAATTTAGACCACTCTCAGTTTGGGTATCATAAAGGGCACTAAAACACCCTTATCTCATTGTCCAGAAATGAGGTTGTGGGCAGTGTTTATGATACCCTTCCTACATGGATCCGACTGTTGAGATCCGAAAGCTACTGATAGGCTACAAAGCCACAAATAGAACATGAAACATACAAGGACGAGGAAATACGGAGTTAGAACTCCATATGGTAAACCAAACCAGGACCCGTTCCCAAACAAACTCAACGATGGGCTGGGGGTTGGGGTGGCATCTGGGTGGGTTGGGTGTGTGTGGTTGTTTTAGCACAAAATTGGACCCAATGTACTCAAAGCATAGAAAGGCAAGAAAAGGTCTCGCCCGTTGGTGTGCGTACGTCGTCTGCGCAGTCCACCGACGTCATCGTCATCGTCGAAGCGAACGGCCCCTGTGGAAGAGGTGGCTTTCTTCGAAGGAGGTACCACCAAACGGCGCCCTTCGGCCACCTCCCCATCTCGCTCGTCGCTCGACATTAGCTGGTGATGTTGTTGCTGATGCTGCTGCTGCTGCTGCTGCTGCTGTTGGTGTTGCATCGCATTGTAGCCTGTAGCCGTCCTATCGCCACCAATGGCACTACGAGACCCACCTCCATGACCAGCACTAGGTTCGCCACTACCAAACCCATAATCCAGTTGGTCACCCTCTTGCTTGCCTCTACCAAGTGCTTTATCCGGGCCGCCCGCCAAGCCAGCATAATCCACCAAACCATCCTCGACAGCAGCGAGCTGATCGCGGTAGTCCTCGTCGTCGGCGTCCGCGCGACCGACGGGAGCACCGTCCTGGGTCGGGCCGGCGTCACCAGCTGCGTTACCTAGCTTCAGCAGATGATGCAGATGCGTCTTCGATGAGGCGTCCTCCTCCTTGCCTTCCTCTTTGTCGGACACATATCTGTATAAGGCGGGGAACGTTCGTACGGATAAGTAACATTCAATTATAATTACGGGTAAAACGTTTCTGGGACACTCACTCATCGACACCTTCCGAGACGAACTCCGATAGTGCACTGAGACCGGTTTCGATCTGCTGCATCAGAGTGGATGGCTTACCGCGTGCAATCTCAGCATCACTGAGACCTCGGCTTTGCTGTCTTGCTGTTACCTCCTTATCGGCTTCGGCTAAAATGTAGGCGTTAGAAAAAGATTTATTAAAAAAGAAATAATTGAAGAATGAATTGGAGTAATAAGATACAAAAAATTGATAAAATAATTATTGAACAAAATATACTGAAGCTTAAACTTAATATAACAATTTTACAGTTTGAGAAGCAATAATAAATCAGAGAATTAATGCAGATTTATATTGATAAAGACGATGCAAACTTTAAATCGAAAGTGAATTTTCTACAATCTTGAAGTATGCAAATCGCTTTGGCCCCATATCTCGAGATGATGAAACACTTTCCAAGCGGGTCAGCATTTCCTCCTTCTCCTCCTCCGTTAGCTATTTCTTATCTTTCCACAAACATGTTTGCAAACGATGGTCGGCAATAGATTCGCTAAAAGTAGAGCCCGTATTCCTGTTTTTACAGTTTGCTCTAGTTCCTGATAATATTGCTCGAACGAGTACACGCGTACTGGTCGGCGAATCTTTCCTGGTCGAGATTCTAGCCCACGGATGATGGCTATGGGATGCCGGAGACCACCGGGAGACTGATCGTTTCGGGATAGAAGTCATCCAAACCGGTTGTATACGGGGGCTCGCTGCTAGGTGAGGTTTTTTTTAGTGAAGTAGTACTGTCGCTTTACTTTAATTGTAACGAGATGACACCGGAGTTTTCCAGCTTCGTTCAAACCGGTTAGTAGTTGTGGGACACTTATATGAATCTAAGAAAGTGCTTCATCTTCAATTGTCACCAGCAAATCGAGTACCGGACCAATAATGTTACAGGAAAAAAAAAATTGTGGGAAGGGTTCGTTGCTTATGGAAGCGATCAAGTCTCTTGATATACAGGCTTGTGAGAGAGTCAAAAAACGAGGTTGTAAAATAAGAAATGATTGTGTACAACTAATAATCGATAAAATAATTATAAAAAAGTGCTATATAAATTACTAAAATTATTTCATACTCGGTGCATGCCGTGGTGCCAACAATAGGGCAATACGGCCTTCCTTATGGAAATTAAAAAAAAATATCTTCAACTACTAAAGCCATGTCCACAATATTGCTTTTTCCAGCTGGTATGTTCGAGATAGGAAGATTTCCCATCCGCATTCCTGCCCATCAGCGTAAAAGAAGATATCTGTCAGCATGTGTTTATTCAACGCTCAGTTCCACACATGCCACAGCAGTGAACATGGCAAGAAAACATTGCCTGTCGGATTAACACGTCTTCCGCCAGGAAAAGACATCGTTTTCCGAGCCCGCACGGAATGCATTAGGGGAACCCTATTTTCTCAAACCTCCTTACCGCGTTGTGGAAGAATAGCTTTCGTTAATCGGTTGTATGCTCACGCTTATGGCTTAACATGCCAAAACCAAAAGTCACCCTTTCGATGGACGATAGAAAGACCATTTGCAAGCAAAAAAAAAACGAAAAGAAAAGGGAAAGCATCCTCCGAACAGCATCTTCCGATATCTGGAATCTTCCTCGAGAACCGTTTCTAGTGTTTGGGGAGAAAGTGATCACGCTCTAGCCTGTTCAACTATTTCACCTTTCATTGTACACACCATAGGCGGAAGATCGTTGCTTATGGATGTTGCATTCGGAAGAGACATAATTGGGCACAATGCGAAGGCTACCGGTATTGGCAATGGTGGCTATCGCTTGCCGAAGATGTTCGTGGGACGTGGCAGTGACTTTCCTTTTCCATGCACGACACCGGCACGATCGTCACCTTGATCGATGTTGAAACCAACAGGGATGACCTTTTCCCATCTGCTGGAAGGAATGAAAATCTGCCGCTGCTGTAGTGCTATACCGCCCGGTAGGTAACGGGCCCTTTATCGGAATACGGTTATCGTATGCCGGCTACATTTCCCAATGGCACGATTATTGAAATCGTACGTCGGTCGTTCAAATAAATCTTACCTAAACGAAGGACAAGGGAGTAAAGGAGATGCTTTTGCCCTTTTACATGAGCGGCATTAGAATTCGCGACGGATGCGAAAGAAAAAAGATGTAAGAAAGGGAAATTCCCTCAATGCAATTCGCCATAGAAAATGAAATTTATTTCGAATGAAATACTGGCAAATTGTAAGCGAATGTAGGCGAAAGTTGTGCTTGATGGAATATTAGGAATGTTTGTAATTTTTTGTTTCATGTTCGTCAAACAATTGAGATCATGCGATGCGAATCATTAGTGACGGTATCATTTGGACAAGAAGTTTATACAAAACATCTGCTAAAACAAAACAAATGTTGAAGGAATTATGGTGCAGAAGGTGATTGTATTAAATCACATGCAATCTGTCACAAAAGGCAGTGAGTTTTGAGTTACAAGATCTCAATTATAGCAACTGGACAGAATTAATCAAAAAAGAGAGAAATGGGATGTTTGAGAGACGAAATCACGATTTCTCTATAATTATTATTCTTTTTTTTATGATCATTCCATAGCAATCAGTTTGATGAATCATTCGCTGAAATTTTTGACCAATACAATTAGTGCTTTATGGGGTTTTCAATTTTCCCAAGCTACAATGAATTAAGGCATTGCAGATTACTGTTGCATTTGAGCTATTAATGTGTTGTTATTTCTTGTTTGTTTGGTGATGAGTGTTCATTATAGACGTGCAAATTGTATTGCTATTTAAGAGTATGGGGAGCGAAAAATTAATTACTGGAAAGTGTGCGAAGTGATATTGTGCGATTGATACTGGGATATTAATTTTGATTGAATTTTCGTGTGAAAATTGAAACTTGAAGATGATTGTTTTTTTCTTTTTGCTTGATTAATAATGGTAATCATATCGATATACTTAGTTTGTTGTTATCGATAGTGTAAATAAACATAATCAATGAATAATGATGAAGATTAAGATGAGAAAATTTAAATTCGAGAGTTGAATCATGCGAAAAAAGGGGTAATCCTAAACAAAATACATTTTCTCATTGTTTGATAAAAGAGATCTAAACGACTTTAAAATACTTCCAATAACAATTGGATTGAGCTCAAAGCGGGTTCAAGTTTGCCCTGCTCACCGTTTACACGAACAAGATCGATCGATCAATAAATCAATGATTCAGTAGTGCGGGATAAAAAAACGCTTCTATTGAAGTTGTTATGGCTGTTTATGTGGTGGTTTCTCGTTTAAAAAGGTCATTCGGAACATTCCGTTATGGGTGGTTCCTCCAAAACATCCGCTTTCATGGAAAATTACATAATTACAAGATCCGAACTGATCATAATCGGTTGATGGTTCCAATGCGGAAACGATGCTTAAAATGTGTTGTGATGAGTGGTTTGTTTTGAGAACCTTTCATCAGGAAGAGTTCTCTACCTCATTTCGCTTATTACATAAAACGATGAGCGAAAGCGTAAACGATGCTCAATGCTTTGCCGTTAGACTGCCCTTTACGAACAGTGCAATAAATGGGCTCTTCAATAAATTCTTCAAGTAGAAGCGAACGCTAACAGTTTAACAGTGCCCTAGAACTGAACTCCAGAAGAGTTTTGGAATGAAAACAAACCCGATTCTGAAGATGTAGGGTGTTCTCTCTTTCCGGGAGACAGCAAACCTATCCGTTACAATACTTACCGAGCATTTCCATCTTCTTCGCGTTCAGAATGTCTTCCCAGTTGCTGAGCACACGGGCCGCCTGCTGTCGTACGCATTGGCCCGGGTTGGACTTTACCGCGCAGAGTGCTGCCTCGAGCAGGGCTGAAGAATCGACTGAAGCTGGAAAGCGAAAGAAACGAAAAGTATCGTTAATAATAGCCAGTTAGGGTGGGTAATAAAGCACCGCACTTTAGGAGGGCCACCTCTCCACAAAGCCATAGAGCTGATAGCTTGCGATAAATTACACCTCGCTTCCAGGTGGAAGTAATGAGACATGGTTAAAGGCTGGTTGAGGTGCTTGTGGTTTTCACTCCCAAGTACTGTCAACGCGGGTGCCACATTCTGGAACGCATCTGTGGATAACACGTCTAAGCATGGTTTGCTCCATATATGTGCGCTCGGAAGCTACAGGGAATTAAATGTAGTACACATTTACGGCGTTTTGTTCCCATTTCTCGATTATGTTCCAATTATCTACACACAAACACACACAGTTTGAAGTACTGGTGGTGATTTTGTTACGTTAAAATGTGTCCACTATGGCAGCAGAAAGCAAAACGAGATGTGGAGCTATCGCTAAACGCTTCAGCCTTTAGCAATGCTGAAGATTAGCGATAATTAGCGGATTGCAAGAGGAAACAGCGCGCAAGACGCAACCGGATATGGACTATGACAACTTCTGTACGCCAACTACTCCGGGTCCGGTTTTTCGGTCCGGAACACCGTTAGGCAACGGTACAGGAAACCTTTGAAGGAAATGCACGCGATGATGTAAGGTGAGCAGTGGCGAAGGGATGGCCACGTTATCAAGGGCCGGGAAATGTGTCATCCTCAGTTTCGGTATGTAGGACATAGCCTTGCCTATCCGGAACAGGATTCGTGCGAGCGTAAAACCAGCGTAAAGTAGGTCACACGCTGCCTTGCAAATTCATTCCCGGTAATATTTACGATCGCGTGCAAAATGGGGACCGTTTTGGTGAGATGAAACTCTCTGCTCGATGATTCAGTAACAGGGTGGGTGAGCAGGAAACAAAACGGAAAGTGAAAGCGTTTTGATTTTTTTTGGGACGGATTTGAATAGTTTTATTCTGGTAATAGAGAGGAAGGTGTCGTACAGTTAACAACACCCAAGTGTTACTTCCACATTCTATTGTAATTCCACTGTGAATCCGGTAATGTTCCGGTTTACTTTCTCCAAATGATTAATTTCTCCAATTGTCTCATATAATGGTGAATCGATGACATCATTTTTTTACCAACAGATCCAACGTTCGTCGCTTGATCGTGAATTGAAGTCATTCGATTGTCCCTAGGAAAGGTGTTCATTTATTAACACAATTAAACTTATTTTTTCCTCTTCAGTGTTCAATGTTCTGTATTAAAAGAGTTAAATTGGCAACAAGAAAAAGCATTTCTACATAATTTTATTCCACTTGGTCGCACCCGTGCTGGGCTTTCGGCCAACGTGCGTAACAGCGCAGCTTTTCTATTGATTTACGATTCACTTTCGTGTCGGATGGTTTGCCGGTTGAATGTAGGTTTGCCGATTCGACTCGATGGCCGAGGTGCGTCAAATGTAGCCGACCGAAAACAAGTTTTCCTCCGGCTAGCGAACCAGGTCAACCCGTCCGATGATAGGTTTTCATGAAAAAATAGGCGGTGGAAATTCGCCATAAAAATGTGTAAAGTTTTTATATCATATTTTTTCGAATATAATTACAAAGAGAAAAAATAAAAAAAATCAAACATTTACAAATAGAGAGAGAAAAAAGTCAAAAGAAAATAACTTAGGACAAAAGATGGGATATTCATTTAAATAATCACCTACCATAAATTATGCTATCGTCAAGCTGTCAAACGTTGATGCAAATGTTACACCGTGACAAAGGTCAAAACCGTGTCGACGAGTAATGGCATACGACCTTGAACTTTCCTGTCAACGTCGTTAACCGCGAGACAGTCGATGATTACGATAGCCTTCCGTGCACCGACACTCGCCTTTGACAGATTCCTGAGCAGAGTAACCGAGGGTGTAGCCATCATTTGTAATACTTTCTCTGAAGCCAAATTTCGTTCATCAAAGCAAACGTTAGAGCTAGAGAGAATGAGTGAGCGAGGCGTCAAACTGTTCAAAACAAACAATGATTTGTCTGCCTCCAAATCGAGCCAGTAGAAAGTAAAACCACTCTCCTCACCGACACCAATAGGTCGGATACGTTTTGGAGTTGGTTGTGAACAATTTTTCTGTCACAATTGCTTTTCTGTCCATCCTCCATAAGCGGAAGCTACGGTTGATTTGTTTGCTCGTGAGATGTTTTCATCCGAAGCCACGCTTATGGAGCAAGCGAAGGGAGAATTTTGAAGCACGTAATGAATCGGGCGGATCTTTCCGATTTGCGTGCCCGATGTTGATGGCATCCCTAGTGTGGCAGTAGCTCCCCCATTAAGGGTCTGCATTAATACCACGATGAAATTAAGATGATTTCCATCAGGGCGCCTGGTGGAGACGCTTTATGGCATTAGGTTAGTCTTAATGGCTCATCATCACCGCGTGAAGGGAAATGACCGAGGAATCACTGGGAGGTGGGTTTCCATTGCGAGGAAAGGCATGGCATAAATGACGCCTGTGGTTAGCAGTTCAACCAGCGGTACCGGTTATGGTATGGGAGAGTGATCAATTTTTGTTTTCTAACGACCACACAAGACCCATCAGAGTTGTTCCAATATTTAAGGTGTTGATTGATATGGAGTAGTTGTTGTTTTTAATGTTGCTATCGTTTGTTATTTGGGGTGTAATAAAACTAATGTTTTATTTACTTTAATTATTACATTAATCCTCAACGAATTGAAAACGATACGAAAATATATCTTCTTCTAAGATTTTTACTAGTGTCTTTCTTTATAGTTTAAAAAAGATATATAGGGTTTAACAAAAATGTGACTCAACCTAAAGAAAAGAGAGGATAATGGTAGCACAAAGAATTGAGAAGCAGAAGTACCAACATCGATCAGATGATATGAGTCATTAAAGATCGAGAGTGCCCTGAGAAAAGGGTATTTCTGTCTACGGCTTTTATGACGCATAGGGATAGGCAGTGGAGGTCTACCGCTATTTCAAAATCGTCGTGAAAATTTCGTATTACTCAAAGATCTTCCACTTGGAGCTCGTGAATCTTCCTTTCTTTTAATGCTGCATTCATAATTATTAGCAAATAATGTGCGCATCTCCAAAAACTCAGACGAGCCGGAAACATTTCACCTGCTGGCAATATTCACAACACAAACGCACGCAACGCAACGCCGGCACTTACCTGATTTTTCCACTTTCACATCGGCACCATGCTCCTGCCCCGAAACGGACACTCCGATGAAGACGATCAATGCCAACCCCACCGCCACCGGTCGCCGCTCGTTCCGCCTGCCTATGCTAATCATGGCTGCCGTGTGGTGGCTCGTTCCGCTACTTCCGCCGTTTTTCGATATTCGCCGTGAGGTGTTTGCACGTTTTGGCGCGACCCCTGTCCGACCAAGGCGTCGATGAGTTCGTGTCGAAAAGAAGACCAAAAAGACAGTTGCGATAAGCTGGGAGGGAATCAAAGCGAGGCATGTAATTGGAAGGGTGAGCGCCGTGATTTGCGCCGGCAATCGATCACACACACGTGCCGTCGTTGAATGGCCGAGCGATAAGGCACTCGCGTGCCTATCGGAAGATTTCACTGGCGCTTGTTGAAAAAGCGGGTCAATTCAGCTATCTTCAAAGTATCCGCGGCGCGTAATGTCCGTGAAGTGTGCGTGTAATTGGTGGTGGGGCGTGAGATCAACTTTGCGATAACACAGATAACTCGTCAGCCTATATATGTGTAACGCGTTAACTGAGTGGTGAAAGATGTCTGATCCACACTTATCAGATAACCTTTAGAATTGAATTATAACCCAACGAATTTGACGCTCTTGAACTTCAATTTAAAAGCTTTTATCTGCTAGAAAGTATAACAATTCGATCGGGTTATTTCCCGATCATGCAAACATCGGGCAACAAACTGTCCAAAATTAAGTGATTCAGGGGCATTAGGTCAGCAGGGGGAAAACATACGAATTAATCCATCCGGCGAGACGGAATACCAGCCAGCCGAGACCAAACCCGAAGCGCTCGAAATGCATAAACATTCCACCGGACCAACGCAGTCAACTGTTTTTTTGGCTTCAGTGCGTTTGTAACTTGCGGAGAAGACCGAGAAAAAAAGGTTTCCTTTTTTGTTGGTAATTTTGTTTCGTTTTCTGACACCAATTTCGTTCGTTCCTGTTCGAACGATATGTTTGTGTTCGTTTCCAATGTTTCCACTTGACACTCTGTTATCCAGCATCCAGAAAGGTCCACTGGCAGGGAGAGTTTTTCTCACCGCGTACACGCACACACTTTGCAAGTTCGATGCTGCACACCGCCATTGCGCAGGGAACCTTTTTTTCTCCACTTTTATGCACTTTATGCTGCACCGAGCGGGGTTTCAGAAGAAAAATGTCAATATTCAACTGTTCAATGTATCACTTTCAACACACGCACATTAAAAAACGTATGAATCTTTTGCGTCAGTAAAGCGCGCTTAAATGTGTGCACATCCTGAAGTAATGTCTGCCGAGATACGTACCGGTTCAAGATCAAGGTAATATTAAGCGTGCGCTGCTTCCGGACGATCGGTTTTATAGTGGGGCGGCTGAAAATAGCGCGTAAAGTGTTGGTGGATCGCGAGTGAAAGACACGCTAGGAAGTGCAAGTTCAGGAGAGTAAATATAAGTGAAAGAGAGTGAGCGAGCCGCGTTTTTCTGGTGAAGTGAGCTGGGGCAGACTTGTTTCGTATGGGGAGCTGAGGGTGCTTTTTTATCATGCTTGTATCCTCATCCGCTCTTTCTCACTTGCTTTCTTTCGCGGGGTGGTAAACCCTTTCGCTATGGTGGGACCCTAAGTCCCAACGCGGGGATGCGAGAGTATGACTTGGGTAGTATGACTTAATAATAAAAAATAATATGACAAATAATAAAAGAAAGGACCTTTTTGTATTGTTAGAATTGCATTTAGCTGTAAGACAACACCATATTATTTGTAATATAATGTAAGTGTAATTTGCGCCTGTTAATATGCAATATGTTTTATTTCACCATACTAAATCTATGAGGAGACCCTCCAGCGGATTGCTTACATGCGATTCCAAATATTTCAAAAATGGTTTCAACAGCAATTGCATGCTTTTAGGCGTTACAAACCAATGCAATATCCTAATTGATGAGTTTCACGGTTATGACACGGGTTTGTTTAACTTTTCTGCGCAATTAATCAACCAAAACTGTTTAGAAATTGAGCTAATGGAACCTTCGTCTGAAATAAAAAGTAAAAAAATAATATATGAAATGTGATGACAACTTCCCTTACAGATCAAATAATGCCGTCAATATTCATCAGTGTTTTATCTCGAAAGCTACCGATTGCGTGAAATAACGGGCAGTGCTACGAGTTTTCTCACACACGAGACGGATTCTCGGACCCATCGAAACGTTCGGTACGCCTCTTGCCATAGTTCACTGCACACCGCCGACAAGCCGATCCATCCTTATTAACGGCGATTCGTGAAGCAGGTCGATAATAATGTTGTGCTTTCGTTCATCAACAATCAACCGCCGATCGATCGCATATTTTTCGTCCCCATGTGTTTGTGGTTGTGCGTGCGCCTGGTGATGGATCGCATGCACAACATGTTCCCGTCTCGATCACGGGGTTACAAGCCCTAGATAGGATGCGTTGCAAAAGAGGGAAACTGGAAACATGAAGGTGCTATGTTAACAATCGTAAACGGCGCTGGTTGATCGGAAGTGGCTCGATCTGGTCACGCATTATCTAATGAAACCGGTAGGGACAGGGTTTTGCTCTAGTCTTCTTTTTTTACCAAACAAAGAAAAAGGGATCCCGTTTTGTGGGTCAGTCTGGTTGTTCCGATACACTTTTTTTCGAGGCCATACACCGGTTGGGAATGGGTAATTGGTTACAAGTGTATTGTAACAGCCAGTGGAGGATTATTTTTTATATAATTCAATATTGTGATTAGTAAAGAAATTAAAAAGGTTCATAGCAAGTTGAGATAGTTTTAAAACAATAACATTAAATTAAGGTTTTGCAAATAATAAACAGACTGTGGAAGCAATCAAGTGCTTGTTTAAACATTAGAAACTGGAGAAGACACAGAAAACAACTCCCATTATCGTGCTCGATCGGACAACAATACGAAACGATTTGAAATCCTAACGTGATAAGCAAATCCTGCCCTCGTCTGGAGCAAAACCACCGGCAGAATTTAAATTAGATGCATAATCGTTACCAACCTTCCGGTGCGGTGCAAAAGACAACATTTCGTATGAAGAATTGCTAAGGTGTAATTTCACTTCAGGCTCATCGAAAACCTGATCGAGTGGTGTACTCCATTTGAGTGGATCGGTATGATAGACGGCTAAAGGCTTGAGCTAGGATTAATTTAATCTGCCCCGTTGATCGTGGAACTTGGATGATCGAAGTCAAATAAATAGAAAAAAAAAATCACCAAACTACGACCGCGCCATGATTACGGTGGCTCAAAACATGTAAAGCTTCTGCTTGAAAGTGAAAGTTTGGAATTCGTGCGCTCGATTATGTTGCGGAAGATTGAGCATGAAACGAGCGGAAAAGATCGCCGGATTTTGTTAAAATTGAATCGCATGGTTTGGTAAATGGTGTCTCATTAGACGGTTGGAACGTTTAGAAGAAGGTGTAAAATATTTGAGTTTGATTTTGACATATTTCTGTGGGTAAATTTCAACATGATTTCACCGGTATTCTTTGCAAACAAGCAATTGCTTTAAAAAAACATAACCATTTGGTCTAAAAAAATAATTTCAGCAATTAATAAAACACACTAACATTGTTGCCTAGCCTCAGGGTTGAAATGTAGAATGATCGTTAGCTGCATTCGATACGTCTTGTTTTGTTTTCCTTTTCTTGTTGCATCGCCCGGCAATTATATCCCACACTAAAACATTCCCAGCTTGCCTGTGAGGATGCACTTGAAGTCTAATGAAAAATGAATTTACAAGAACAAAGAAAATTACACAAAACAAACCAACAGCCAACCCTTGCGTAAAAAGAAATGGAAAGCCAACTGCCCTAAGCTGCAAAGGTAAATGGTCAGTGGCAAATGCAACGCAAGGTAAATTATCGAATTAGTGGCATCACGTACATACCGTTTATCAGTGGCGATAGTGTGATGATGCGCTTCGGTTTTGCGAAAGTGCAACCATGGACCATTTGTTTGTTTGGTGCGGCCCAAGTGTTTATGGTCATTTTTTTTCTGCTGCTGTTGTTGTGTTGTATTCTGCAAACCTTTCCAAGAGCAATATTCGTTGGGGTTGTGCAACAAGCTAGATATATTGTATTTTTTAATCTCACACATATGTACAGCACCATTTGCCACTGTGTTGGAGGGTTTAAGCTAATGATATTTGTTGAGAGAAGAGCCGTGAAAAAGAGAGAAAGAGGAAAGGGAAAAAGGTAATGTCCAGTGGATATTACTTTGTGGATCGTAAGGCTTGAACCGTTTGTCCAGCAACGCGATAATGCGATTTTAATTGCAAGTAGAAAGGGAAAGCTCGGTCATCGCATGATAACGATAGGGAAAATTAATCCTGTGCTGAAAATGGATTTTTGAGCTTTTTATAAACAAGAAGATGGTTAATAATTCTTAAAATTTGAAAAATCCTTAAAACAATCGAAAGACATTTTAACAACGGTAACATTCGAAAAGATTGAATTTATACAGTGCAACGCCGATCATCCGTACCGGATAAGCGGACACCACGGATTATAGGTACGATGGGGTTACTAGATAAATATTAGCATATTATACATAGTATTAGTAGTTATTTTTAAATGTCGAGTCTTATTCTACTTAGTGATTCATTGTAGAATATGGAATCTGTGATTTTGAAACAATCTTTCTAAATTTTAGCTGAAATTACTTTTCCATACAATAGGCCAAATTGTCTTTAGAAATGTCGTTTGTTAGCGGCACGGATAACCGGACACTACGTTAAGAGGCACCCGGATAATCGACGTATCACGTATTTATCACAAATTTGATCATTTTCTTCAAACGCCTAAACTGATGGAATACTCCAAGGGAAATAAAACAAAATTTTATAGTGAAGTCATTTTCATAAAGCCTCCAATGTCGAAATTTATTAAAATAATGTGTTATGTTGACAACACATAATAAGTTAACACATAAGACAACGTATAATAAATATTAAATTAAATCTTAAGAATTCACAAAATTTGCATAAAACTAAAAATCATTCAAAATAATATCAGCTTCAAATTGAACACATAATTCAATTAAGCATAAAGCATACCAACCATTATTTGCACAGCCTGGAAATCGGTCGCGAGGTCATTAAGATTACTCATCTAGCGGATTGGCGAGAAGAATCCTTTCTCCATTTGTGTGCTTTTTTGTGTTTCCCTTAAGCAATTCGATATGCTGTCGCCCGGAGCTCCATAGTTGCCATGCACCCTCCATTGCTGTCACTATGGACCCGTTACGCTAAATTAGGAAAACATACACCGGGCACGGAAGATTCTCCACCGAAGCTATAAATTTCGCCACCAAACAGATCCTAGAAACCTATCGCCAGCCGAGAAGAAAAGGTATGAAAAAATCTAATCGACCGTTAATCTTCTTCCAGCCTCTGCCGGGCTGGTAAGTTGAGTTTTTCCTTCGGAAAGTGTCCATTTCGTGTGCGCATCAGGTTTGGAGCCGGTTTCGGCAGGTTGTCTGAGACCCGGGAAACGCGTGAACGGTATGGTAAGATTTGAAAGTGGGATTGAATGTGACGGGGAGGAGAAAAAACCGAAAGACACGATTTTCCACGACTCGTCCACTCCGTGTCACCGAGTGTAAAGTGAGCATACGATGGGAGATTCATACCACGCTCATCTTCGGTTTGGATAGGCAGTAAGTAAGGTCAGGGACAGACGTATCACAAAACACCCGATGCATGTGCACGGGTGATGCAAAACATCCCGCAGTGTGTTCTGCTTGCAGGAAAGGGAGATGGGAATGAAAAATCATGTCACCCTCCCACCGAGCTGTCGGTGGGTAATTTTTGTTTCTTTCTTTTTCTAGGTGGGCCCTTTCAGAATCGAATAAGGTAAGGTAAAGGTAAAAAAGGCAAGCAGCTCAAAGACATTACGGCTTCACTAGGGCCCACGGTCGACATCGGCTACTGATCGCGCACGGATGGCTTCGGTAGAAAGCGAGATTATTGCCAGCTTTGGGGAGGTCGCACAGAGTCTCACTATCGCGAAAACCCTTCGGCAAGTCCCGCAGGGTTCATTAATATTCAATGTGGTGATGTACGGATGACGATCGTTTCCGCTTGCGCAGACGTCCCATCATGTTGTGTAGCTTTTGTGTGTCGGTGAGATTTTTGCATTTTGTCATATTGATCGTGTCTTTTTCACGGGCGTAGTTGTGCTTTTTTTCAACATTCCTTTCTTCAAATTCCTTCCCCCAAACTCCTTGCATCTGTACAGCAGTAGTCAAGGGATAGAGGGGAACATTTTTCGATTGGAATCACATAGAGTAGGATGTTTTTTTTCTTCATTCGTGCTATTTGTAAGGAATTTTCCACCAGCTTAACTAGTTTCATCCGCACCAGCCACCGTACTTCAGCTCAATAAATGCGCAAGGGGAGAAATCCCTTCGACATTGCTGCACGAAGATGCACCGGGTTGGAAAACTATTGTCAGTGTTTGATGCTAATCACCGCAGCTGAATCGATATGATTTGCAGCCTTGCGCAGCCCCATTGGCTCAATCGATAACGAGCTAAGCGGCTGGTTGGGATGTTTAGCTGCATAGTTGCAAGGAATGGCTAAAGGAGCATGTAAAAGGCCCTTTCTTTCGCAGTGACAGTGCGTCAAGTGGTATTGAATGGAAGGTTAATGAAATCTGTTTTCATTAGCGGGATTTCTTTGTATACGCCAAGCCTTGCACATGAAAAGATTATTACTATTGAAGGGGAATTATGCGATTGGCCGGGGGTTTTGTTTTGGAACATTTGCAATTAAGTACAATTTGTGAGAGAAAGACACAGGGATAAAATGGGTGATTAAGGTAAAAAAACGCATTAAATAAATGTATCCTTATCATTCAGAAATTGATCTAAAATTCATAGAAAAGTGTGATTTGTGCTTTTAAGTTTCTTCTGCGTGGAACCGTTCCAGAGGAGACGTTTCAGTCCATCGAGGCTATGACAATATTGTTTTTGAAATCATTTCTGAACATTAGAAAGGACGTTTGATTTCTTTGTATATTCTCATGAATCAATAATTTGAAAACTCAATCAATCTTTAAAATATTATTGAATGCTTTTAACGTGCAATTAAAATTGCGTAGAGATAATCAATGTTACTAATAAATTGCACGAATGTGAACAGAATATGCAAGCAAGCGACGAACCCCAAATACTTTCAATGCAGATAGTTCTAACATTAATTGGTAATGTATTATTTTATAATTGGCATTACTTAATAGCATGTATTAATAACCATTTTGTAATTGCATTTTTAGAAAATTAAAATAGTAGGGAAAACTTTCATTACACATAAATTCAGTATTGCCATGTTAAGGGTTTATTGCGGACGAAATATTTTTCAAGCGCCTGAGAGGTATGCAATCCATTGTTCACGTCAGCAATAAAGCGCCGGAAACAAATAAAGGTACACAAATGTGTTACGCTGAACATCCATCTTTTCCAATTATTCATCCACTGATTTGTGCTTGTACTATGAATGTTAAAGAAGTCATTTCATTTATCATTTGTACATACATGTTTCAAACTAACCGTTTTTCAAAACTGTAAATGTGATTCCACACGCAGTAAGAAAATTTCACGCTACGTGATTCCACAATTTTTCAGTGCCCTATTTACATTACAAATCGTTCTGCCCGTCGGTCTCCGTATCCGTTAGTGCAGTGATTTTTTCATCTTCTCACACGATAGTAAAAAAATGGGAAATGGAACATCCAACTCGCATTCATCATTGCTTTAACTTTAGCACAATTCCAGCTACTCCCCGCAAAGCAAATGGGAAACGAAGCTCACAAATGTGTGGAAAATCTCCCCAACTATCTGCATTAATTAGACAAAATTCACTGGACTCAAAAAAAAGCAAAACACTGCGTGAATTTGGGTGCGCACGTTGCAATAAAAACTCATTTGTACCTAGAGAAGGTTTCGCTGGGAGATCTTATTTTCTTGGCGTCTGCTCGGGTTAGCGAGGCTGATAAATCATTCGCAGAATTTATGCGTGCTATTACACTTTTTCTTTCGCAGGAGAAATGCAAAACCTTCAATAACCCCCACTTAGGACAGACATTTTTTTGTGTGTTGCTCCCTCTCTCTCGGGATAACTTCAATACCGATGCGCATGACCGAAGGCAACATGAACCGAAATTATGTGTGGCTTTCGCGGTATGTCTAGTTTCAGTTTTATTAGCCTTATCTTTAATGCCTAAAACACATTATACGCGCTAGCACGGCTTCGGAGTTTAGTTGCCTGCAAACAGCGGCACGTGTCTGCTCCATTCTCACTTCGTTCATCTCCATTGCTTCGTTTCACTCGACTGAGGATGGCCTTGAAATCTATCTATCTCACCGTAAGCTTAAAGACTAATCAGATCCTAAGTACCCCCTGGGCTAATTGGGATCAGCCCTTCCGCGATGTTAAAAGAAGGCAAAACACAGTGGAATTAAATAATATAGTACAAAGGCACGCGCGGAAGGTCGAATTTCACTGAGCTGGTTTCCGAAAAAAGAAAATGGCCCTATTTTCTATCTTGTACGCGAAATGAATAGGCCGATTAGGTTGTCCCGGGGCTGGGAAGATTAGTTGTGGGATATTTTTTGGCATCACTAGATCCATGAGTGGCAGCGTGTGGTTGAAGAAGTAGCATATCTCCTCCACGAGTTGTTATTCTCCTATCGCCCATTTCGATTCAACTGTCTCCATTGGGCGTAAATTTGATCGAGTTTGTCTCGATCGGAAATTAGAATTTTCGGATAGCGCTGTTCGTCCTTTTCGGCCTCTGACGGGACGTAGATTGGGTCGGCAATAGTGTCACTTCGCGATCGATGGACTGCTTGCTGGTAGCTGTTTAGAACCGGTGGTCCATAGCTTGGGAAAACACTTGGTGCGGTGTGATGTAGGGCTGACGGTGGTGCATGATCGAACTCCAGCGGGACGGATCCGTGCTGTACGTAACCATCGTTGTGGATGTGCACGTGGATATTCTTATCCGTCCAACCTCCACCGGAACTGTATCCACCGTAGTGTTCGTGCATGTGTTTGCTCTTGAAGAACGCAATCACCTTCGCCATTGCCAGACCGATGTTGATCATCAATATAGAGACGCCGACGAACAACGTTTTCAGACTGATTGCAACCAGGAAAGCGAGAAGAGTCTTCATCACACCCAGGAAGAACATCACCGGAATGATCATTGACTGCAGTCGTCTGATACGTCCAAATGTCCGAGACTCTGTGTGAGAGATGAAGAATTAGGAAGATAGATCAAATAGGAAGATAGATTCTGCTTACCAGCGATTTCAGTTCCGGAGTGACGTTCTTCAGTGGAAAGACTAGCGGCTTCGGCAGTGATCGTTAAGGTAATCATAAGCAGAATACAGCCCATTGTGAGCCATCTTCTTGACGTTATGTGGCACATGTTACTCAGCATTCCACCATAAACAACGAAACACCAATTGCTTCTTGCTAAATGATCTTGCCTCTGTCAGTATCAACCGTAGACTGATCGTATCGCGTCCAACGATCGATTGGACGTGACGGTTGCTCACCGTGCGTTCCGAGGTACTGGGCGTCTGAAAAATGAATCGAAAGGAAAGTATTGTGATGAGAAAGGAACCATTTTTTTGTGTGTGTGGCTTTTGCCGGCAGAAACCGCAACCACGGTAACGGCCCGAAGAAAGTGCTCTAGAATCAAAAAGTTGTCGATCCGGCCTGATGGAGCTGTTGGATCGATTCGTGTTGTTTTCATTGTTGCACGTTGGTTGTAAAATGTTTCGAGCGGGTGTGTAAACACAGCGCCGACCCATTGCAAAAGGAAGCAGAAAGAGAACATCTGTAAGTGTGTGTGCGTTTTCTACGTGAGGTACAATTTGTGCGTTTTTTTTTTTGGAATAAGTGTCCGGATACAGATTTTCTCAGTGGTTATCTTGCGATGCATTTGGGAGGTTTTGTTTGTTCGTGTTCGGATTGCAATATGAGTGAAAGTCCTGTTTCGATCGAATCCGGGCCGAACCCCTGCACGTGTGCTTGTTGTGTTTTACATAGCGTTTAGCCATTCCAATGCGGCTGCAGTTGGCTGCAGACAATTACGAGGCTCGTGATGCATTCTTCACTCGCATCAACTTCCACCGCATCAACGATCGGGTGGTTTATGGCTAGGGGAAAGATTTTATGGTTGACGAGCGTTGGAGTATGTGAGTGCGATTACAATACAAGGAGTGGGAGGTGTTAATGTGTCAGTCGGTTACTGAATCAAACGGGCTTTTGCAGCAACTATAAATTTCAAATTTGTTGATATAATTGTACTTTGGGATGATTTTTTTTTTGTAAAAAAAGATTTTGAGTTTAGCTTATGTATGTTCCATATGATTGATACTTAATTGTCTGCATGAACACTTATTTCGTTTCAACGATTGTCTCCTGTTACTTTCTGATTTTTGGAAGAAAATTATGACCCAACCGGGGAACCCTACTTTTACTGATCCAGGAGAGAGTATTTTTCGCTCATTATCCAGATTCGAATTCCTGAAAGGCTTCCTCTTAAAAGACAAATTTCGAAAGTCAGACCTATGAAACTCTTTCCATTTTAGTCTGTTTTTGAACATTTTTAAATCGTGCACCAATTTTGTGTACTTTGAAACCTTTTATCTCAAAGCCGAAGTATTTAACGGACCTCCACTTAAAACATCAATCCATAATGCCCTCGCTCGAGGGTGCTCCAGTTTACGCAGCTCCGGAGGTTCAAAAGGCAGCCCTTATTTACGCTCCACAACAAACCTCCCCCTCGGCAAATGGGGTGGAGAACGTAAACACCTGTCCACATTTCCGGGAAGCTTGAATTATGTGCCATCGGCACGACCGATAGAAGACGCGGACTGTCACAAGCATAAGCAGCAGTTCCAATAACTAGCTGACCCATGTACGGGAGCAGTTGAAAGTGAAAAGAAATCGTCCGCCTCACCTAGTGACAGAGGTCGAAACATTATCCGGACACCCCGGCGTCACCTGGGAGTTAGAGAGAAATGGTCTTTTTTTTTGCTGGAAATAGTTCAACTCCATCGCTGAGTAGAATGTAAATTGTTGTGAAATCGAGACCCTTCCGAATGGAGATGATGATGACTAGCTGTCGGATGGGGCCATTATAGAGGCGTTGTGATGACAGGAATGCAGAGCGAATCATGCCACTTGCAAGTGTTGGCAGGTAATGTGTGTATTTGCTTCCCTTTCTCTGTTTGATTGATACGGGTGTGGTTTATAAAAGCACACAATGTGCCTCGGTGGTCAGATAGAAAACAAAGAGTACATCGAAATGAGGGAGGAATAGAGTTGTTACCTTTAGACCAGCCTGAATACTGTGTACAATCAAAGGTCGGACATTGAAGTATCTAGACAGACAGCCAATTTAACGAACGGGTAATCAATATATTGAGATCTCTTGCTAACAAAAGTACCTCAACCAATATTTAAAAGTTTTGTCCTCTGTTTTGTATTCGTTATCCAATAATGGATCTACATCTAAGATTTTAAGCTTAAACTTCAAATTAAATTCAGTTTGATCATTAATCACTCAAAAGCCACCTAGAAGGAGTAACACCTCAGAAACTGGATATTCACTAGTTCAAGTTCCCTTATTTATGTATCCGGAACTTCAGACACGATAAATCGTACCAGATTACCATCCAAACTATCTATACCAATCGATTCAACCTACGGAACTCTGTGCTATTGTTGATCAAAGAAAGCTAAACGGTACATTGGTAAGGTTTATGGGCTTATTGATCCGATACCCTGGGGTGTATTGGGCGTGTTATGTAATTTAATCGATCGTTCCGTTATCTAACCATGATCGGAGCTCCAAGATTCTCTGACGAAAGTTTCGTAACAGTCTATTCCCTTTCAGAACGATTGGTTTCATTCCTAATTAACGGATTGTTGGAACTGAATATTTAATGAATTAATTTGGGTCAACTGACATGCAAGATACAAAGCGGTTTATTGCAACGTTCGTAACGCTACAAGTTTATTGGGTTCCGAAAGCGCTTCCATTCGATGATTAGTATAGTGGCACTGTCTTAACACTTTTCGCATGTCCATCTTATGGTTATTGATATTATGTTTTTGCGAATCACTTTCTTGCTTGTACAAAAGCTGAAGTTCTTTAAAAAACTGTCTAAATTGTAAATTTTAACTTCCATAGAAAATTGTACTTTGAAACTAACAAATAGTCAATAAAAGATCACACTAAGTTTGTGTAAGTTTTCATAGCACATCTTGTTTGCGGATCACTGTGAATGTTTCGCCTACAACTCTTACTCACCCAAATTCAGGTGTGCTAATTCCACCTGGATTGAAGTGTTACTGAGGAGCAACTTATGTTTTGCTTTTTGGGGACACTTTTTAACTCATCGGCACTATTGAAATAGCTCATTGAAGCGTAAAGCAACCTGTTTTGTTCTTCTTTAAACTTGGAATACGAAAGACAAATGCGTTCGTGTTCAGTACAGTTAATAACCACGTTAAATCACTCGATTTCGGCAACACGAACACTCGAACCCGGACCTTGGCGATACCAAACCGCACGAAAACTGAACTGTAACTGAGCAAAGCGTGCGGCCCGAACATGGTCTGATCTTCTCCGACGCCTTTTCCTTAACCTCACGAGACGCATTTCGCTCACCCGCGATTAGCCTTCTATTGGTTTGGATGAGTGCCGCGGTCGGTGGTCGGCTTACTTTCTTCGAGAGATCTGCGGGTTGAGTTCCACGCGCATGGAAGCTGAGACGTGAAAGCATCCCAACTGGTGGCACGTGCGCCAACAGTGCGGTTTTGGCTCGAAATACCAGCGCCGTCAGTTGTGTTGGTCAGATGGTGAGCGAAGGTACGATGAGTTACCTCGGGTGTGGAATTGCGTTGCGGGTGAATGGGGAGTTGACTTTCTCCAAAGGTGCGTAGTGGCAGAAAACGGCACAAAAATTCGTACGGTACGATCCACCTAGATTCAGTTGCAAATAAAGGATTCTTATTCAGTGTTTTAAAGAAAAAAATTTAAATTTGAAAACTCGTCTCATCCTAAATTGAATTAAAATTTATTAAGCGTGCTAGGAACTTAAATTATTGCCTACTTTTAGGCGCAACAAAACCATATCTCACCAAATTGAAAATAAATCAGTAATTTTTAATGCTGATTAGGCATTATTGTCATGTTTTCAATGGCATAAAACGATACTTTTTCTTCAGAAGCTTCCACAAATTAAGTGTGAGTCATTTTAAAAAAATAAGAACGAAGTAAAACAAACGCATGCGTTGTTTGCGTTTTCCCTGATTGCAAGGTGATCGTGTCTCTTTATCGCTCGCTACATACACGACACTCACTCTCACTCTCAAAAGTCACAAAACCGGAGGCATGAGATGAATCTCATGATTGTAGATCTTTTCCCGCGCAACAACGACAACTTTTCACCGTGTCTTCTTTCCTCGTAACCTACATAAGAAGTTACCGTTCCATTATCGGTGGTGTATAATTTGAGATGATCGTGCAAACTAGCCGGAGCGTGAGAGAAATCTTCTCTACTCGTACCAAAACAGTCTCCCGGTACTATCCGCTTCGGAGGGCACCTGAGCATTACGTCAAAGTATGGAATCTATTGCACGGGTTAGATTACAGCACATCATCATTGCCTAGGATGGTTTCGGTTTTATTCCCACCGGAAACTACCAACAGAGTGGTTGTGTATTTCCGATTGCTTAAGCGATATCATTTAATTCCCTTTTTTCCGTGTTGTATCGTGGCTAGCGGTTAGACAAATTGACTAACAGTATAATCGATGAAGTAATCGATGACAAATCGACGAAAGAAAATCGTGACGGATGACGAAGTGACGAACCCTAGAGATGAAGAAATCCATCAAACGATCGTTTTAAGGTTTAATCTATGGGCTATAGCTACGTAAGGTTGATTTTACTTTCGTTGCAAACGATCGTGGTCAATGTGAAATAAATGAAAAGGAATGTCTCTTCACTGCCGGATGTCGGAAGTAGATCGATCAATGAAATGTACGATTGATCACTTTCCTTACCTTTTTCCCCCAGATACCAATCGGTGAGTACTTTTACTACCAATCTGTACCAATCGAGATCGAAACCAGTGAGACGGGGATGAGATAATCGGTTGATAATTTTAAGGCGAGTACGCTAATTGAGGGAAACTGCCGGTTCAAAGGTTTCACTTTCAGCTGATCGGTGAGCGCCGATTCGCTAATAGAAGTGTGTGTTTTTAGGTTAGTGTTGTTTCGTGTACAATGTATTATTATTGTTTAGCTTTCTTTCCCGCTCACACGAGCTGCGTACCGTTTTCGCCACATGGCAGCCCAATCGATCTCGCTCCATCCCGGATGGAACGAAAGTACATTATTCGGCGTTCCCACTTCACTCGCTTTATTGGTGTCTGTTATGGTTTTTTTTGTTGTTTTTCTTTCCTTCTTTCCGGCACAAGCATGTTTTAAAGATGAGTAGCTGCCGGCCAGCATTCAGACGCTCAGACAAGTGCGCACGAAACATGCAAGTGAGATGAATGAATGAATGTGATTAAACAATTAGAGCAGCGTGCCACCCATTTTCGTGATATTATGAAGTTTGGAAGGTTTTATGTTGGGTTGTTAGTGAAGCAGCATAAATTTTGGTGCGCATAAATAGTGGCACCCTAAATGAGTGTGGTAGGGAACTAAGCCACGAGGTCAAACATTAGATTGGGCTAAATTTGGAGGTTTATATAGTCGTTTATGTGTACCAAATGTGGGTCTCTCGGAAAAAATACGTAGAAGCATTTCAATTATCATTTGATAAATTAAATTTCATAATAGTTTTTGTGATCCTTCTTTGTAAAGCTAAGTACAATTATTTGTAAGTATCGATTTAAAGGTTTTATTTTTTTAATTTAAAGTATGTAAATAAAAATGTAATAAACAGAGTAATTGTTAAATTTTTTTAACAGAAATATGAAACCTGAAACTATACTAAAAATGAAATAAATAGATGTTAGGCACATTGGAAACAAATTTCCATGACCACGATTAATAACTTATTTTCATTTTATGTATACATTATTATAGATTTATAAATGGAAAAAGATGAAAATGATAAAAGTAATAAATAAGTTTTTATGACTTCATTAATTGTATTGTGGAAAGCTAACGACATGACGGCTTTTAAAATGATTCCAACAAAGATAAAATTGACATTGGGTGTATAAATTATTACACCATATTAATTAAAAATAAAACTCCCTAAAATGCATCTGTATCTTTACTCCCTATGCTTCATTGTCTTTCGAACTAATTCACTCAATATTTGTTTCTCTACAGCTAGCTCGTGAACTTTTCGTAACACCCTCATCAGTATGCTCAAAGCCAACCTTGCTTCAGTTCCACCTTCGCAAACAACCCATAGTGATATCGCGCACACTCACGCACCGAAAACGATGGTCCTGTGTCCAATTGACTTTTCAGACACCATCACGCACGTATATGCACGCACCAGCTCACCAACACGTACGCAGGTTTCATGGTGAAGCATGGCCACCAATATTACCATTACGAGCGACTGCACACACCATTTTCAAGTTCACGATCAAGCTCTTTAGCACTTGATCGACAATTTGTAGTGCTCACGATGGTTACAAAGGGGTTGTTCTGTCATGCGGAACAGCTGTAGGGTTTTAGAAGAAACGATCAGTCTATTAGTCGTTAAATTGGGTTATTTGTTTTAGTGAGAATCCTCTCCGAAACCACCATTTTAACATGATGGCTTAAAACAAGTAAAAATGATCGTGCATCATATCAATACCGAATGAGTGAAATATCACTGAACTAGCACCATTTTGTTCGTTTCCGAAACCTGATCCAACAAACGATGACGTCAGTATGGTAAGCGAAGAAAACTTGTCGCCACAGGTCAACATAAACCGGTTGCAGATTTGTGTTCCGTACACAGCCCGAATTTTGGAAATATCCATTCTTTGAATATTGATATCTACACCGAAAACAGGTTTTCGGAGGAACGATTAATTCATTTTAGGTTAAAATGGTGGTATTTGAACCCTGGAAGTTAAGGATCTTTTGGCATGTTTTAGTAGATTTATTTGTTGTACGAAACTATTCGTATCGATCACTTCAAAAAATTTTTGAAAATTTTATTGCTTTGATTATAACATTTCACAACACTCTTATATCTAAAATGATAAATAATTAATATTTCGAAGGGCATAAATGTATGAAAACTGCTACTAAAAGTGCTACTTCCTACCGTCATCGTACTTTGGCAGCATTTACATAATGTGCCCTTAAAGCAAACCTCAAAATCAACCTCAAACACAATTACGTTCGTCCGTCACCAGTACCCATGCACAGTATCAAAGGTCTGCGTGGTATATCGGTCCACTCTCTAGTCAGCTGACGGTTCCAACCGGTTGACCTTCGTCGGAAAACATTCGGTGACATTGATCGTGAACAAGCTTATCACCAGCCAGCGTATGGTTTTTTCGGTCGCTTTCGATGTACGGTGGGTAAATGGGGCTGTAAACGCAACGCAGTATGACGACATTGTAGGCGATGCATCTTAGCACTACACCGTCCACCGTGTCTTTAGACAAAGACAAATCTATGCAGCAAAGACGATGAATGGTGTCTCATTACGGGTGGCCTTTGTTTTGTGAAATAATTAAAACAAAAGAGTTCGAATGAGGGTTTAAAATCCCACGCAGAAAAAAGACCCATTATGATATATTTTGCAACCGTTGTATGAGTTTGGTGTTATTTAATAATTTCCAAGTAAAAAAATTATTTGAAATGCCATTATTTTCTAATCAATAATTTTATAAAATTTAGAGTTATGATAGAACTTAACCATTTTTCTATGAGTTTTTTTTCTAAAAAATTCTTTAGGCTTTACCAATACTGAAAACTTCCAATTTGCTGTTGATTCATCATTTATTTGAAAGTTTACTTACCACATTCCGTCGGAAATGGCTTTCGGATTGAATCATCCTACTATTTGTTCTACTTCCGCCGTTCAAGTGGTTAGTTCCATCGCTCGGTTCACTGCACTGGCACCTGAGATTCGTCACGTTCACCACGGTGTGTTAGCAGATTTCACCTAACCTCTGACAGGCTATGTCTGGGTTGCAGAAACTGTACAGACAAAGCCTAGAAGAGGCTAGATTCGATCTGTTACTAATGCTGGCTATAAGTGGCAAATGTTCTTTACGACTTTCCAAACACTTCCTCTTGCTCTTTTTTTATCTCGTTCCTCCAACTCCATCGAAGCTTATCATAAGTAACCATTAAACGGATGAAAAACATGTGCACAAACTTCTCGTGGGGAACGAGGCGAACGGCTAGTCCACGCGGGCGCAGATGTCACCGGCATTAACCAAAAGTCGTGGAACGCCTTCGCCTCTGCTGGTACAAAAGCGTACGAAAAGTCACACAGAGTATCAAACGCGTTTGTGCGTTTCGCATTGGTTGTCGCCCATCCGCTCCGAAGGGAGTGGGGAATTCTTTTTGCCTGACATTGGTATCTTTTTGGGTTTGGTTGTGTTTTCGCTTTCCAAAACCGTCGCCTACCGTCATGGTCGTTTGCGTTGTTAGTATTCCCGGCGTGCGTCAAGTTTGCACCCTCTTCGTAGAGATGGTTTGATAGCGAAAGCGTGAGAGGGAATTGTTTTTTTTTTTGGTTCGTTAAGTTACTTTACTTATGCTTGGTAGGGAGAATAGACGAAGAGTTTAGAGACTAGGATAGGAAAAGTTACAAATCAATAGAATTCTAGATTCTTTAAGGTGGTGCACTTATTCCCGATATTGTCCTCATCCATTCGATGCCAAACAACACAACACCAAACGTAGAAACACTTTGCTCGATACACACTAGCTGCAGCACCACAATCCGACATAAAGACCTCCAGTAGGGTCAGACACCACGCGTTCGTTCGCCAACTTATGTCGGCTACTTGTTCACCGGTATGTTTATTTCGAACGCAAATAGCTCATGATAAAGCCGACGGATCGAGAGTACAGTGGTGCGCAACTCTCCACGCTAAACGTCTTAACATACACACCACCGAAGAAGAAGTAGGCAAAAGAAAAACTGTTTGTAAATGTTTTGAAGCAGGTGAAAATAATGGTCCACCATTTTGCGCCTGCACAGCACCTGTGTCAACAGCACGGACGCGTATTGTATGAAGTTTTCTACCACAAAACGTTCACTTTATCACTACACCTTCAAGCGTTGTAATTATTTGGCTGGAAAACTGGAAACTCACACGTAACGTCACGCAGACACTTTTATATTACTTTTATAGCATTACTTGTACACTTCTTTTCAACTTGTCAGTCAGTATGCACATTTGCAACCCGGGTGTGAAGTGTCGCGCACACGCATTAGCACGCGAGCACCACGAAAACGCGTCCGCATGCGACGAAAACTGACGTTAGAGTGGAATTTTGCAGTGTTTGAATGCCGGTCTTATTGAAAATTTTCGACCTTGTCCGGGCGCTTAAGTTAAGCCGGTGCCGGTTTTTGGGAGGACATACAAGAGACAGAGAACACAAAAAAAAAATTGTTGGAGGAAGGGAGATTCACGATCGCGACTCGCGATCGCGATCTTTTCCGCCCAGTCCCTCCCACTACTTCTTGTTGCTTCTCGTGTTGTCTACCGATCCGATCCGGATCCGAAAGTGGAGTTGAAGATCTTCCTTCCTTCGTGAACCGTTTATGATACGACTTCGGGTCGCATTGAGCAAATGTGTGTGAGGATGGATGTGTGCATCATAATGAACCACCAAGAACGGCAACGGAAGGGAATGATGGGGACGCTCGTGTCTTTCCTCCCCAATGTTACAACCCCTTTCTTACAGTGGGGTGACTTCCAACAGGCGCGGCAACGTTTTTTTTTGAGGTTCCTTTTTTCCTATATGTGACATGCCCGGGGGGAGCTCATGCTGGGGCGGAGGACGCCGAGAGACGCCGTTTACGTGTGCGTGTGTATGTGTGTGTTTAGTTTGGCAAATTCAAAATCTTTTGCTTGACTTTTTGGCACATTTTACTTCACTCAACGCCGGGGTGATACTTTTTTTTTCGTTTTCCTCTTGGTTTCATTGCTTCGGTACGGGTTTCTACTATTTGGTTTGACGGTTCTTGGGGTGCGCTTCGTGAACGCACGTCGCCTTTGGAGCTTGAGAATGGACCGGAAAGCACCAGGGTGGGTGATGAGGGTGAATCGTTTTTTGTTGATCGTGCTGCACTTTTGGAGCGAGCTGGTCGGGCAACCTCAGCCACCCACTTGAATGCTGCGCTTTGGTATATTGAAGAATACAGTGTTTGACGGCTGAATAAGAGTAGCTAACATTCCTTGAAAAATTATTGATTGGTATAAAAACGATAATAAATTTTATTAATTTGTCAAGAAGAACTGAGAATAATTTTTGAGATAATCTATCCATGATATACCCTGATCATGCTATTAGAATGACACCGAACAACCCAACTTATAGAGGCATTTTAGGCCGTCGAGAGCCGTGGAGGAGGCTTGGGATCGATCGGGAGGATTTTAGGGATCGTGGCTGTAACGGGAGTGGAAGTGTGTGAAAAGTAATGGATGCCATAAAGTATTCTTTCATGCCACCACTTATTCCGTTAGTTTTCTAAAATGTAATTTGAAGTATTTATTAGAGTGTAAATATCTGAACGATAATTTCGCCCTTCTCAAACCTTTGCGGGACTTATCATTACATTTTAATAGGATATCCACGTATTCCTTATAACGAGGAGCTGGTCCGAATGGGATTTGATGTACGATCCTGCAGTTTGTAGACCGACGTCACTATCGCCTCGATCACCTCCTGTCCGTTATGTCTAATGGGATATAAATATATGAATATCTAGCAACGGGTCATACGACTTCAAGAATCTCCTCAACTAACATAATAAGGGTCTCTTCTCCCTTTACGATTTCATTCCTCATATTCAGCGAGGTCTATGTTGGGTGGAGCCCCAACTTTCATGCCACTTTGGGCCTCCTATGGGCTTAGTTTTTCTCTGAGAGGTGAGGCACGTTTTAAAGGCTTTTTTTAAGTAAGCATACATTTTTATCCCACAGTGTACTGCTGCTCACTGGACTATCTGTCGGTTGTTTGGTGTTTCTTAACGCCAATTTCAGTATCGCCTAAAGTTGTGGGGTGACGCTTCTTACAGCGTTCGTTGTTGGTTTTTTCTCTCCCTCTCTCTCTGTCAATATTATTTATATATATTTTTTTGCTTCCACTCAAATTTGACCGTTTCCTTCATACCGTTCCGTGTCGGCTAGCTGGCAGGATGACGCGAGCCTTTTTCTGTTGCGGGAGCACTGCATTGGCGATGATTGGCGATATTTTTTTGTATTTTTGTTTTTGTCTTCACAACTTGGAACCCCCAACCAATGAAGGCGATCGGTGGATTGGATGCAGCAATAAAATACATCCATAGCAGCGTAGCGGAGAGCGCTAATTTTATTTCGTTTTTCGCTTCGAGTGAAGGAAGACAAAACGCAAACAGGATGACTTCAGACGACGTATCTAGCGGGTGCAGTAAAGTAAGCAAGCGAAAAACGTATGGTTTTGTTAGGAGTTTTCAGATGGAGAGCTTTTGTTGATGCAATAATTATTAGTAGATTGTTTTGAATGTAATATCTTGTTTCAAATTTTAGAATCCTTTTAAATAAATGATCATTTCAGCAAAACATTTCAAAACAAGATCGAGCTGGCTACATTGTGCGCACATCCCAATTCTACGGCGATGCATTTGGTCGGTCGAGATGCGTAGAAGGGTGGGCCGGCACCAATACCAGGAAAACCAATTTCGACGGTGCCAAATGAAAGCAAAAAGTAGCAAAATTTTATTTTTATTTTCCAACCAAACCCCCATTCGACTGGCCGACACGTTGGTAGCGCGTCTGGAGACTCGAGTTATTAAAAATGTATGCTAATGTGTGCTGTGCTCCCGTCGTGTGAGTGTTCGTTTCGGCGGGATCGTGGCCGTTTTCGTACGCGGCGCGAAACGGTTTTGTGAGACGGAAATGAAAGAGACAAATATGCGCCAATCGACGCGTCCACCGTCCAGAGTGCATCGGCTGGGTGGTGGATACGAGGCGTTGAAGCGAGAAGAAACGGTTAAAAAAAACCGCGATAAACCACACAAACTGTAAGATAGCGTTTCGGAGTGTAGATGAACGCAAGTGTTGGAAGTTTTGAAACAAAACAGTGTCTGTTGATATAAATTATTCGGTGCAGCAATAATTCCAATATTATATAACTTATATAGGCCTTTTCGGTGGAAAATCTTTCAACCTTTTTCAGTTCTAGAATAAGAAATTCGGCTGCAAAACTAATTAAATATCCAAAGGCTTTAAAGCTTCTTAATTGTGCCTTAAACTTTTTAAATCGTTTAAAGGGATTCCGCATTTTATCGGCTGGACGTACCTTTTACGAGAAAGTTATAATTTTTCGATTATGCTTCATACAAACCAACACTAACGCACATACACAAAAAAGCTCCAAAATTCACGGAGAAGCTCCCCGATTCCTGGTGCGTTTTTTTGTTTCCCTGATCGTGGCTTTGAACTAATTGCAATTTAATGCCACATGATACGGTCGATCAGCTATTGCAAACAGCAAGATCCGCAAGATCAGCAAAGCAAACGGATGGGCTACCACCCTTTTTGGGTGCAACAAAATCAACCACGTTCATGCTGGTTCTCGGCCCTGCTGCGAAACATAGAATGGCACGCATTCACCTTCCTGCAGTGATTCTTCCTCTCCAACGGGGTGAAGGATGCATCCGCGGAATGTGAGATGTTCCGGACCGTGCCGTTTGGTTGCAGCATAATGGGTTAGGATTTTCATGTAAGGCATCCTGACTTCCCCGTTCCTGAACGCTCCTCACCGGTTCACTTCGAGGGGTCGCGATCGAGACACCGTGAAAAATGGTTTCTCAAAACCCTATTAATCGACTTTTAAAAAGTGCAACTTTTCAACCGGGTTCGAAGGTTTGCTCCGGCCGGGACGCTGGATAGGTGGGGCCGTTTTTTTATTTCTTTTCTTGCGAAAAATTCCAAAGCGATTTAGAGCTCTGTTCGATCGTTTCTGGTGGAGTCGTTCGGACAGGGAGTTACCATCGTAGTAGGCTGAGAATCATTTTTCACCGTAGCTCCACGGGATCTTGAGTGACGTCATGAAAACGATCGTATATTTTTATGGTTCAACTAAGGGATTTTAATTATAGCATCCACAAGGTTTCGGAAAATGATAATTTTTCTACATAAATTGTATAAAATAAGAAATTTGTTTTACATTTAATAAATAATATACAAAATCAACGTTTTCAAATACAAAAGTAACATACTTTAAAGGGCAATATAAAAAAAATCCTATACAAAAAATCTCACTCAAAAGCAAAACTTTTTTTCACGTAAAACCCTTTTGCCAGTTGTTGTCTCATTTAACCATTGGGCTGTACGCTGTTCGGTCCGGAACAGAGAAAAAAAAACTTAATCTCGTGATATTTATACCGGTTTTAGGTATGTAATATTTTACGATTTTGCATTCTGTTTGTTGGCGGTTTTCGCATTCGAATGCAAATGCATCCCGGGTTTTAACAGTGTGAATGGTTAGGTAGCAGCAGAAGAAAACAAAAACAGGAAGAAAAAGATAATTTTTCGAGTGTGTTGCAAAACCGTACCGCTTTGAGAGTAAAAGCAAATAAAAGTTTTATCGAAATGGAGAACCGAAAACGTATCCACTGCCTGGCACATCTGTAGCGAGGTGATGAAGCGATGATAAATCTTGAAGATCTGCTGCTTTTGGGGGAGATTTTTCGCAAAGGGACACAGACACTTGTTTGGTATCAATTTATTCCATCGTACCTGATGCTGCCTGAGTTATTATTTGTGGTAAGGATGGGAGATTCGCACAAGATTAAAATAGTTTTAATAAAAAGTAACTTGATCATCACATGAAGGAGAAGAGTGAAATAAACATTCAAAGCG
Organism: Anopheles minimus; assembly: GCA_000349025.1. Taxonomy (NCBI): domain Eukaryota; kingdom Metazoa; phylum Arthropoda; class Insecta; order Diptera; family Culicidae; genus Anopheles; species Anopheles minimus. Next base: position 7,638,951 of record KB663721.1, read on the forward strand.
ATAGACTCTAATTTTATATATTGTTCTTATTGAAGAACGAATTTTGTAAAAAAGATGTAAATAAAAGAAATGTTTCAAATAAAGTAATAGCAAGAACAAAAAACTCATAATTTGGAAACAGTGCAATTGATCAAAAACAACAATAAACGTGATATATTTTGGAATATGTTGCATTATTTCCTTCAGATCATTCAGGTACTTCAGTAATTAAAGCAATACATTTTTCTTCCTTCCAGAACCTTCTTCCATAGCTTCTGGTAGCGATGTGCAACCTGTACAGTAAAGCGCAAGCTGAATATAACATAATTACAAATCACTAATCATTTCCACATCTCCTTCAGCCGAAGTCATCGTTCTTTGGGCCTTTAACGACCGATTCGCATTTACACCGCCGTTGGAAGGTCACCGCAAAAGCTGCCGAAGAAGAACCGAGCGGGGTACGGGCCGGGATTCTGCCGTCGACTAATTTGCATGCAAACTTCATTTCGGTTGCCCGGTGTGTGCAAGCTCGCGCGCGCACGGTGTTGCACTTCGAGGAGGTCAACCACTTCTACACGCTTGACTCGCGGAACGGCCACTGACGGTGATGATGGACACAGGACCCGTGTGGGGAGGGTTTGCATTTCTTTACTTTAATTTTTGCGCGTGTAGCCTTCTGGTTAGTAAGGCTTTTGGTTTGGGAAGATGGGACCGAAGTGCATCATGTCCGGATGGGAGAAGAGAGTGATGTTGTCTTTTTTTTGTGTTGCTATATCTCTTACTGGAGGTGGACAACTGTGAGTAGTGATAGGCTACGGGTAGATTTTATCGCGGTTCGGTTCGCGTCCATCTGGAGACGATTGCTTAAGACTGGGTTCGCTAATTAACAACTAATTTGTAAGCTGCATTTGTACCGGGATGGATGCAAAACTGCTCCCTAGTAAATGGAACTCCCGCGTTAGGGTCTGCTGAGAACATCAATAAAAAATAGCAAACCATTAAGGAAGTCACAATGTACACAAATAAAAGTTTTAAATGCTCATAAAAACGAGAACAAGGTTTTGCAGTTACAAGTGTAATACCAGCCAACGAGAGATGGAAGCTGATAAGCATCGGGAGAAGTACGGTGACACCTCCAGTTAGCGCGCCTCTTTATCTGCATTAAAGCATCAGCTTTTATTTCGAACCAATATTCTGCACCGGGTAGACTTTGATCAAGCTTCCTGGTGGTAAATATCGAGCAAGAACTCGTTTCCAATACGCTACCCCAGTGCGAAAGGTGACGAAGTCGGTATAAAAGAGAACAACTTCATGCGTAGGCGTTTAAGCCAGAGTGCCCAACACACGGGATGATGTCCGTAACAACTTCAACGCAATCTCCCCCCACAGCGTTGGTTGGCCGAATTTGGTTCAGACAACAGTCCACGTTGTACCTTTCCACGGATGAAGAATTAGTGGTACAGTTGTGTATACAACATGAAGATTGAATGTATCAACTCACCTTGCAGTGGATGAGCGAAGTGGCCGTGACGAGAAGTGGGTGATAACATGATCTTGGTGATGTAGCACCCTACAGGGGGAGGAGTCTTTTGGGGTTCGTGACACCTTCGCAAAAAAAAAACGTAATTCCATTTGGCATTATTCAATATCATGTCAACGACCCTTTGCGAGTGATCGAGGAACTACGCCGTGGAAGGTGGAATGGATTTATGTACATTTTGGTTGTTAAAAGAACAGGATAATTGTTTTCCGCTTTGCCGTACTTCCCCGAGTGTTCTGGAGTTTGGTGTAAACGATGACATTTTGAACTGTGGAGTTGACTGTTGCAGGTGCATATGGCGTATTGTTGTGACGGTGACGAGGTTAGAATTAATTATTTAATAATCTCGTATAATCTCATTTTTAAATATGGTATTCAAGTAGATATTTTAATTTAGAGATATTAACTTGAATGGATTTATTTAACAACAATAATGGATGTAATAAATAGAAAAAACGAAAGGTTGAAAGATAGAAAGAAATCAATAAATTTATGAAGAAAAAAAAAGAAAATAAATAAATTGATAAATGAAAAATTTTAAAAGATCAAAAACAGATTAATAAATAAATAATTAAATAAATAAAGAAATGAAAAAATAAATATATAAATAGATGATTGAACACATACAAAAAATAAACAAATATACAACTAAACAAATAAAAAAGGTAAATCAGATAAGGAACATAAAAGATAAAATATCCCAACCTCTTCTTATTGCAGTTTTATTCATAAAAAATAGATAGTGTAAGGAAATGAAACTTACGGAATAGTTCACCAAATATCTAAAAGTGTTCAATTTATTCTGGCCTCTCCGCTTCGCTGATGCACTTGCACCATGCGCCGTTTGATGTCGAAGATATGATGATGTGCTGGAATATCTGCTACATTCCTTCTTCTCCAACCCATCAAACGGTCCAAAGTATGAGATCATAAATGTCGAAATAATAATAAATCACCTTACTGCTAAAGCGAAGATCCAACGCACCAACATGGCGCTCTGTGTGCGCGTGCAAATGACACAGAATATACGATGACAGTGGACATACACTGTCGCAGGAGAGGCGAGCTATGATCTTTGTCGGTTATCCCGCGCACATATTACAGCTACAATGCATTGTGCACCACGCCTTACCCATCTACGCAAGCTGTCGTATTTTTGTCGCATGGAGTAAAGAAATTAAAAAAACCGGCAATGCATCCATTTGTAATGCAACGATGGAAGAGCCGGTGTGGATGCAATGCGCTTGTTTATGTCCTACCGTACGCACCTCAAGTCAATGACCTTCGTTCACCCACATTCTTTTGTTGTGAGCGTTTCCCTCCTCTCAAGACGGATGGTTCGGCTTTGTGCAAAACGAATGCGATGGCCGCAATACAATCGATCGCGTTACGGATTGACCGCTGTGCCAAATGAAGTCATGTAGGTTTTTGCAGCTCATTAACGCGAATGTGGTAATCGCATCGTAAAGTTGGGGTTGCGGATCATCCCTTCCCAGTGGGATCAAATCTGGTCATAAAACAAATGTCACACAGGAAGACAAGAAAAAAACATCTGACGATGAATATAATTAAAATAAAAGCCATCCCTTTCTGGAGAAGGAAACGTGAACGGTGGGGGTGACGAAGAAAAATAAAACCTCCACTCCCAAGGATGGTCATCACACTGTTGTGCGGGCTACACTGAACAAGAGTAGTGGCAGACGACGTCATGGGAGCACATCCAAGTCATTGTGAACTTGTTGCGCGAACAGAATACTTTAACGGTGCTGACGCGATGATCGTAAATGATCGAGCCCATAATGCACTACGAATAAAACGTTCCTTACGGTGGGGGAGGTCATTGTACGATGATTACACCCCCCGTTGGATGGGTCAAATAAAAAACAAAGGTGATGCGTTTGTACAATTTAATTAATTTGTATTTGTAGAACGCTACTTTGAAGGCTTTGAAAGTGTGAGAGGAGTGAAGATTTCTAGTCCTACAGATCTTCTTTGCTGTTTTTAATGATTTTGATGAGAAGTATAAAATAAAATGAAGCACCGTTACGATCGCTTTCGGCTAGGTTCAATAGGTCCATTTTTTATTACATAATTTCTTAGAAAAGGGAATAATTCCTCAACTCTTCAACGGAGACGCTAGAGATACCGTTATAGGTATCCCTTTGTAGATTTAATGTTCTAGGTTTCTATTTCCCGGAAGGATCACTGGGCAGTGGAGCTCTAGGATAAAGAAGGTTGATTTAAATTGATGTTTGGAAGGCGCTTTTTATGAACACAGAATAGGAGTTTTAGCATTGGGATATACATGTACCATCACATAAAACAACGAAATATACAATAAGAAAACTCCTTGAGGTATGGACGCAATAGTCAAACAACTTTCTTTTAATTATGAAACCGTTGCTTAACCCCTATTTTACGGGGGTTAACTGCGTGCTATTAATAAGTCTAGGAAGCCGGCAAGTACAAATCGATTCAAAGATCCTTTACTTTAGTTATGAGAACTCATTTCATAAAAGAGAGTTATGATAAGGTGTTCCTGGAAAAGAGCTACACATTTCGCTGATGTAGATATCCAGTTCCAAGGAGATGAGACTGAAAAAACAACTAAATCTAGGGTTCAAATTAACTGTCACTGCCACTTCCGGCTGTTCTGATCATTTTGAAGGCCTCTTTTCCTAGATAATCCAGCTCCAATTTGGAACTAGGCTAATCTGAGATGGAACTCTTCAGAAACTAAAATACCGCATAAACGCTTCAAAAGTCAAACTTTAAATCTTCCAAGTCACGGACGCTTGAGCGTTAGCGCTAACTTACGATCCAAAACAGAATAATCTAAAAACAAAAGAAACAACACCACTCGCTACCGGAAATCATTTCGAGACCTGGTGCGATTCGTTTGATTGCAGGCTTCATTTCCTTTGCCTTTCATATTGCCGAATGCAACAAGACGGATTTGTAGATACAGAAGAAAAAAAAACAAACCACATATATCTACAGCGAACCTGCATTGCTGTGGTCAATGCCAAAGTCAAGCAGCATGCAGAAAGATCAAGAAAAACATGACAATGCACCGCAAAGGGTGGTGGAAGTTTGTGTGCAATAAAGTTTGGAGTTCCAACAGAAACTGAGAGCTCAGATGGTTGAGGATGCAGTGGTTCGTACGCCTAACCTTCAACCTTACGTTGGGGGTGCTTTTATGTTGGGTTTTGGTCATTCCAATGTTAATAGTAGTAATATTCCAGGACTTGTATAATGTATTATTAATGTTTGAAGTCCTTGTCCCAACATGACGTATACAGCACTTACTCAAAGACAACAACTTCCGAGGTTTGTTTATTATTATTTGACATGTTTTAATTTGTTTCAGAATCTCAATATCTTCAGGTTATTCAGTATGACAGATCTCAATTCTAAAAAGTAACACAATAACTTTAGCATTTGTATCTTTTTCCATATTTTCAATCAAGAGCTTCTAATATTTGTAAAGTTTAAGCGGGCGCTGCATTAAACTCAGCTTTCAACACCAAATTTATTCATTAACTCGATCCGACTGCAGTGATTTAGCGTTTTGATCTTGCCAAAGATTGGAGATCCAAAGCTGGTTCTTCTGCATTTTCGTCCACTTCTTCATCTCAGCCACAGCTCTTTCGTATGTGTGTAATGTGACGAATAATCGCTGCACCAGGCAATCTTCCATGCACCTCAGCCTTTTTCTTCTACTGCCATCCAAACCGTCATCCGAAATGGGAACCTTGCACGAACGAATCCACAGTTCTTTGTGTGACTGCCACACGTAACCTCATCGACACTTCTTTTGGAGATGTGTGTTTTTTTTTCTTGTTCTCTCTCGCTGTTTCTTGTGCTTGAAAATATTTTACCTCCACTTACTGCTGCTTCCACCGCAACAGGATCGCACCGTTTCGTTCGAATCGGTAGGGTTTCCTATCAATTTAAGCTAACAGACAAGCGGCACCTCTCACTGCACTGTTCTCCGTGTTGCAAAAAAAAACACCGAAAAAATGCCTGCACCACAAAACGCAACGAAAACCTTGAGCCACGAAACTGCGCACCGGTAACCTTGACCGATGCACGATCAAATAAAAATGTTTTAAATTTAACCGCTCCAGCATTGTGGAGGGGAGTGTGTGGGGGGGGGGGGAAGCAGACACAACGGCAGCAACAACAAAACCCCAACTAACGATCGTTGCATTTGAGCAACGGGAAGTGAGATCAAGCCGAAAATGCAAGACATCGTAGAACGAATTCGCTGCTCAGTGAATAGAACGGACGCGATGCGTGGTTTAGGATTAGTCTTTTTTTCTTCATATTGATGAATAGTAGAGGAAGTGCTGCAGCGTTCTCGGAGGTGGCTGGGGTGATGCAAGCTCCAGACGTTTGGAGGACTTTTGTTTAGGCAAGCGACGGTTCTCGAGATGAAGCCAAGCAGCACGACATCTCGACAGTCATAAACAGAAAAAAACCCGCCCGGCAAAGAATGTCAAAAGAGACGAATCGTTTAAAGCCAAACATCAATGCGGGCCGGGTGAGAGAGAAAGCACGATCGAAATTTGGCGAGAAAGAAAAGGGAACGATGATGATTTGTTTAGCCCAAGCCAGGCACAGTGCAGGAATAAAAACGAAGCCGGTTGCGAATCGCGTGCAAAAGGAGAGAATAGAAATCTATTCACGATCGGTCGGAACGGAAACCGTTCTGACTTTAAGTGGGCGAAGTTGATGCAACCGTGGTCCAAAACCATAAAGTCGTTTCGCTGCACAATCCCGTCCCATTTGGATGGCACAAATACACACACACACACAGACATGACCAAAATTTTAAGCGATCGTGTATGTTTTTTTTTTAGCAAATTACCACCCCAAAATCACACACAAACACATGCGCCCGATCGCCGATGCGAATGGATGCAAAACACATCACGAAACGCAGACATTGTTTCGTGGAGTGGGGATGGAAGATTTTGCAGCAGAATGCAGAGAGCTGCAGAATTGAAACATTCGTTGGGGTGAGCTAAAAATGGAACTTCTTTTATGCGTAAAAAATTATAATAATTGTAACGCAAATCAAAACATTCACGATTTGACCTAAATTGGAAGGAATGTTTTATATAAGTGGATTATTTGAATAATTTTTCATCACATTTGTTGATTTGTTTTGTTTGATTCTTTATTTTCTTGTACTATTGAAGTATTATAACCATAAGATTCAATGTTTTTAATTTGTTGCCTCTTTGCATATTGTAGATGGAGCCGCCTGGTTGTCACGTGTTGTACTAGATTGCTTGGGAAGTGAACTGTTTATTTACTTAGATATTGTAATCTATTATAGAAACATAGAAATAAAGTTCGATGTCAAATGACAAAACACAATCAGGTAATAGTTTCATATTTTTTCATCATTATCAAAGCAAATTTCGGAACATTCTGGAACTCCAGGAAACCACATCATCGAATACCTTTAATAATTAAACAACAAAGACTATGATCAAGATTTCGGGATCCACAAAATCCAACCAAGCTATGAATAAAATACTGGATGATCAGCAATCCGAAGGGGTGTCCGTTTTGTGGTTTCATTTTATTGCCCAAAATTATTGCCCTCCGTCTCCGTCGATGGTGACGGTCGCCCATTTGTACTAGAGCGACGTAAGAGGCATACGAGCGATGTGGAAGATAAACGAACTGTTGGTTATTAGCTGTGGTGGAGCAGATTTGACTTGCCTTGCATGTTTTTGCCCTTTTTCTCTGCTAGATCTCCCCCAAAACCCACTCATAACTGCAAGCTTTGTTTCGGGGCCTTTCCTGGGGGTCTTTGAAATTTTGTTTGGCGGCTAGCTGCATGGTAACTTGCATGGATGGCGATAAAAAAAAACACGGCCGAAAGAGTGGATGAAAAGAATCCCGAAAAACCGAACCGCACACATATGCAATGGTCCAATGTTTCACCAAATGGTTAGCACTAAGCAACTGGCGGAACGATCATCGATCAGGGTGAACAACGAGCCTTAAACGGATGAGAGAAGAACTGGCACACTGCAGGCGAACCGAGTAGAGGACGTCCTCCAGACTTCCTGGAGAACGTGGCGCACGGAAAGTGCTAGACGACCCACCCCTCCGGGGAAGTTGTGAGTCCTCTCTATTCGGTGTTATAGATCTTTGGGGTCACCTTTACCAACTTTAGGAATAATAGTTGCCGAGAAGAATCTTAGACACTGGTGTCTGGGAATTTGGGAACTTTAGATAATAGGATTAGTGATATAATAGGTGAGGTAGCAAGGGCGTTTGGAATTGCACGTCGGGGCACAAGAAACGCAACAAGAGTTCAACGAATGTCTGGCTGTCTGCCGAACGAGTCATTCAAAGTCAGATTTGGTCTGGTGCGCTAGATTTTTTGGAGGGTGAACGACAGACAAGAAAAACTCCCCTGAAGCTGGGTTGAAGAAGAACTTGCGGTTTAGACTTTAATGGTTCTCAGTGTCTGGGAGTTTGTTTCCTGCAGTTGTCCATTCCATTTTTCGCCGAGACACTTGTGTGTTAGAATTTGCCAACGAACGCCTACAGGGGTTATATTTTTAGGTAAGCAGTAGACAACGGAGAAGTCATTTTCTTTGAAGCAGCGGGTTGTTTAACGATCGTGATGCGTAGCGCACTGGATTTTTAAAAACCGACCCGAGGTTTTTTGTGTGTCTGGGGTCCTATTTTATTAGACAAGCAGACGGCGAAACTATCCATAAATAAAGCGAATAGAAACTGGAAATAATGAGCTTAGAATGTGTAATGAAGTTTCGTCTGGAATCGGTAACATCGTTTACGGAATGTATCGATGGTCATAAAAAGATTGATTGCTGCAAATTCCCAGACGGGATCGTCACATTGAAAAGTTCGATTTATTACATATTATCTGAAAAAAAATTAGGGAATATTTTCCACATTAATGTTTAAATTTGATTTAAATTAGATTTGGGAAAAATATGTATTGGTGTTAATTGATTTTGTATTTTACTCTTCGATTCAATTAGTTTTGTAAAAAAGCTAGAACAATCAAGATAAATTAAAAAAAACATAAGTGGTTGTCTATTTGATTTTTTCAGGAATGCATAAATCAGAATATAATTTATTCTGGTTGAGATAAAATTACTGTTATCAGCGCTTGTTGTTGTTCTTTTTAAACATCTTGTATTAAATGAATTATTTTAATTCAACGTTAGTTCTTATATTGTATGGTTTTTTGGTAAAAATGTTAATTATTTTACTTTGCATCAATTTTGATCAGAAAAAACACGTTTTGATTGAATTCAGTTTTGAATTTTGTTTTCAGGGGGTATGAATGTACATTTCGCTATGGCCACGGTAAATGATTGTGTTTATACTCGAGTTGAGTTCTATAGATTTGTTTGAAGGGAAGGTCTATATACGCAAGGTGATCAATGTGAAAAGAAATTTTGTTTTATTTAGGTTTTTGCTTGCTAATTAAATCATATTACTAATGTTATTCATTAAAATGTGTGATTGTTTGCATTATGTTCATTTTCCATTGCATAAATATCAATCACACAGCTCTTTGGCACGAACGCAAAAATGTGCAACGGCCAAACAGCATCCCATATGCCAAACAGCTGGCTGTCAAAAATTTGCTCGCATGCTCTATGCAGCTTGGTGGAAGTGAAGAAAAACAGAGAGTGTTTCGTGTGGATAAAATCGTACATTGCGTGTGTGTTTTTTTTGCGCGATTAAATCGCAAATTTTAACATACGAAAAGCACGAACTCCCCCTTTCGTGCAGCTTACAAACTCAATTCGTAATTGGTACGTTGGAGTGAAGTGTGCTCTGGAATATTATCTACCCGTGCAGCAGCGCACAATCTGCAAGTGTTTTTAGTTTATTCCGGTGTGCGTTTGTTTTTTCTCCTTCTCCTTTCGTTGCTACGCCGCTGTTGCTTTTTTCTTCCCAACTACCCGTAATGGTGCGCTATTGATACGGTGCGTGTGGTTGAGTTTGTGTGTGTATGTTTGTGTGTGAGTGCGCGCGTGTGTGCACGCAGTGAACAGATAGGAAAAATCTATCCCCGTGGTTCCCGATCCTTCGGTTATCGGATAGATGATTCGCTTTCTTTCCGTGTGATCCCGTTGATTTGTCCGGGTTGAAATTCGCTCCTAATGAAGGTAAGTTAGTAATGCACAAATTTAGCTTCAGAGAAGGGCATCAAACTGCGTGTGCATGATGCTGCTATCAGGACGAACAGCATCAACGGAAGCGAAGAGCGAGATGCAAGGGGGACTTGTTTCGTTTTGCATAATATGCGTTTTAAAATTAAATTTTCCCACAAGAAAGTAAAAATGGCTTTTAAAATCATCTGTTTTTCGTAAGTGGTTCTATACGTTATCCTGCTTCTGAGCACATAATATGCACTCTTCCTAATGCGTCCAATACGCACACGCATCCGTTCTCTTTCGTGCCCGTACGCCACACCGTACCGACGGCACACGCATGTGACGACAGAGATGATAGCAAACAAAGCATTCGTTCCCTTTTTTTTTAGTGTGTGGCACCTATCTCAAGGCTATATCAAATCTATTGAAAAATGCTTGTCGTTGTTTGGTTGTGCCGTTATCTCAACGATATACTGTGCCAATTCGAGAAGCAGGATGGTATGTTGGTGTTCTGATGGGTTTGCTTTCAATATGCGTTAAACGCTAGAGACAATTAGTATCGTTCCTGCCGGGTGTATGGCCTCTGGATGGCGAGCTTGGAGCAGCTGCGTTATCAAATGATGGTTTAGTTTAAATGCTATAATGTGATTTGGTTAGGTTTTAGCAGCCTTTACTTGACCACATAGTGTTTTAAATTTGAACACTAATGCTCAAATAATTTGATTTTTAGTAATTCAATTTCTAAATTCTTTTTGTTGAGAATTATTATTGCGCTTTAATTTGTTTTGGTATTTTGTGTGATTTTTTAAGTTTTTTAAATAATATGAAACGACTCACAATCGCAATCCTTACGCAGTTTAGGAATATTTTTAAAATTAAAAAATAAAAATAATTCGGCGCTGCTCTCCAATACTAGTCGTAAGTGTCGTCACGAATATCTCCCAACCAATATGACTTGTATCCTACATTAAGTTATCATTCGTTAGGAGCAATAGAGAAAAAAATGTTAATATTGACACTTCTAATCATTAATATCGCTTGTTGCATTTTTGCTGCTATACAAATCCCAAACAAGGACCGCATTCGGTATCAGTTCTGACACTAGAACCAACCGAAGCCGTATTTACCAGTTCGCCCTTGATGGTATGTCTCCGCCATGGAAGGAGTTCGTTCCTTTTCCTGATGATGCGCTTGTGGCACAACGAACGGGGGCCATTTACCCCGCGTAGGGGCCTATTCTGACAAGCAACACCTGGATGGAATCGATTCCTTTTTCCCGTTGCCAAGGGCAATGTTGGTGTGTATATTTTGTGTACTTTTCTTCATTATTCGTACCGTTTGTTCGTTTAGTTCGTTGTTATTAGTGTGTTTTTCCTTCTTATTTTTTCCCTTTTGTTTCGAACATCACAAAGCAGGAGGAAAACACTTTTTGGCCCGGTCCCGTTCTGTGTCAAATAATGGAATCCATCCGACCCAGTGAGGGGGAAGAAGGTTCGGTAAATCAAACGTCGTCCAGCATAAATATTGAATGTATTAAAGCATTTATAATTGATCGAACGGTGGATGGTTGGTGGGGTGAAGTTGACGGGACCCACTCTTTATTAAATGTTCTCCCGCCGTGTCGTTTGGCTTTTTGGTTGGGAATGGAGTAGGCAATCAGGACATTATGGTATTTGGTTCACGAGGAATTTGAAAAGCCCACAAACGACGGGCTCTCATTAGTGGTGAGGTGAAGGAATGTAGTCTATTTTTTTTGTTATGGGTGAGTTTGGTATTTTAAGTTATTTGTTGTACAAACAAAGGACTATATTGCTTATTTGAGCACATTCCATCTTCTGTCAGTCGTTGGGAGTTTCATGGTTATATTCGTAATATAATCTTCAGGAAGAATATAAGAGTTATATGATGTTTACTTCGTAAAAGCACTTTGATGTATTTCAATTGAATCGTTTCAATTTACCAACCGTGCTTGCGTGACCGAATATCACGATAAAACCATACCAGAGATCGCTCCTTAACCTAAGTCACGCTTGTCTACGTCACTGTTTCACTGCTTTCTCCACTATTTAACTCCGGCAAAATGCCAAGGGAAACATATGTGTTCGTTCCGCAACAACCATTCGCAGACAGATGTTCGGGTTTCGTTGTGTAAATGAGAGCCAAAAATCACTTACCTTACATCAATGTCGTAAGTACTCGTCAGGTTGATTACACGCTTTCTTCACGAAATGGGGTGCATCCTTCTTGGTAAGTAACCTTCGCTGGTAAGGATGGTACGTCCTCGCCATCCTTCTAGGATGCCGGTGGACAGTGGTTTACGCGTTTGTTGAACTCCGAGGTGCCATCATTCCCAGGGATCAGTCCGGTAAGGGTTCTTTTAAAGGCAAAACAGCACAGAAGATGTTTGCCGGGGGAACTGTAACAGGTTAATGAATAATGTAAATCGGTGGCGTGCTTTTATCCACCCGAAAGGATAGGACACTTTACGACCGGTGTACAAATGTAGCAGCTATCGAAGCGTATGTCTGGTAGGTAAAAGTGGTATGCTATTGCTCTGCTTCACTACGCTGTAATGTTGGGGTTTTGCTACTCAAAGTGCGGGAACAGCTGTAGAAAGTTCCGAAAATGAGTTCGCTCGATCGTTCAACAGATGTGCTTTAAGTAGTCAATATTAATTTTAGTTTTACTTGTAGAACTCGCAGAACAACGTTTGATAATTCTCTTCCATCATTCGCTCGTAGTTAATGACATTTATGCTTTCCGGTTCAAAACAGGTTTTATAGTCTTTTTTTCTTTCTGCTGTTGCAATTTATTATCCTAGGGGTTCGCGCGTCTGCAGTGGAATAAAACTTTCCAATGTCTTACGCTGACAGTTTTAGCACCGTGTGCCGTGAACAGCCCGGACCGGGAATGTGATTCGTCATCGTGACATAATTATAAGAGTAGCGAAGAGAAAAGTTTGCTGCGTTTTGCACCCAATGAGGAGAAGAGAAGCAGCGACAGAAACTGCAAATCGCAGCACAAAAAAAAAAGTACGGCTCTTCATTAGACGATAAGTGAATATCGAATGTGGTAGCGCCATAGGGGCCAGTTGGTTCCTTTTGGGGTGGAAAATGAATGTTTCTTTTGCACCTCCATTTCCGTACCCGGTTTGATGGATGATGATTTTTTTGGGAAATGAAATGTATATTTTCACAAACAGTGTAGTTTGGCTACGTTTTATTATTTATGGTGGCGTCCACAAAATGTGTACACGGATGGAGCAAGTTGCTAACGAACTTAAACCCTTGCTGGGAGGAACCCTTGCTGGGAATAGGGCTGATGCGATGTCACGCAGCAAAAGTTTTGCTTGCGAATATTTAAGCAAATACTTCCCAGTAATTTTTGATGATGTTTTTGTTTTGTCAGCTTTCAGAACTGCACAAGGCTTGCATATTTCATTGCACGTTCCTGAATGTCGGAATGTTTAGTTAGGGGATTCATGATGCATTACTCATCTTTGTTGTAATGTAGTTTTGCATAATTTCTACTCCAATATATGCCCACAAAGAGAGAAGAAATACAATTATTTACACAAATATGTAGTATAATGCATTAAACGCATACAAATAAAGTAAACCCAGGATGATCCATTTCACGAGAATCGATAGTAAATGTTCAAGAAATTCTAAGCCTAATTTGTATATTCATCCATCCGATTGGAATTTGATTGCATGCATTCACTTGAATCGATCTAACCGCCCCTTTCTTTGAACCACGTGTGCGTTTGAACTTGGAAAACGTGCGAATCGAATTGCCACCGCATGGTGAGACATTCCATTCGACCTTGACGGTGTTTCTAGGAAACAAGGCTTCGCGACGGGCCTAACTACTACCTACAAACCGACAATATTGAAGGCAATCAAAATTAAACAAATCGGTGGTTATGGTAGTAACGGGGCCCCGGTTTATTATGACGACCCCAAACGAGTGAAGCTTACGAAAGCTGCAAAATTCCGGGAAGTACGCGCGTCTGTTACCGTGACACCCATGTTTGGCCCATTTAACCCCGTCACCGGTATGCAGTTTGTAAAGGGTGGGAGCAATTTACCGGGTATGATTTTTCACCCACCATTGGATGTGCCTTTACTATGGCTTGTCGCACGTTAGTAACGGCGGGTGATGCGTTTTGTTAGCATTTAATTGACTTCTGGCTTTGGTGTACGAAGACGGAGAAAGCTGATTGTGTACGTAAAGTGGAAAAAGGATAACAAAACTGCACGAAGCTTATAAAATGGTGGGAAAAACCCCTTTTGTGTGTCCTGTCGGTGGGATTCGAAACTCATCGCTGTACACGTGAAATGTCCGCAGCGAAGTTGCGTGAAATGGTACCATAACGTGTGATCATTGTGTGAAGCTAGTACGATGGCAATTTGTCGGGTTACTGGTACAGTGGTTGCTGAATTAGTAGGTTAACTTTGGTTAATATTACTTTGTGTACAATCTTTATCAAACTATAATTTGTAAGATCTTCCAACAAATTCAATCGAATAAATAGAATCGAATAAATATATCAATATACAGTCAGTAACATAACAATAAGGTCTCTCACTTTTCGAGAATATTTGGAAAAGTTTAAGAGATAAGTAAAACAAATTTAAAAAGATGTGGATAACAAAAATCGTTTTCACTGCATAATATTGTCCGCATACTTTTAAATATTTTTTTCGTCGGTTTGAAAATTATTCGACATGTCATCATGTCTGCAAAAAAAAAATTTGGAATTACCTGATATGTCTTAATATGTGGGTTGATTTTGTATACTTTTACCTATGATTTTCGAAATTCAAGTGTCGTTTAAAGTGATTTTTATTTCTTATAGGCCAATTTCCCGCCAAAAACATCTGTTTCTGCATATGTTGTGGGTACATAATTCGCAGCCTCATGCTATAAAAACAGACATCAACAAGTGAGCATAAAATAATAAAATAAAAAATATTCGAAAACTTGCTTACAGACCCCGATAATAATAAAAAAATGATAAAATTACTATCTGTTATTTTTGCACCGAATTTTTTAAATGACTATTTTGACTTAAACAATGTTTTTGCTCGGGAGGTGTTATAGTTATGTTACGAACTGTATTTATATTTTATTTATTTGCTTGTTTTGGGTTTTGTTATGTATATATACAACATGCCCAATCTATCGGTATATAGTACAGCAGCAGGTCCCAACTTTTTTTACAGTGATTCATTTGTTCGGTGCCATCGTTCTCCGACGTAACTACCCGTCCAACAATTGTGCTCTTAGTCACGAGAAGAAGAAAAACCCGCAACTACATGTAGGAAATTACGTACCTCGCTTAACACGCTGCACGCTATTGTCCTGCCGACAAAGGTCTACTGCGTCCTGCCAGTTGGCGGTCATGGACAACCGTCAGGTTCATGGTAAATGATGAAATCATGACTTTGGTGAAAGGAAAAATGTAAAGAAGGAAAAATTCCATCACCGGATAGTATCGGTCATCGCATATTTCCGTGCGGACGCGTGGGAGTTTTTCCTTCCCAGCCGGTCCATTTTGGTTTCATTCATTTTCCAACCGCTTATTCACACCGCTTCGGATAGGCGTACTGGTTTCGATCGAAGCACTTGTACTGCCTGCTGTACGCCGTTCGCATCCATTGCGTCAGACAGGAGGAAGACATGAGTACGGGAGTGTATGAAGGTCGAAGGCGAGATGCGATAAATTGCGATTACTGCTGATTTGATGGTTTTGATGCTCACTTAAATGTAGTTGGAAGTTGATTCTCATCAATTCAATGGTATTTGTTATTTATAAATTTTAAATATCTTCATTATTTTATTTATGATCCTGGATATTGTTCTAAGACTCCAAGAACATTTGAGGATATTTGTTTGTATGCCCAAATAATATGTTTTTTCAATTCTTCAATCGATTGTAGCTACTGTGTGAGTTGGGAAAAATTGAATGCGCCTGTCGAAGCGTGGCCTATACATTAATACTACAACGACTAAAGAATCCTTGACGGGGAGCGCTGTTGGTTGTCATTGTTCCAATGTCGACAAATGCTGCTATGGCCCTTCCACGTCACGGTACACGGACCGGCAACGTGACACAAATATCATCAATCGTTGATTTTCTTGCCCATTTCCTGCCGTCGCTTTCGGACCCATTAGCGACACGACAAAAGACCATAACCGATTCACGGTCCCGTTCGTTCGCCCCGATCGGTATGGCAATGTACAGGAATTCGGGATTTTACCCACCGGGAATTGCAGCTTAATTCCATGGAAAGCCTTTAGGTGACCACATTCCATCAGCAGGCGAAAGCAGTGTGGAGAAAGGTGTTTTTGTTTGTGCGTGCCTGTGTTTCTGTCTAGTGGCCATTTTCCGATCTTTTGCGAACGAAATTATGCAGAAATGATGATGATGATGGTACGGTGACTGAATGCCAAAGTTAAAAAAGGGCATCTCATTAATTTGCATAGCGTTTGTGTCAGAGATCGGTAGAGAAAGTTGAAGGATTTTGGAAGTGTGAAAGCCATAGTGGAGCGGGTGGATAAATAAACACAATATGTATGGCAAGAATGAGTCGTTTCCTTTCTGGTCTTATCGTTATCGTGGTAATTTGTTGTGTTTGATTGCTATTTTATGATGTGGGACGTGTTGTTTTACGCTTAAACTGTGCTTAATGAACGTGTTCATCTAATGAAAATGGCAATAAATATATGTTTTCTTTATCAGATTGTTCTTGAGAAGATTATCTATGAAAATACAGACCAATAATCTTTTTCTAATCAGTGAAATACAACTGAATAAACATCTTTTTTGTCTGTTTTAAAAATGAAGAGAATTATTGCTTATTGTTGTCCTCTTGCCGGCCTTTGAAGGTCATCGCTCTGATTGATATTGTTTTCATTATATTCGGTTACTGTCTCAAGAAGTTATTAGCACCCTGCATCGTTTGCAGCAACATTATTGGAAGTGATCACACGACCAAATGTCGTTTTTCTGTGTGTGACGGTTCGCAGTTTTCCTCAGTATCATGTGCACTAACAGCTAACACAGAAAAAAAGGAAAAACTCTCCTATCTCTACCGTCCTCAGCTGAGTAATTGAATGTTATGATTATTGCAAAAGTTTCCGTTACAAATGTGCTGCCAGAGATTGGTTGGTGGTGTCGCAAACAATCTCTTTCATTTGTGCGTGCAAATGTTGTACTCTGTACTGTGCGCTCAGCGTTTTTATGGTGCCCAACAAGCGCAACGTTCGTGAAAGTTCATAAAACCATATATGCATGATTTTTATGGCATTGGAGAGTTGTTAAACAAACAGGGAAGGAATAAGGTAAGAAAAAACAGCATTGAAGAATATTCGACATCTTTCCTGCGAGAGTTCGCTGAAAAAAGGGAAGTAAATGGAACGGCTTCCTGTAACGAGAATTGTTCATGCTTCATTCAGTCGCTACCACGCTAGATGTTTTGTTGCGTTAGAAAAGACGCTTAAAAAAGGTAATAACGCCCGACGATGGCATCCATTAGATACCATTTCTGTGCCGCAAAGTCTTGTCTTTGGCAAAGAATTAACATGCGTTCATTATTGCTGTGTCGCTTCCGTTTTGCAAAATGGCGTTAATGGCTTTCATGAGTAGATAATTTACCTGGAACGAACAGGATCTTTTTTGCTCGTTTTTATTTTAACGATATAAATCCTATTAAAGCATTGAGTTGTATACGTTTCTATCAGGTGAAGGCATGCGTACTGTTTGTAAGGAGTAGTTAAAACACTGGAACTCCATGAGGCACATAATGCTGACCGAGTGACCGACAGGCCGACAATTTCCCTTGCAGATAGCGATGCACACGGGGTTCCGGTTGGCATGTCTCTTCCGTCTGACACATTAATCGTCCACACCGACCTTGGCAGGTATTTTAATATGCAAATGTGTACCGTATGTCGGCACACGAGTGGTATGCGTCAGGAGTCTAGCGCTTCAGTAGCGATGGAAGGTGAGAAAGACTTTAAACATTCTTTTGCTCAAAAACGCCCCATTGCAGGATTCTTTATACACCTGAAGGACACCAACACTGTAAGGATAGTGTGCCGTGTACTGGATTCTCTCGCTCTTCCATGCACATCGGTGCGTTGAATTTTACATTGAAAGTGTTGATGGAAATTGCGTCCGCTATCTGATTGCTTTTGGTTCGCGTTGTCGGGAAATCTGGCGAGCGTTTTGTTAAAGCCCTATCCGTAAGCATTTGCCCTCGATCGGGCCACGATGTTGCCGATAAGTTGTAATTGAAAAATGCAGCAGCGAGGTAAAGGCAAAAGAAAATTGAACCGTTTTCCGTCTGTTTGACTGCTTAATTTCATTTGCCCGGCGCTAAGGTGGCTTTCGTCCTTGTGTTGCCTCATTCCTTCAGGCTAGTCACAGGACAGTGGAAACTTTTTCTTCACTTGCTTCATTTTATGCTACCTTTTTTTTGTCTAGATAACTGTAGTCGTAGCAATTTGAATGTTTCGATATTTATCGCTCGTAGAACGCGGACCACGGTGTAGCGTAGATGTGCACAAGCCCACCAGGGGGTTCTAGGAATGCGGTGCTTTTCTTTTTACCTTGAAGTAGCTCTGTTAGGGGCAAAAAGTGTCTTTTTATCTACGTTTATAGCATCGACTGAAGAGCTTTTGAAAGGAAACAGTTCAGCACAAACGGTCTGTTGTCCTGAAGCAGGAGCGCTTATAAAACACGAAATAAAAACTCAAACTTTGCCGAAGGCGGGATACCTTAGGTTTGTGAGGAGTCAGTTTTTTTTGCTCCTTTTGAGTGGGGTGTTTTGTGATGTTCTCTAATGGGTACAATATTCTTAGAAGAGTTTGGAGCATAAAACTTGTGAAGATGCTATGTTTCTGTGCTGGAAATCTGTTTGTTGGTTTATTTTTTAGGTAAAATAAACCTTTTTGGTACCGTTACCTGATAGGGTTGTTGGTTTTTTGACTTTGCGAACTGAATTTACTGTGTTTAAGTTTCGTTTCATGTGTTTAGCTGTATTCAGTTGTGGAATAATGTCCTGAAATAGTCGCTCGCTCGGTTGGTCATTAAACTATAATAATTTTTTGTTTTATTTTTGTTTTAGGTGAGTAATCGATTCTGATCGAGAGCGGATATTAATACTATCTGAATCATCTCTGGTTAGTGCACTGCATGATTATAAGACACCAACAAGAAGTTGTGACAATCAGGTAACACAATTTTTTGTACTACTTTTTAGTCTTCAATTTTATATACGACAATGTTGAGCCAGAGTTGAAAAAACCAAGTCCATTTGAGGTTGCAGTGCCATAATAAAAATGAAATTAAAATAGAAGGAAATATTTTAAGAATCTGCTCAGTACAAAGAATAGCTCAAGCTGTTTCAAAAAGCTCTAAAAAATTAGTCATTCACCAGCATACTGTGAAGGAAATTACAATCACACCCACACGCAAGTACTTCCTTTATTTTAAGTGTTCCAAATAACTGCCACACAATACTGTTGTAATGAAAGCGAATAATTTTTCCACCGGTAAGCGAAGTTATGGTGCAATTTATTACGGCTGCTGTCTACTTCGCTTTGCCGTTGTTCTATCGCGCGTACGTTTTTTAATGTTGGATACACGTGCTCCCTTTGGTTGCCCTTTTGCTTTTGTCCCTTCTCGCACGTCTCGTGTAATCAAAATTCTGACCAAGTAGATTTGCAAAATTTGTATCCAGAAATTCCTAATCAGAAGCACTTGTGTGGAGAAGCTTCCCGGTCTTATTGGGGGAATGGTTTTGAGTGTGCCGAAATGGATCGTTTTTGGATGAATTTAATTTCACATTTACGGTAAGGCTCGCCTGCGTGCTTAATGTATTTTCCTTTCGCTGATTCAGCTTTTGTTCGGCTGAAGCTCATGCTCCGAAAGTTTGCTACCTGTTGTGAGTGTGGTAATATGGTTAGGGTGGTAAAATATACCTCCAATGGAGACGCCTGGTACTGATTGTGGGAAGCGTACGTATCACACCCGGTGAACAAATATTGTCGGCTAATCTTGTGCAATGTGCAACGAGGAGTGAGATGTGTTGTGCTTGCAGCCTCTGTTTGGTTAGTGTTTGTGGTGCTAACATGGAGACGCACAGAAAATGGCGCTTGTGTATGTGTGAGGATGACTTCACAATTTGTTTTTCTATCATGATCATTTTTCATGTTTACGCTGTGTGATGTGTTTGGCGGGTGGTTTTGTGATAATGGTTTTCGTTCAGTGTGATTGTAAAATAAGCTCAAAGGTTTCAAACTGTCATGGTTCGTTCAGCACCAGAAAAATATACGCAGCAATTTAATTTTATATTTTACTTTCTTTATTTTCTGTCAAATACATTGAGGGATGGTACAAATTGCAGTTTTTAATTAAACATTTGCGTTACATCATTGTTAACCTTGTTCATCTACTTAAAATGTTTTAAAACTTGTTCTACTTGAGTTAGAACCTTTGTACTAATGAGTACTGTTCTAAAAAACTTTTTACTTTTTTTCCCAAGAAATTTTTTTGTTTTACATGGCTCCATAATGTCATTAAAATTCTTAATAATTTGTCCTTCCTTCCATGCCATTTTATCACCCATATAACTATTCTTCCTGGAAACTATTTCTTGAAGACTTCCTTCCTTTTGACATTTTTTGCTCTGATCAACCTTCCGTGCTAACGTCGCTGAGTCATGTGTTTCATTTTGGCTCGTGGAAGGTCTTTCCATTTATTTGCTTTTATTTGCCCGTCTCGTTAGCAAGGCAGGGTGAAAACGCATTTTTCGTGTTCACCAAAGGAAAGGGTTTTTACTACGGTCATCATTCGATCGTACGGCATCGTTACCGTTTTACTATCACCGCCCACCACCGGGCCCGAATTATTTGAGCGAGAATGATGGATTTGGTTTGTTTCGATACAATCTGTTCCTTTGAAGGTTATTGAATGGGGCGAGATTAGTTTTTGGACATGGTTTAAAGCTGTTGGGGTTTTATGATTCCAAGGCTTTAAGAGCGTAACTTTGTTTGTGAGTTTTTTAGTACAACATTTATTTCTTACTTTTCTGTTAAAATATTGTAGAAAAAATGTTAAAGCGTTATTTGTGGAATTAATCAAGTTTGAGTGGTGATACACATGGAAGCTCGAGATGTGACACTTTTGGACGTTTCCAAGAAAAGAAGCTCTAATCCTTTATCCCATACACTCACGCAAAGATGTATGAAAAAGAGGATAATCTGTTTTTTGTTTTCTTATCCCACGAAACCGAAAATCTCGTAAAAAATAAAAAATATACTGAAAGTTACTTCGCAGTTCTAGGCGATGCCCTGGGACACCCAGTATCGAGCTCTCGGTTGTATGGATGGGTGAAAAGAAAGTTGAAAGGCAAAAAAAGGTATATATCGCATCGAATCGGATGTTGGATGGTACGTTGTAACGAAGGCCTTACCGCACCAACCGGTGCCATCCCATGATCGTCTAGTAAATTTAATTTCCTGGAAAACCAGTTCGTCCAGTCAGCGTTAACTCGTTTCGTTTTCTTTTCAGATTTACGGAGAGTTTTTGTTGTTGTTGCTGTTGTCCTTTCGCATTCGTTGAAAGGGTCCTTTAGACTGGCTGCTGCCACTTAGGCATTTTTTTGTGAGGAAATGTTTGGATGGTGTGGAATGGTAGAGCTTTTCTGTCGTCGAGTTTGTAAGTGATATGCAAAAATGTTTATGCGGCACGTGGAAATGCCGCTGGAGCTTTACACTGTTGTGGCAATCATTTTCGTGGAATAGTCATTGCTGTAGAGAAACATCAGTTTATGGATTAAATATGATATAATAAAAATGTTAGACAACATTTAAATTTACACCAAGATTTATAATTGTGTAGATCACAATTTTGTTGAAATCTTTATTGGAACTAATTAATTCTATTGATTGAAATTAGAAAAATAAATCCGAGCGCGTTTCGTCTCTTCCGCAATGTGAGAGTGAGCGAACGAACCTGCACCGTTGACTGTCGGGTTGACGTCTGAGTAAAACCATGCACCAGTGACCTATTTTAACCCAACGCTGACATAAACGGAAGCTGAGAGCACATGTTTGCAGCAGCATAAGACAATTTCTCTGCGTGGTATCAGCACATTCGTTCGATGCTTCTATACTGCTGGTTGCTTGACTTGACGGCCAGAGTATTGGTAGTGCTGCTGTTGGTGCTGTGTGATATTCGTATAGTTGTGTTCGTGTTCCATTCCGATCTGTTCGTCTTCGTCTTACAGCAGTGTGCAACGTTCGTTGTCTGCAGCAATTTTCTTCACTTCCTAGGTAGTGAGTGGTCTCTTAAACAAACTGCTTAGAGCGATGGCACACGACACTTGGTAAACAAGCAGCAGCGCAGTAACATTTAGCAGAAGAGCAATGCGATCAATGATTTTATTGAATTGTATTTTGATAGAATGGAAATTCCCTATCCGACGTTCCGTTAATCCTTCGATAATGTTGATCTGAGGGTTCGTTTTCAATGTGCGACAATTAATAATTGTTTGAAAATTTCTTTGCTTACTCATTCAACTACCTCTGTAGGGCAAGGACAAAGTCTGACTACCTCACAAAAATACGATTTATAATTTTCATACGAAAATGAAATAAACAGTGCTCACAGAAAACTGCTGACTTTCCACTGGCAGTGAATTGACGGCAGTGTAAGTGTGTGTTTTATGCCATTTTATCGACACACTATCCCCATCGACGGTGGGCCTTTGTGTGAGTGTAGTTATAGCACCAGGCCGAGCATAATGGGAACCCGTCGCGTACCACCACCACCATCACGTCGCGTGTTCCCTCTGGTGTGGCTGGAGTGAACCTAGGATAGGAAAAATCGATTTTCCGCCACCAATTTCACCACCGGTTGAGTACGTCTGCTTCTCACCAAATAGTGTTGGTTTGGTAGTGGTGGTAGTGCACGAACTTGATCTCAAGGATTGGCAATGGGTTCCAGTCCCATTCGTGCCAGTTCTTCGCATAAACAAGCATGGCACGAGTTTGTCGTTAAGCATAAATACTGTCAAGATTTAAAAACAATTAACATTTTCGATATTATTCGATTTTGCACTAAACAGTGCATCAAATATGAATTTACAAAAGAAAAAAAAACATATTGTTTTCTACAAGTGCAGCGGTTTTGGGGGTAAAATCTGGATATGAACCATTTAAAAATCGGAAGCGACACCTGCATGTGTGTGTTCACGATGCATTTTGTTGTGCCTTTGTGTTTGATTTGCGAGAGCCAAACAAGGAAAAGAGAGGGTGACAGAGAAACATCAAAGTGGTTTTGTTGCGCTGGTCGGGATGCAATTTAACGCAGTTTGTTTGAAATGTCGGACGAATTAAGAGCAAATAGCCAAGTTGTTTTATTTTTGCAAAAATCTCACTAATTGCATTTACCGATAGTAACATGCTTGTGCTTTGATTAGCAAAAGAAGTGTGAGGATGCAATAATTTTTCAAATGCTTTTTTTAAACATGCTGATACTACCACTTGGCTCAAGTACTAGGCGCCTCCATTTATTTCATATGGATTGTGTGAATTATTTTTTAGCGTTATTTTTCTTAACAATGTGTTAATTATGAATGTTATTGAAATACTTAATCATTTAAGTAATCTATGTTGAACACTTTTTTGCTGATGATCTGAAAATCGTCTGTCCCATTACATCTTTTCTGATAGTCACATCCTTAATGTGTCTTCCAGTTGGTTTTTCTCTTTATTTCCTCTTCCTCTTTTCTGAAATAGTATTCTGTTACCTTCTATCCATCGATCCCCGATTCTGATTTCTTTAGAGTACACCGTACTATCTTCTTCTTCTTTTGGCCTAACGACCTACTCGGTCATGCCTGCCATTTCTGGCTTACGAGACTTATTAATACCACGTAGTTGGATAGTCAGTCCTCACTACGGGGGAACGGTCCGGATGGGATTTGAACCCCGGTCCTGCCGTTTACGACCGGCGCCGCTTAGCTCCTCGGCCACCGGACCGCCCCGTACTATGTACATAATATTTTTGTAAATTACTTTTTCTTATATTTCCTATAATGATCACAAACCGAAATTTCGAAAGGTTATATCAAACTGCATCGTCAGCATTACTGCTGCTGCTTAAAGGTGATCCAAGGAAAGACCGTTTTGTTTTCTACCTTCGTATGATGGCATGCGTGTCGCGTCCATCGGTATGCCTCCACTAGTTTCTATGCGCGCCACTTCGAAACGCGTGATCGACATGTACCGGATGGAGCACGTCGTTATTACAACGACTCGTGACAAGATAAAAACAATCGCTATGGACAAACGCTACGAACGTTGGCGGAAACGGGTGGCAAAGAAAATGTCGACGGTTACGCCGCATGGTATTTTTTCCGCTCCCGAACGACGCGCGGAAAGATTCCTAGGCTTTGGTTTTTTACCGTGTGCCTGTCAGGGTTAGGAATTTCCCGAGAAACAATCATCCTACCCCTCGGCTCCATTCGTCAGTCCTTCCATTACGTTTAGTTAGTATTGGTGCCATCTGTGTCGTGGTAAGAAACGGGTTTTGGCGGCTCGTTGTTGTTTTCTTCTTTTTCTTATTTTAGTTTGCAAATATCGCAGTGTTGTCGTTCGAAGCGTGTAGTATGGATTGGGAAGAAAGAGAGCAAAACAGTGAGAAAGTCCAATGAGCAGAAGTAGAAGCGTTGCGCGAGTTTTCTTCGTATTGGTGAACTGAGGGGAAAAAGAATTTTCCCGAATGGTGCTCCGCTCTTTGTTTCGTTAATGTCGCTCGCCATTATTCTCTCATTAGCATAACAAGAGAAAAACAGTTTTTGGGGATTGAATTTCATCATTCAACAGCTGCTGAGAAGGGAGGGCATAGATTCACAAGTTGCAACCGTTACAGTGCTGGGAATATTAACCGTAAGTAATATAATTATATTTTGTATAACTTCAAAACGGAAGGTAATGGAAATACTTGAAAATATTTTAAAATATGTGTATAAATTTTTGAATGCTCTGTTTTTTTTTTTACAAATTTAATGTAAAATACTTCTAATCTAAACACCACCAGTGTTTGGCAATATTGCATACTCTTCAGTGAGAGAAGTTTGAGAGAAAAACTGTTAGGGAAAGATTTTTTTCTGCTCAAATGCGAAGGGTTTTTATATCCCCACGAGGGAAGCGAAATTAGGAAAAACAACGAATCTCTCTCAATGAAGAGAAACCGAACACCGAGACAGAGAACGATAAGAGAGACACACTCGCTCAATTTTCCGCTCGGGATATCCGATACGGGAAAATGGAGAAAATGCCAGCAAGCATGTTCGGCTCAACCCCGGGACGACGGCCCGGCCATGACCGGGATTCCGGCGGTGGCCACAGTTCGGTTCTGAGCCTTCGCGAAGCCCCACACGATTGCCCGTCGCTAGAGAGCGTGTGCGTGTGCGTGCATGTGTGCCTGTGTATGTATGTGTGTGAGTGTGTTTTATTTGCGCTATCCGTAAGCTGCGGTGTCACTACATCGTGCTGCACATTATTTCACTGGCGATGGCCATTTTGGCTGTTGCAATTGGCATTGAATAAACCAACGCGAAATATGTGTTTAATATTGTGACTGTATAATATTGCACCATGAAGATTACCTCATCGGAGAAGGTGAAACGGCTGTGTGCGTGTCCGTGATTGCGCTCGGTGTATCTCTGTGGCGTTTAGTGATGAACCTCCCTCCCCGAGTGTTGTGTGTGCGACGACAGAAGTCAGCCCTGTGCAATGTGGTTTAACGTTGGGAGGGTTAAGACCATTTAATGCGGGTAGAAGGAGAGTGTTTTTGCATTTATGTGTTTCGTGATGTTTTCTTCATCACATACAAATTATAACTCCAAAATGTTTATTGTTATATTACTGTATGCAAAATAGTTGAACGTAAATAAAACACTTGCTTTTATGAGGAAATTCAAGCAGGAACTCAGAGTACCCAATTTGAGTGGAAGTGTGAATAAAATTTGCAAAAATGAATTAATAAATGAAGTATTGTATGCCGTGACCCAATAATGGTTGGGATGGTATAGCTTCCGCTATCCTCCCGCCGGGCACAAATATTGATGAACCGATTGAATAATGAATATCATTGCCTCCGACTGTGAAGAGGCTGTGTGAAACTGTCGAACAATCGATTTCCTCTTTAACCAAATGAAAAAAAAGAGAAGCAAAATGGAAAACGTTTTTCCCTGATTCCATCCTTTGTGTGCGCGTGTGTTAAGGTGTGTGTGTGTGAGTGCAACCGAATCGTATGTTTACGCATGCATTCCCGCTTCTCAGTTATGTAGATGAACAGGAGTGTTTCCTTTGGCAAAGTTTAAATTATGATCATGACAGAAAAAAGACGATGCTCCACTTGACCGTCGTGTTTGGCTGTGTGCGCGTGTGAGGGTGGTCGGAAAAATCGATGAATGGATGCTGCTGTCACACGCGATTTTGTGAGGCCGACTTCACTATGACATAGCGAAAATGTTTCCCGTTTTCCCCCAAGACCGTCAGGCAATTTGGTGACAATAAGTGTGGCTAAAAAAAAAGGGAAAAAAGAAAATCGATCTTCTTCTCGATGCCTGTTGGTTGGGAAAAAAGTGATGATCACCCTCAAATGGGAAGAATGTAACAGAATGAGTAATGTAGGCACTTTACCAGTGCAGGAAAATTGGAGTGTATTTATACTGTACAAAGGCAAGATCAAAGCAAAGATCGGTAGAGGCACAGACACACAACCTACGCAGAAATTGCCACAGACACATACACAAGGGTAGCGTTTGTTTCGTAACTACCCCACCAGTCACGCCAGGCCGCTAAAAATCAAAGAAAAATCACTTATGCTCAAGAGGCAATGGAGGGAAAAATTCGTTCGTCCGCAAATGTTTTCGGCTGTGGCTGTTGTTTTTCCTTTTCGGTATATACATTTTTTTGTACTGGTCACTTACTCTTTTTCTCACTTGGATAAGAGATGCGTTTTCTCTCTTCTTCTCACTTACAAATACACATTATTCGTATTGCTGCTATCTCTGCTACATTATCTTACGTGCAGGATTCAATATGCAACGGAAAAGTAGTTTTGAATATGCAAATTGGCTCCGATTGTTGTTTGGGTTGTGAAATATGGCGCTCCGCCGTTTGGTGAGAAGCAAGTGTGGATTGAAACGTGTACTGGATGGTTTTATGGTACAACCTACTGAGTGGCCTGATGTGTATTTGTATATTTTAAAACATTTTTGTTTTAAATTTAACTGCAGTGGGATTTTTGAGGATAACTTCACATGAAGTAATATATGCAATGGTGAAAAAAATCCAAATAGATCTCAAATTGTTTGGTGTAATGTCGCATTTCGAACGCGTTGTAGTGTTGTTTAGTGTATGGGATATAAAAAAGAATAAACTTGGATGTGGAAAGCCACTGGTTAGAAAAGGAAAGGAAAAGACGTGTTTAGTGATAAACTAATGTTGCATTTGTTTGTGGATGCAAATTTTTATTTTCGATTAAAAACAGTGCAAGATCCAAATAAGAGTTAAAGACAGCTACTCAATAAATGAATTATTTCTTCAAAATAGCTCAATTCAAGTACTAGATGTATATGATTTAGTTTCGGTTTTCTCCACTTTTCCGACCTAGGCCTAGGTTTTCCCTTTTCGGCGTCCGTGAAACGTGATTACGTAACGCGCACTGAGTACGCTTCTGTTTTGACGGGGGTTGCGTTTTCGATCGTGTCCGTGCGTAGGTTTGCGCAGCGATGGTGACTCTGTGTGTATGGGTGTGTGTATTAAAATCATGTGGAAAAACAAAACCTTGGCAAGCGAATGAACCACGGCGGTTTATGGCGCAACTATTTTCCCTTGTTGTTTTATTTACTTTCAATAACTGTTGTTTTACAATAACTGATTTTGTTTTTTATTGTCATTATGTTTGAGAGATGGTATTATTTATAAATAAACTGAGTAACATATTGCTCTTTATAGAATTGTCAACGTTAAAAAGCAAAACTTCGTTTGAAATTTTAATTTTTAATTTAATTCAATGAAATATTGTTCTATCTTTCATTGTGTTAAGCAAGCTGTAAACAAGAGATGATAAATACTAAAATAAAAGTAAAAATAAACACTTCGCTGTAGTGTGTGTGTGTGTGCGTGTTTATGATTAAACGGAAGTGGTGCATCGTGGGTGCAAAGTGTAGCAATTATTCCCGAAAGTGTTGTGTTCGTGTTTATGTTTCGTTTTGCGTTCTGAGTGCGTATTTTGCGTTGGAATAAATATTCCGTGTCCACTCGGTGGTGTATGCATGTGCTAGCCCCGGTAAAGGAAATGCCGGAAGTGCGTTAAGAAAAAAACACAACTAAACCGTCATCCAAACCGCAGCGGGTGTGTCACACGTGCTTGTACGGTGGTTGCGGTGGAAAGGAAACGGTTGCCGCCGACGCCACTTCCATTGCGTCCATCAACTTTTCTGGCCTGGGGCGCGGAAAACGTACGGACCGGCAAAATTTTCCTCACACACTTCTTCCGCTGGACCGGAAAGCTACTGCTCGGAGCAAGCTGGCTGCTCTCGCTGATTATTTCGGAGGTACCTAGACGAATGCTGGGCTAGCTGGTTTTTCTTGTATTATTTTTTATTGCTTGTGAACTGTCATTTGTGGTGTGATGGATGGAGTTGTCCGGGCAGGATGGATGAATCCACCATAAAGGATACATGAAGGATATTTCTGTTAATGTGTACAAGTGTACCACTTCTTTCTATTGGTTTTAAACAATTTCAATTGGCAATCAAAATACCATAAAGTGGGGTTAATTTCTACGCAAGCTTAAACTTAGTGAAAAAGTAGTTTAATTTGAGTTTGGTTATTTGTAAAATTTGGAGTAGATTTTCGGAAACAAAATTTCCCAATTTTTATTGGTGATTTTTAATATTTTATAATTAGGCGACAATTAAAGACAAAACTTGTCCAAGAACATGTGCTATTATCTCTCTCCACCTTCTGTATTGTATCGTCACTATTTTATAAAGCCACACGTATTGGTGCCTGGTTTGGCAAAGAAGATCTCCTACACTAATCACTTTGAAGTAGTATTAAATGTAGAAAATGTGAAATTAAAGGTACTTATTCTGGCTTATTTTTCCTTTTCATGAAAATCTAGAAATTGCCTACATTTAGGCGAATTACCCATTGCAGTGCTGATAAAATGTTTTAGTACCTTATTAAGTATAAAACCTCAAGAGTAAGGGCCCGAAAGTAACCGAAAAACAATAAAGGAATCATTTGGAAATAGGCAAAACAAAATGTATTTCGATTTTACATTTTGTTTATTTTTCCGAAAGCCTTTGAATGGAAACAATAGTATTGTATTTTGCGAATCAAAATTTTCCTTCGGGATGCTGCCTGCTGGCTCATCGATGATTCATTTTCTCATTCGCACGAAGCCAGTTTCGTCTCTTTTTTAAACTCCCTCTCTTCCCTATTGGCACGAAAAAAGCGGAAAGCTTAACTCTTTCTCTCGTGCAGTTGGTGTGCCACACTCTCAACTCCTTCTTTTTATTTCCATTGCATTTCGAAAGTAGGTCAAATTTCGTCATTTGTAGTGAGGGAAAAAACACTTCCAAAATGGAAGAGAAAAAAAAAACAACCGCAAAACTTTGCAAATCTAGGGAAAACCCCATACCTTCATGCTGCTGTTTCATCAGAGCCTTGTGCAGGCGGAAAAAAAGAACAACTGCAATTGTTATTGCGGATTGTCCTAGGTTGTGTTATCGTTTCGTGTTTTTTCTTTTCTCCCTCTCTCTCTCTTTCTATTTCTCTTTCTATGGTGCTGATTTTTCACGTTGTATGATTTTATGATTTCAACAGTGCAAGAAACCAAAAACGCCCCGTTTGGGTTGAAGAGAATCTCATTTATACTTCCGCGTCTAGGGATGAAAAACTTTCGCAGCAAGATGATGATGCTCTTGTTTAGTTCTTAAGTTGGGAAGTTTTGTGAACGGTGTATAGAAAAAAAGTAAGGAACAATAAACAAAAGGATAATCTCTAGAAATAAGAACACGGAATCGCACATTCCAGACTTATACTGTGGAGACCTTTTTTCTGAGAAGGATTAGCACCTTCTTGTGGGGTTGAATATTATTTGCCTCGAATTGCTTCACGTATAAATAAATGTTTAGGCAGAATAGAATTTTCACAAATAACAGATAAGTTCTCTTTCGTATCCACAATGATACATTTGTGATATTAGGCTTGGGAATGAATGCTTCGTAGAATCAATTGAAAAAAATCCTCAATTCCGTCCAAAGGGTTTGTTTTCCTTCCTTAAGCTTTCTAATTGTTTTCAAATATAATTTCAATTCCACCTCACACTAATTGATGTTAAAGACGTTCTGCTTATTCTGACCTATACCATACGCCCAGTCGCCATCCATGCGGTGTACAATAATCAATACGGTTTCCTTGAGTCTGCCCTGCTAAATATCACAAACCCGTACTAAACTTCTTCCAACCACCCCGAGAATCGTCCGACAGAAAGGTTCCTTGGGTTGTGCCGCTCCGGCTTCGCCACTCGGAACCGAACGAGGCCAAACATACACGGTGTTTGAGTTGGACATATTTATGGTTCACCGCAGCAGTGTGTGTGTGTGTTGGAGGCAAATTGTCTAGCATTCTCCTCCGGCTTAATCATAATCCGGACGGCTCGTAGGACTCCCGGTAGGTGTGGGGACGAACTGCATTTTCTGCTCGTGCACACACGGGCCACAGAAGTTTCGTTTGCGTTCCAGTGGCTAATAAATAGTTCACCGGGAACAGTTTGCTCCCTGTTCGGGAAATCCTTGAAGGTGAAACTTTTGCTGACATGCATGCGGAGAAGAAAAAGAAGTCACTGGAGCTTGGTGGACCTGCTCTTTGTACTGCCTGGGCGCCTAATGCCAGGGATACGAAGACGGTCGTCCTGTTACCCTGGGAACGTACGAATGGCTCATGTCGACCGTCTTAACCTTGGCAAGGCCAGTGGGAAAATTTATGCATGCTACCGCTGCTTAGCTCCTCGGTTGAAGCTTTCACACTGCTTCTGGTGCTGCTCATTTGCGGAACGGTACACACTCCTTTAACGGCTCAGTAAACAACCGGAAGCGGTGCGGCTTATGTGTCTGTGTGCGCGAGTGTGCTTATGAAGTAGCAAAAACTAGTTAGAAAAGTTTATGTGCCTGCCTACAAGGAATGGCGGTATGGAGCAGGGAAGCTGTTTGTTCAGCATACTCTCGCAGGAGGTTTGTGGAGAAGACTACCAGGAGAGGCGGGACCGAAAACCCACAAAATCATTTTCCACCACCAGGAATAGGAGGGTGAGCTTGAAAATATATAGGTTCGCCGTAATACGGTAGCAACTTCCCACTAGCTCTTGCGTTTGGATCAACGATTACGCAGACTGGGAGACATCATTTCGCAAGATACTTAGCTGTTACTTCCTGCCGACTTCTAGTTTCGCTGTCTAGTGAACCTATCATTCTAGCAAAATCCTTGGATTCTAATATTCCACCTGTATTTAAACGAACGCAGGCTTTCTGCCTTGGAGGAGTGGTACAAAGCATAAAAGCTCAAGATGCAAAATGGAACGCTTTAGAAGCGCCACGGATGTTATAATCCTTCTTATCCCTTCTTCATTCTAACATTGGTTCGTTGGCTTTTGCGTTGAGGAATCTTTACAATCTTTGAAGAAACGGACCATAAAGAAGGCATCACAGCATGCTGCCTATAACCACATGCGACCGGAAGTGTGGTTGCTTAGCGCAGTTGATAACGTATGCTAGCCAAGTTTTTCGAAAACTCCGCCCTCTTCGAGGGAGCCGGAAGTTAGATGAGCGAGCGAGTGGTGGTGTATGGAAGAGTAGGGGTAGAGGATATAAGTACAGGATCTACTTCATTCGATCAAGGAAGTCAGAAATGAAAGCACTTCCCGTCTAATTATACCTATGACTGCTCGAGAACACTGCTAACGAGTGAGGTCTGCTGGGCTGGATATCTATTTACGATCTATTTATCGACACTCAATTAGTTGGAGAAGCTTCGAAGCTTTGAATGGTGTGCTTTAAGGGATCCTTTCGGGAGATTAAGCTTGTTATATGTACTATGGTTTATTTTATGGAGTTATCCTTGGAAAATTTAAATTGCAGGTTTAGGATAGAATGAGTAAGGTTTTATGTTCTCTATATTTTATTGTCTTACTTTTCTCATCAGAGAAATACATAGAGAACGAAGTATGGAGATATATTTAATAGTTAATTAGATAATTTGATTTAAAATGTGTACTACACGTATATAAAGCTGTCGTATATTTTAACGCATCACGCATATTTAGATGTTGCAAAAACGGAAATATATTTCCACTCTTCAAGATTCAGCACATTATATGGTAATCGTAATGATATATGCATCGTACTTATCTAGTGTAAAGAACACTGTTCGATGGATTTTGCACACGTGTTGCTATAAATTATATAATTACTGTTTGCACACACGTATGCTACTATCCATGCAACATATCGGTAAGCTAATTGAGCAATTTCACGTGTCTATAGTAAACAATTTAGTAACCTAAATATTCCACATAATTATCGTACCTAACTGCTGCACTTTAAATCATTATTAATGCACCCCACTCACGTTTCTCAGCAACGCTTTGTGCTGTACGGCTGCGACGTACGATGCAACAATACACTCCCACAGCATATATGCACTATGTATGATAAGGCAACTGAAAACGAGAGAGACTTTAGCACATGGCTCATTAAAAATTGCTTAGTGGTTTGATACAACATTCGTTTTCACGCAATGCTCATTTATTGTTTTATCTATTTTTTGTGTGTATCAAGTCCAGTCCGAGAGTAATAACAGCAAGGTCGCAAGACTACACTAAATTTGTGTTTTTTTTACATGTTTTTGCTTTATATCGTTTGGTGGGCTTTTGTGGCCTGGAAGGGGATAGAGGTGAAGGTGGGACTATTTTTTAATTTATTCGCCAACCTCATTCTGCCATCTAAATTTGCTCGTTTTTTTCTCTTTCTTTTTCTCTTTTTCTCTCTCTCTCTCTTTTCTCTTTCTTCATATCCTGGCGTCTCTGCGGGGGAGGGCGCTTCGTCTTATGTTTATCGCTTCATCATCTGCACACATATATATGTGAATCTATGTACTGCTGTTAATATATATAATGTGTGTATATATATATGTGTGTGTGTATACATTGATGTGTATCGTATCGATGTTCTTCCGCGTGGGCTTGCTTCCGGAATTTCGTTCCGGTAGACATTTTTCTTTCATTAACCAGTAAGAAAAGTTCGTCCAAGGGCAAGCACAAGAAGAGCCGGAAGGGCAAGAAACCGTTGGCCGCACAGCCACCGTCCATCATTGCAGCCCCACCCGCATCTTCCCCGCCATCATCGCCATCACCAAACGCATCCCCATTTATTGCCGCTTCGACACAGTTGCTTCGCTCGTCGGCACCATCACCAACGGCACCGGCGGGAACGGAACGCATCACGTCCTTGGAGCAGACGATGAGCACTGTTGCCGTGGCTGCGCAGCAGCACACTACTGAAACCCGCACGCACAGCCTCAGTCTCGCAGAGCAGCAATCGGTAGAGAGTGGACATTCTTCCGGTATGCCATGTGCGCCCTGCCCGAACAACGGTTCGACCCTATCGGCCATTTCGCCGGAGTCGACGGCTACAGTTCCTGGCTGTGGTGGTGGAGGTGTTGGATGTAGTAGCAGCAGCAGCAATAGTAGTAGTAGTAGTGGTAACGCCATGGCAGACAGCCAAACAGACACAAGTGCTCCATCTGTTGGAGGTGATGGACAGCAACAACAGTTGCAGCAGCAGCAACAGCATCAGCAGCTTGTCGACTCCCCTCAACAACAACAGCAAGATCAACCTGCTGCTCCAGGCAGCCGTCCGACATCCGGTGGCCGACAGCAAAGGGTATGTTTTATAGAAAAAAAACCCGCAAGGAATAACCCCTTTTTTCGTTGTAGCTTCTCGCTTTTGTGTAGTTGGTTTTCTTTTTATTTTCATTCATCTAAATATTAAACAAAAAACCGGCACTCTTACGAAAAACACTCGACAGAGTCTGGCTAATTCTACCGAAAATGGTCCCATCGAATGCTGCAAGCAAACCGAACAAACTCTTTACTGTTGAAAAGGGTTAATGATAGGA
The DNA here is from genome assembly GCA_000349025.1 of Anopheles minimus. NCBI lineage: Eukaryota > Metazoa > Arthropoda > Insecta > Diptera > Culicidae > Anopheles > Anopheles minimus. The sequence continues at coordinate 7,672,917 of KB663721.1, forward strand.
CCATCTGGTCCGGTTGTGTTGGTGCTGTGCTTAAAGGGGGCTGAGTTCATTTAGAACGAAAGGCAAACGTTCTGCACGGGATGAGGATATTTTTCATTTTCATTGTGTTTGTTTAGTCCTTTTTTAATTATTCCTTTGCGTTTGCCAACGTATTCGTAGCTTAGTGCGAGCAGTGTGGTGGGATGGCTCATTTCGGGTTTGTTAATAATTGAATACAATATTACCGCTGCAATTTGTACACATGGACCGGGATGGTGGCTTTTGTTTCGATGTGAAAGTACAGTCAGCTTGAAAATCTGTATAAACATGTCTGCACTTTGTATTACACTTTGTTTGTCCGTGAATGCACGTAGACATTATGATACTTAGAGCTGCTATAAAAATGGATCTCTTTATTTGCTATAAACGGTATTGGCTATTACCACAAGTAGAGTGAGCTTGCTTCAATATGCGCTACATAATCATGGTTTTGTAGCAACCAAAATTCACTTTCAAAAACAAATAATTTATTCATTAATTATGGTCAAAACATATCGATTAAAAAAATTCCAAATTAATTAAGATAATGATTTAATATAATATCTGGTAGTAGCTAGAATTTGTACATAATAAATGTAGATAAATTTTCTTAATTTAATATTTCAATTACAAGCTTATGTAAATATGCAATAATAACGACACTATAACAATTTATTTTACTTTAATTTGGTTACTATGTTTCAATGTTAACCAACCCTCTGAAAAGGTACCATCGATACAAAGGGCAATTAAGTCTCTTCTGTCTGTTTGTTGAAATCCTCCAAAAGTTCAATATTCTCTTTCGGTTTTTCTCATTAGTAAACTCATTAGCAATAATAATAAATTTTATTGTTAATCACCAAACTGTTCCAATTCTGAGGATCCGTCGATTAAGGTTAAAAATATGTTTCCTATAATTTAAATTTTATGGGGAGTTTGGAAGTATCAGACAACAGTGTATCGTGTCCGTGCCTTGTTGCGTTCATGAGTAGTGAAGAATTTTGTTAAAACGTGCCCGTGTATACCAGCTGTTGGCCTGTAGCCAGAAATGGTATTATAATTTAAATGAAATTGTGGTTTAAAAGATCGTTTGCATCTGTTGCTGAATGTGTTGCTGTTATGAAGAAATTGCTAATCTATGCATGAGGTTTTGAAGGAGATAATTCATTTATAAGGTAGTAAGGCTTTCATAAATTGATTTGCTTTGTTTTGTCAATTATTAATTTGCACGTGTATTGTGTTTAGGTACGAAATTTGACAGATAATTTCTTATCAAGTGCTTAATATATGCTGCGATTGAATTGTCCACAAGATGTACAAAAACTTTTTCCTCTCATAATGCAACTTTGTGTTTTCAATTCAAGAAACAAAAATCTTATTATCATAATGAAGCGCAACAATAAGTTATGCCAAAATGTGATTGTCTTTACCTTCCCATGCGTAAGTCCTGCTTGGCCGACCGGTGTGGCGGAAAAGCAAACAAACCACTGAAGCAATGTTTGTGATGCGTAACAAATGAGCTTCGCACCAGTTTTACCACCACCAGTGTAAGCTCATTAACTTTATAGGCCACGGAACACCTTTTTAAAATATTACATCTTCTGCACTTCTTGTTCCGTAAAGACGGTGATGTGTAAAGTAAATTTTATCGGCTTTAAGCAGGGTGCAATCTGCTGTGGGTGGTTGTGCAAGTATTATTTTCAAGGGACAATCGCTTAGTGAGTAGTCCCAAACGCGGGCTTGTGTTTGGGTCATGGATGGAAATATAATAATCAGCTTTCCATTATCATCTCGTTCTGAATAGAAAAGCACCACACAGGATGTACTCTGAAGGAAAAAAAATTTAACTCAATATTGAACCGTTGAAATTGCATTAAACAATTTAAAACTTCAACAAGCCTTCCGCACCCCCATTTGCGGTGGTATGCGTATCCATAAACGATTTCACACCCCCCTTTTTGGCGAGTGTATCACTTTCAATCTGTTCAATCAAAGATGAAATTATTTCACCCGTAAAATTCGATTCCCGCTAGGGACGGACAAACCGAATCCCGAATTTTGTACCGTTTGAGGTTTTACGGTGATTTTTTCACCATGATTGGTTGACCTCTCGGTTTTGGTAAAATTTGTAGGGTAAATTGGTGAGTTTACTTAGAATCTTTGGTGTCTTGATAGGATTTAGTGAGTTAACCGAGGATTAAGTAATTTATAATTCATTTAGGGGAGTTTAAAAGGGGTTCAATTTGCTTGGTGACTAGGTGTTAATGTTTTATTTCATAATCAACTTAATTTATTACTAGCAAGCCTTTTGTTGTGGTCGAATACCATTATGTAGAGGAGTGTTCTGATTATCGTATGCTCTGAACATAATTGATAGAATAGAGGCAAACAAAATTACTGAAAGGATTTAGAATCCAAATTATGCCCCTCACTTTGTACAAGATGTTTATTTTTCTGTGCTGATTAGTTGTTCTATGGATTGTTTACTGGTTTAACCTACTCATGAAGTAATTTGTGAGCCCTAGAACTTTCTTAAGGACAGATTTGCGATCTACAGCCTTGTGCTTCAGTGATACTGTAATTCAAATTCAAGCAAACAAAAATATGACAATGAGCCAGCTCAGAACTTATTTAAGGCACAGTACTCATTACATTCCTTAATGTTAATTACTTATTCCTTTATCCATTAAACTCCTTTTCATTTGTTCAGTTAATTAAGAATTTATTCCCCTTGTTCGCAAGTTGGTTCGCAGTTCTAGTTAAAATTTTCTCATACTTGATGAGCGTATTCCTGTTATTTTCTTCGTCTTCTAGCTTCTGAGGTTTTAGAAGAACCTCATCTATTAGTTGATGTATCAAATATTTTAAATATTGTTTATGTTCAATCCCATAAGAAATGATTTTCAATTCTAGTATATCATATTATTAATGGTGCTATAAAACATTCTCTGTAATCATACTTTATTAAAACACTTGGGAAATGTTTCTTCTCCACCAACCAAAAACAAAAATCATTCCCATAACGCACAGGGAAAAGTACACAGAAAAGTCGTAGCAAGGTAATGAAAAGAAGAGGAAATATTTTCAAGCAGTTTGCTGCCCCAACGCCAACACCTCGGTACAGTGAAGCCGTGCTACATGGGGAAAACGCACATGCTGTTTTTTTTCTCTTTCCCTTCGTTTCGGTAAATGTATTTTGCTAACAAAAGAAAATACGCGTACGGGCGGTGCATAATGGAGCATTTATTTATAGGTCGAATGATTCTAAATTTATGATGAATTTACTTTACTGTTGGTCTGAATAGTCCCTCGGGGGTGTTTACAGCAGTGTGCTGCGTTACCCTTACCTTTCCCAGCGACCAGCGAAGTGCCAGCGAAAATGGCGTCCAAGTCTTTGGCCGTAGGCCGGGTAGGCTGGAAAGCTTTCTGTTTGGTTTCACCATTTCGGCTTGTTTACGTTTCCGTTTAAATTTCGGAGCCTTTGGGGCTTTGTGGGGTGGCCCATGTACGCTCACTCCTGCGACGGGTACGAGGGAAGCGATACTAAGCGTCGTTTTCATTGTGGTAAATATAGCACGGTCGTGTTAAGTACCGCCGTCGGGAAATGGGAGTAAGTAAGGTATGAACACCTTGAGACTCCGTGAACTGCACTGCTACACATTTGATTGTGAAGAATGATCCCTTACATTCGTGGTACTCGTTATTGTAAAACTTTGTAGGGCCTTTCCAAAGCCTTTATGTGGCCATGCTAGGAAAAAGGATAATATCAAGTTACTTAATGTCTGATGTCTTATCCTGTTTGTTCTGAGCAAAACTGCCTGAATTGAATTTGATTCCATCTTTTTTCCATCTTAAGTGATATTCTTTCCAAGTTGACAAACTACTTAACCCAAGATGTAAAATAAATCGATTGAAACTTTTTGAAACGCTTTTCCATCCAAGCTATTCTCTTGCTTCGTGAAAAACATTACCTGATGATCGTTCACGTTAAAATAAGAAGACTTTGACTAACTTCTGACTATCCCATTTTCCCTTTATCTGCATGTGCTCATGGCTGTTGGAGGGTTTTTGAACTGGTTTGTTGAAATGTCTTGTTTTGTTATTTTGTCACCGTGTCTCTTCCACTCCCTCTTTCTCTCTCTCTCTCTCTTTCTTACTACCACTGGTCACACGCTCACACACTCACACCAAAATCTAATGCCTCGTTTACCTTTCCGTACTGGTCCGTACGCTTTGTACGCCATTTAGGCTAAAGATAGATTGCAATTTCGCCGCTGCCAAAAACTTGCCAAACGATCTTGAAACGACGGCATCGGTTTCGTGCTGGGACGGTGGTAACATTGCTTCCCACCAGCATCCCACCGCGTTTTCTTAATGTGATTACTCGCCATTTCACAACGGACAAAGCGTTTGAAGCGCATGCGACAAAGGTTGTGTGGGGAGAGTGTGGGGACTGGGCTGAAGGGGGGAGGTGATACCGTGCTCGATATGCTCTTAACATGCCGTACTGTCACAGCATCATTCGCTTACCTAGCGCGTCCCGGTAGATAAAGGCCCGGCCCAATGAGTAATGAGTAGAATGAGAATGTTTATGTGTGTGTGTATCTATTTGAGGGGGTATGGAAAGTGTGGAAAGCGTGGAAAGCGCATTGAACGTGAAGGAGACGTGTGTATATACAGAGGAAACAAAAAATGAAAACAAAACAAAGTCGGGTGGCAGTGGGGGGTTTTTTGGCTTCATGTCGGTGACAACTGTGCAGATGACGTCGTTCTGGTGGCGTGTGATTTAGTATGCTGACTTGGTAGTGTTCCCGTGTTTTTTTTTATGTCGCATGAACGTCACGTACTTGCTTTTTTATAACGCTTTAGATCAAACGCGTGTTGGCTGAAAGAACAACAAAGAGGGACAGATTTTTCATCTCTTGGACTTTCCGATCGAATGGGATAGATTGAGTTAAACGAATTATCCAAAACTACAACACCTCTTGAGGCTCGTATCTCTTTTATATTAGAGATGTGATATTGGTTTATTTATATTTACTTACTTATATTTCGCTACAACTGATTCGCGGTTTTAGATTATCTCAAAAGTCCTCCAAACCGGTCAATTCTCCTGGCGAGTCTAGTTCTTTGCAGAATAGGTAATCGTTCTAGTGGCCTTTCCATCTTTGGAAATCTTTGGAAAGAGTCTCGTTAGCTACATGTTTCAGAGGCGTACGCGAGTACTGGATCTATTTAGGTTCTATAAAAACACGCCTTCGATCGTCGTCGATAGTGCGATCACACTCTGATACACATCTCCAGTCATTAGCTAATTCCAAGCACTGGATGGGCCTTTATAAGATGATCCCCCAATTGAGCTTGATCTTCTCTAGTGCTAGGTTAAAGAGTAGGCCAGCTAATCCATTCTCTTGGTGCTAGCAAAGGACTTTGAGAGTTGTCCATCCACCATCACCTGACATGCGAATGTGGTCATTGCCATTCCTCAAATTCCGGAAAGATTCGTTGGGATGAAGTGAAATTATTAAAGGCAAATATGTGCAAACAGAACCTGTTTCCTCTAACGATACTGACCCTTTCAATTGAATTTTGAAAAATGTTAACAAATCGAACCGATATTTGTTGCTCACGAATATACAGGTAAATCCTCCCACAACCTCAAATTGGAATTGAAAAATTCAGGTCATTTTCACAAGCGTTTTCAAATTAAATAAAAGCAAGTGCAAATTACCTTTCTGCTTGATGGTGCGACACAAATTGGCACCTGATTTGCTTCCGGGCATTGTAACGTACGCTGCTATGCATGTTCCGAACCACCACCGATCAAACTCAAACAGACCGTTATTGATGAATGCTGTTTCGTGATGAGTTACTAATTAAAATTTAAATTGCATCGCCATTGCAAAGCGCCGTTCGCACAGTTCGATTATCGGTCACAGGCCATGACTGGTGTTTTTTATCCATTTACAGTTTTATACTAATGCACACTACGCATGTATCGATGGTCCTACTTCCAAGTATGAAACTCGTTGGATTCTCCGTGTTCGGAAAAACCCGTATCTTTTTTTTTTATTTTCTCGAAAACCATCGTAAAGTAAGCGGAAAACTGACGCATTCAAAACCATGGCTAGAACCGATGGAAAACAGCAAACAGAAACTCATCGGGCATGATAGTACTAACAATGGAGGACTCATCATTACCAACACTTACTTTTTTATGTCCTGTCGTGTAGCGCCGCACAAACTGTGGGATGCTTCTTTTGTTTCGAAACGGCTGCAATAGCGTTGCCCTTTATTGGCGGGTAATTACATTCCGCTCGCTGGTGGGACAACGTTCCATCGTCCTTCCGGTTGGTTGGCGGTCTTGAGGAATGCGGTAGATGATGAATGAGAGTGCATGAAGAATGTGTTGTACGTTTATTCCGCTTTCAGCACGTTATGCACTAACCGGCGAATGGAATGAGCCGGGTGAGAGTACAAAAGAAATCAACGCGCAATGTTTTGCAGTTTGTTGAAGGATTTCAAGAATTTAAAGATTATTTTTGTATTATCAAGAAGAAAAGCTTAAATTATTTATGCTATTTTATGTACGGTTTTATGAAAAATAAATTATTTGTTTTTAAGTACATGTTTTGTAAATTGCAAATAAATTGTTTACGGTTGCAAACATTAAAGATCCACGCCATCCTCTGACAGGTTGTGACCCGGTAATTGAATGCCGATTTTTCCATGAGCAGAGCAAAAGCAAAAGCAATACTTCCGGTCTTCTGATATACTCGTTCATGTAGACCGTTCCATTCGATACCGTGTGGTACCGTTTGAAAAGCTGTCAAAGTCTCTCTCCCCCCAACTTTGACTGGATACATATAGCAAACAGGAAAAGCAAGCAATCATACGCATACATCGACATTGACATTTCCTAAAGTTCACGGCTACCGTCTTAGCTTTCATGCGGCGTGATTTATTTCACCTCCATTGAATTGGACTGGCACCGAACCAGTTGGAAGAGGTGAAAGTTGACTTTGGGGGTGAAATCATAATAAAACAAAGTCGAACCCCAATACGTACACAGGCGTTTGCGAATTGTTCTTGGCCCAGGCATGACTTTCGTACCATCTCACAATCACCGTTCACTTCAAACTGGCTTCGAAACGGCAACAATATTAACATGAGCTCTGGGAAGTTCCCCCTCCAAATGAAGGGCTTTTCAGCGCGAGAGAGACCTCCGTGTGGAGGACCACTTTTCCTTGTACGTGGTCGACGGAACCGAGGTTGGAATTTATTGATTTAGTGGCGTGATTTACATCACCCTCCACCCACCTGAACCACAAGTTTTTCTCCAGCGCTTTTTGACCTTTTTGGACCTTTTTAATAACCTTTTTGCTTTTGCCGGGCTTGGCCAAAATGGACCGAACTCCTCGCGATCTTGACTTTCGTAAGCTGGACGAATGTTTCAGCCCCTTTTCGTGAAAAAGTGTTGCTGTTTTGTCTTAATTCTCATTTGAATATGGTTCCATATCATTTTCCAGGTGTCGTGTTTGTTTGAAGGTCAGCGCTAGAACTTTCGAGTGAGTTATGATTAATAATTATGGCTAACAAAGGCTAGCATAATAGGAACCGCTCTGTTCGCGGGGTAACTTTTCCGAAAGTTGGAAAGTTATCTTTGAGGACGTCTCGAAGCTCTTTGCCCTTTGATTTTTTGTTGAAAAAAACGATCGTAAGTGAAGTAAGTGAAGAAAAGAAGACACAACGCGCGGGTGTTCATTAGCATTAGTAATGGGTTTCGGTGGGGCGAGTTTGAATCATATTTTCACGCTATCGACCTTTCGCAGGAACCTATCCTTTACGCGTTAATCTATCGCGAAAGTAGAGCCGGAAGCCGTCTGTCACTGGGAAACCGGAACCGCTTTCCGCTTGACTGATAGAACCGTGCTTCCTTTTTTGGGCTAGGTCGCGCGCTGCTACCGGTGGTTAATCGGATAAGCTTCGCCTTTCGCACCTTTTACCCGGAATCGCCATGAATCAAGGAGTCACTCCTTGTTTGCCGCTGGCAGGGAGACAAAATGAAAATATGTTCTGCCTAATCTGTCTTTTACGCACCGTGTGGTACTATAACTTTCGACACACTGCCGGACCGGATGGGATGGGATGGGGTTTCCCTCACTAATCAATGTAAATGCTTTCATCGGGCGGAAAGTGATTTGGAAACTAATCCGATAGTAATGTTACTTCCGCTATCGCCAAACCTGGCAGGACACGTCGCAGTCATTGTCAAAATTAAGCTTCGCCGATGGTACGCTTCCTACTAACTGTGTGAAGTTCACGAATTCGATAAAGATTAAACAGACACCTGGGGAGCATTATAGAAGATTACATCTCAAAGTTTTATAGTGTCCAGAGTGAAGTGAAATTTATTTTATACTTCATTAATTAAAGGATATGCAATATTTTCAAGAGTGCAATGTTTTAGTTTTATTTAGTGACGCTAAATCCTTTTATCACTCAAACCGATTGTAGCACCCACTACATTATCATTTTTCCCCAGCGCAAACCGGACTAACCGCGGGATAATAGTGACAATTAAGTAGCACCGACGGTAGCATCCCGACTCGGAGCGTAGGCAGGGATTAGTGTTCCATTTTATCGCGTACCAAAACATCGGACAGATTGCCCCGGGACACGGTAAAAAGGTGTAGCAGGATCGGTTTGCCTTGACCCTAGCTAGTGGTTAAACCAGCGGTCTCAGCGAAGGACACACAGGTAGTGAGCGAACGCATAGCAATTAGGCGGTAGTTCGTCGGGTGGTCTAGGTTGAGGACTTTCTAATTAACCTTCAGTTTGGCTTTTAGGATATCGCACTACTAAGTAGGTGGTGAGGTGGTTTTGAAGTTGGAGAAGCGGTAGGTTTGTGGGATGTTTTCCTTTTCCTTTTACGAGGAAAGGTGTGACGACAGTTGCACCGGCTAAACGATTTCATGCTCTAAAGGGGTGATAAATCTTACTCATGTTCACAGGGATTGAATTTATGAAATACGGACCTATTAGATGGTGTGTCTAATTAGTGCGGAAGCGTTATATCTTTGCCCGAGAAGGAATCATATAGCGATAGTTCCGGCTGGTCATTTCAACGACCTATTTTACAATTCAGTATTGTTTGACAAGCTTCACAAACTACAACGTTTCATTGAAGTGTTCCATTTTCTTTTTTACTTTTAGATTGCTGGTGGAAAAGGCAAGCATTTAACCCGCAGTCACGCCATGCGTGAGTCAACATCCCCGCCCCGAACACCAACGCCACGATCACCATCCGATACGCACAACAGCAATCCAATCAGTAGCGCCGGCAGCGGTAGTACGGGTGGAATAACCAACACGACCACTGCCACCACTACGGTTGCCAGCAGCAGCAGTAGCAGCGGTGGTAACGCACTCTGCAATGGTCCCCAAAGTCAGTCGGAACGTTCACCAACAGCAGCATCCACCATGAACGACGCAGAATCGCTGGCCAAACATAACAGCTCGGGCCCGGGCGGTGGTGGATTGAGTGGGACTGGCGGAGGAGGAACCAGTGGCAACAGTTCACCGAACATCGTCCTCTTTGCCGGTGGTGAGGATCAGCAGCGTAATGGCAAATCTCAGCTGGATTTAGACTTCCCGAAGCTGACACCGCCGAAGACGTCCTTTAATCCGAACGCTGGTACCAACGGCAGTCATCATCCGCATTCGCAAAAGGGCAACAGTGTGAAGAGCAATGGAACGGCAACCCATCACGGTAGGGCGAATGGTAGTACCGTGTGCGAGACCGACAAATCGGCCCCGTTGACAACCACCGCCGGTGTAACGATCTCACTAGTGACCGGTGGCAGCAATAACGCGAAACAGACAACACCGTCACAGAGCGTGACGAGCACGGTTTCATCTAGCGCTACCGGGACCGACACACCGGACGGTGGCGGAACGACTCGTGGAGGCGGAATGCTACCAGCGGGCCAAAGTCCGTCCAATCAGAATCTCGTGCCAGTATCCGGATCGGCCAGCAGTGTATCCGCGATGACATGTGATACGACGGTCGGAGGTGATCCATTGGACAAGCACCACGGCGGGATGTCGGGAGTGGTAGGCAAGGTGTTGTCTACGCACACCTCTCCGGCACAGTCAGCTGCAAACAGCAACTATTGTGATAACGAAGGTCGTCATGGTCCGTACCAGCATCAGCAGCATCAGCGGGATGTGAGCTTTAGCAGCGGTAGCAATGAAGCGAATGCCGACGGTCAGATCAATATACAGTTTTCGCACGAAACGGAAACACGTTACATCCAGTGCGATAGTCCTACGGATAGCCTTATGAGAAGTGGTGGTAATGCAGGCACGGGTCCGACTACCACACCCCCCAGCGGTGGCAGTGGCGGAAGTGGCGGTAAGAAACGAAGTGGTGCTTCCGGGAAGGGTGGAAATAAGGCGACCCGGCTCAAAAATCTGAGCGGAGGTTCCTCCTCCAGTGTTGACGGCGGTGGTGGTGGAGGTGGAGGAACCGGTGGAGGTGGTGGTGGCAACTGTGGTGGTGGGATGGCTTCGTTTATGTCGCGGGACAGCCTTTGCGATCCGTTCACCGACCAGAGCGGCGTTAATCTGCTTCAGTTTTTCAAGGAAACACTAAACAAAAACTTCAAGGATCGCAACATGCTGATGAAGATCGAGAAGGAGCTACTATCGCTGGCGATGGATCGTAGCCGGAGTCAGATGAAGTTCCCGCCCATGTCTTCCTACAACCGAATGTTGATTCACCGGGTGGCGGCCTACTTCGGCATGGAGCACAACGTGGACGCGACGCAGCAGTGTGTGATTGCGGAGGTTACACCGGCCACCCGCATACCGGACATTCGGTTTAAGAATCTCATCTCGGACAGCTTCTCCGAGGAGCCGCGCAAGTCCATCCTGAAGAGGGACACGCACAGCTTCGACGAGTACCATCGGTTCGGAAGCGGTAGTGGGGGCGTTGGTGGAGGTGGAGGTGGTGGATCCGGCAGTGGTCTTCTGCACTGTCCCGACCGGGGCATGCTGGATCGGAAAGCGAAAAGCTTCGAGGAGCGTGAGGAGGAGTATGAGAAGTCAAAACGGAGGTTATTCAAAAATCGTGAGGTAAGATCGTTAGAGAGATGCGTTGGGAAAGTTCCTTGTATTGGAGGTTGTTTCAATGTTTAGTGTAACGCGTAATATGTGCGTGTTTGTGTATGTGTGCGTATCTGTGTTTAATACTGATACCAAAATGTAATCAATGTACGTGTATTGTATTTTGTTTCCTTTCTCAATTCTCTATTTCTATTTCTATGATACCTATTTCTATGATCAACTCATCCTTTCTGCCTTCCCGTACGTCCGTCGTTACGTAAAACACCTCTCCATATCCGTTTTCCGACGATCCATCCAACCTAAAATCCAAACCGTGCTCGTTGTACGACGCCACCTGGCGGAGGACTTTCAGCATGATTCCGAGTCCGATCAGTGGCAGTGGATATCGACCGATGGTGGTGGTGTTGCTGGTGGCGGCGCCGGCGTTGGTACGACGCTGGTTGACCTGAATGCCGCCCGGCACCAGCAGAAACTGCAGAACAATCGCTTGCTGAAAGTACAATCAGTGGTACGCCGTATGGGGCTTAACGCCACAAACTACAACCCCTCCTAGCAACGATTCCACCCAGCTGAAAGTGGTTTTATGCGCTGTTGCAATGATTCTATGTTTCTTTTCTTCTTGCTTGTATCGGTTCATTTTAGTCAATTGAGGGACGATCGGACGAACGGCCTTGCGTTTCAAAATCCCACAGCTTCGGAGGATATGGCGGATCGTCACAGAACGCATCGTTGCTGCGGGGCGATTCGATAACGTCAACCAAAAGTGCCAGTGCACGGCTGTTTACGAAGCAGGACTCGAACGCCAGCACCAACACGCCGTGGAGGCTGTCTCCGTCAAGCAGTGGGTGAGTGTTTTGCTCAGATAGTGTTCTACGGAAGGTACCAACCGAAATAGAGCTTATGGATGGAACATTAACTATTGTAGTCAAGTCATTTTTATAATGCATTGGGAGATTAATCCTCAAGATTAAGCAAGCATAATGTTGATTAAGTTGACATAATTTGACGCTTCCGGGAAACTTTTAAGAATTCACGTTTGATCCATCCTCCGCCTCCGGTAGTCTTCCGGATCGACCGATGAGTAACGATTGCCTTCAAACGCAGGTCGTACCTTACTTCCAGTTACAAAACCCAATCGATCCGCTCGGACTCGGTGACACCGTCCCCGACTGGGTACGGCAGCGGCGACCACACACCGGAACCGTGCGTCCCGTCACCTTCCGCAACGTGCGGCGTTATGTGGGCCGTGACTGATATGGCAAGTGTACCGAAGGGAAGTGTGCTGATTGATCCCCAGACGTTCCAGCCAATCGTTAACCAGGATGGGTAAGAAAAAGTCATTAGAACTAAGCTGTCCCAACTTGATTTTATGGTAATGTTTTTATTTTATTTTCCAAGCTCGCTGTATCACTTTGATCCATCCAATCTGCCACCATCAGCGGGTGGTCCGTGGCCATCAAACGGCAAAATGTCGAAGCGAAGGTTCGAAAAGCAAAAGTCATTCAACAGTAAGAACAATCTCAACAGTAGCAGTTCGCTTGAAAGTTCCGGTGACGGCCCACCACTGGGCAAAACGGTTGAATGCGGACAACAGACAGCGATTCCTGCGGTAGGAGAGAACGTTTCCGGTGCCATCACGACCATCATGACGGTGGTATCGACTGCAGCGACAACGACACCGACCACCATCGCTGAGGAAGTGGTCAATGAGCTCGGATGCTACGATATTGGTGTCAACTCTGGCGGCCTAAAATTACTAAGCGTTAAAGATAATCCAGATATGGATGGTAAGCATTTCTTGGTTGGTGTTGAATTAAGCTTCAATGTATATCCATTGTTTGTCTTACAGAAAACTCAAGCCTCTGCGAAGAAATCTCACAAACTACAAACGAGCTTGGCGGGTTGAAGTTACAGAAACATCAAGCCACTAGTCCTATGCTGCAGGCCAGCGAATTGCAGCCAATCGATATGAATGAAGTATGTGCACTGTATTCCAATTGTTATTCTAGCTAACTATTCCTAACGTGCGGACATGTTTGCCCTTCTCTTACAGATACAATATGGCACCAATCATAACGAAAGTGGAAATCTCATGCATACTGCCAACTCTGGTTTGTTGGATAACGATCGATCCTTGATCGACGAGGTGGAAACGACGGGTGAAGAACAGGATGATCTCGGCGACACTCTTGACGCGTTGGACAAATCCGACCACAATAATCCGGCTATGGGTGCTGCTGTACAATTGTTGCACGTACACGATCCTGTCAGTAGTAGCAGCACGCTAGATGCCGGCGAGGACGACGAGGATCGTAGCGAAACCCCGACCGACGGTGGACAGGAGGAGGTAGATAAGAAGAACGACATGGTAAAGGTTGCCAACGTAGTGCAGACGGTGGTGCCGTTGACGAGTTACGCGAGCACCACAACTACCCCGAATGGTGGTAGCGGTGTTGGTGGTGGCGGGGTTAGCGCATATACCGTCACGTACGATGGTGGAGGTAGTGGTCATCCGGGTGCCACCGTATACGCAACTGGCACGCCAGGCCTGTCAACGACGACATATCAGACCGCGGTAAGCGATAGGGTCATTCTCACACTTGTGTTGTTTGTTTGATTTAACATCGTAATATACGCTTCCAATTCTAGCCGGATGGTGCTATTTATGCCGTACCATCTTCGCTGGTCTACACATATCCCACGACAATGGATCCGACCGAGATGTCTGGGGGGTACTTTGTGCCGGTGTACGATCCGCAGCAACAGCGAGAAGCAAGCCTGTGTTCAACACCGGGAGCCTCAATCTATTCGGCCCCGGCCGGTGCCACGTCGACAGTATTGCATCCGATAGCGTACACGCAGAGTGCGGCTGCTGCTGCGGCAGCGGCTGCAGCTGCTTATACCGGTGCACCCCTATACCAGAATCCGGTCATGTATTCGTCCGACCAATTCCCAGCGGCACAAGCGGCCGCCGCTGCAGCAGCAGGCCAGCTTTCACAGTATCCCATTAGCTACCCGATCGGAATCGGATACCCGTTCAATGGTTAGGATAATACACCATAGTCTAAGTTTAGATAATTATGATTGTGATACATGTTCTTCCTTTTCCCAGGTGCTGCGTATCAAAACTACTGGAATCAACCAATCACTTACTACGTTCCTCAGACGCCCGTACCGTCCACGGTAGGCGGTGCGTCAATCCTAATGCAGCCTCCAATACCACAAACACCCACCAACGGTGGAATTATCACGACCACGGCCACAGTGTCCGCATCTACCCCGGGCACGGGCAACGGTTCGTCCGGTGCGCCTTTGTCGGGCAAACGTAACACGACTCCTCCTAACAGTGGGCACGGACAGTCGCAAGGCGGTGCCACGCACAGTGCCTCGGTAACACCGGTTCCGATATCACCATTCACCACCAACATTTCCGTACCACTGCCCGATTCGTCATCGGCGGCGGCTGCTGGTGCCCCGATGTACGCCGCCTTCCCACAACCACTGTACCCGAACATGCTTCCATTTGCCAGTCCGATGGCGACCCATCCACATCCGGTTGCGGCCACTGCCGGCACGCTCGTACCCACTGCCGCATCATTCCATCCGCATCCGCCATCCGGTGGATCACAGCACCATGCCAGCAGCGGTCACCATGTCGCATCGTCTACCGGTGGAGCGCACGGTGAATCGACGCCACTATCCGGTGGCAATGGGCACCATCATCACTCACAGTACCACCATCATCAGCAGCATCACCACCAACAAGGAGGAGGCCACTATTCCAGTGTGAATGGACCGTCTAATGGAGGCGGTAATAGTAGCAGCAGCAGTAGCAGTAGCAACAGCAGTCACAGTGGAGGTAATCACAGTAACAACTGTCCCACAAACGCACCGACACCTCAGTCGACGCCCAGTACACCGCTTTCCCTGCCAATGTCTATGCCGTCACATCACGGCGGTGTTCCCGGTGCAACGCATAAAGGCATGCCGCTCTTTCCCACGCCTCCGATCATGCCGAACGTTGCCGGAGGTGGAGGATACGGTGGGCACCATCACTACGGAACGTCGGACGAACGCAAAACGGGCAGTGGAGGTTACCAGGGCAGCAAACCACGACAACCCAATGCAAATTCCGGTGCGAATGGTGGTTCGACTGGGGGCAGCTACTTCAACTACAATGCGTCTGCGAATGGTGGTCGACAAATGACGCCGAACAGTAACGCTGGAAGTGGCAGCTATCAACCTTCCGGTGGTGGTGGCATGAAGGGAAGCTATGCGCAAAACAATACAGGGAACAATAACCAAAACCAGAACGGCCCACTGATCTTGGGTCCGCCTCCGTCGGGTAAGGGTAATCGCCATGATGGTACCGCGTCACAAAACGTCACCAATGCGAATAGTAACTCCTCTAGTAAGCCACCACTGATACCGACGCTACCCAGCATGGTTGTGCCGGGTGCGGCAGCACCGAACACAGGAATGGGTGGCGACAAATCGCGACTGAATCGCTCCTCGAAACCGCCCAATCTCGATCTGAAGCGCAGCTACAACAGCAACAGTTACAGTGGGGTGAACAATCGCAACACGCCCAGCACAAATTCGAACGAAAGCAATGGCTCACCGAACAGTATTACGTCGTCGTCTGTGCACGAGCACGGTGCAGCGCAATCTCATCATCCCATGGCACCGCCGCATCATGCAGCTACCCATCACCACGGTGGACACGGTGGAAACAATCATCCGTCGACACCGACGTCACACCATCACGGTGGCAACCATCCGGTAGTGTCGGCCGGCGGCCAACCATCCCAACACGGTGCACCTATGCATCATCATCATTCAGGGCATCCGCACGCCCAGCATCATCCCCATCACGGGGGAAGCCAACCGATGCCGCCCGGTGTTCAACAGCAAACACACGGCGGACCCGGTGGAGGTGGTGGCGGTAGTGGAGGAGGCGGTACGACACACTACTATCATCCGGGTGGAGGCCAATCAGCGATGGCACAGGCCGGAGGACAGCCACACACTGGCCAGTCGTCGTATTATTCGGGTGGGGCAGGAAATGGTCCGTCGCAGCGCGGTGGCAGCGTGGGAAGTAATGGAGGCGGTAATGGGTCCGGTTCCGGATCCGGTGGAAATGCACACACCACGGCTCATCCACACGCGATGCCTGCGGCTGTAATGCACAATTCGGCTGTTGCCGCGGCAGCCGCCGCTGCAGCCGTCGAACCGTACCATCAGCAGTTGATCCCGATCAATGCCGCCACTGGGATGTCTTACGTCAAAATCGGACAGGCGTACTATGTAAGTGTCGTTGTTTGGTAGCGTAGTAGTGTGTCCTGTACTTATGAAACGTTTCGTTTGTGTTACATGTTTAGCCTTCGTTAACATTGCCGCAAAGCCGCCGATCGCCTCCTAACGAAATTCGTCCAATTGCGGGTGTCTATCCGACGATGAATATGATGATGCCGGGTATGAGGCACTGTTTGATAGAATGTTGGATGTGCAGGTTGCGCTAACATTTGTTTGCTTTCTTCATCTCTCTTTTCAGCATCTCGACAATTCACACCACGACCACAGCACAGCACCGGGTACAGCAATGCCAAGGCGGCTAAATCGCTTCGATAAAGAAGCATGAAAATAGCGGGGAAAGGAAAAAGATGATACAATTGCTTCGACGGTGGAACATCATAAGCAAAAATCGTGCGTATACACAAATAAGTATAAACCGACAACCGTAGTAGAACCAACAACAACTGTATGTAGTGTAGTAACGCAAACATAGAAAACCAACCTTTACCAATATGGAAAAAAACGTACTATTAGGGGTATAATGTGATCTGCGCTGATGTGGGCTATCAGCTATCAAAATGCTACGTGGGCTATCGGCTGGTTACACTAACAGCTAACATAAACTAATCGCAACCAGATACGCGACAGTAGTAACCGGGCGCGTTTCCCAGCATGGGAAGCAATGACTGGAAGCAACAAACGACTAGCAGTGACACTAGAAAGACAAGCAAGTAATCATTAAGAGCGGTAGCGTGACAATGGAAATGAATGAGACATTTTGTTTAGAACGAAACATATTAAGGAATACGTACTACTTTCCCCTCAATGCAAGGCATGTTACTATACGGAAGTAAATCGTTACAAAGCGACACAGAATTGGAATGCAAGTGTTACTGAGCAGTTACGGATGTTCGTTTAGTTACAAGTTGGCAACAGTGCAAATATCTTAGTTGCTGATCTTGACACAATCAGTGGTTACGGACAGGAGGCAGGCTCGTTATCTATCATTCTGACAAAATAAAAGGCAGGACCAACAAGCAACTGTTTGCAATGTGAAGCAAAAGGAATCTTACGGAATAGAGATTAAATTGCAGCGCGTATTACAATATCATGTGATATTGATGTCCGTGGAGAAAGTAATGAAATGATGACCAGAGAAAGAGAGAGAGAGAGAGAGAGAGAGAGAGAGAGAGAGAGAGAGAAAAAAAACCCATTTTATTACAATAGGAAGATGTTAAAACTATGAGAGTGTTAAGAGCAGATAAATGAAAAAAGTTAATGGCCATGAATCAGAATTACGTGATTGAACGATGGGTGATCTAAAGATCTGAAGCGTTTGAACAATAAGAAATGAAAATGAACGCGAATGAATGTGGTTAATGTATGCGGGAATCTATGAATGAACGGCGATCATGTAGCGGAGGCGCAAATCGCAGGAAAAACAACACAAAAGATTGATACACAACAGCAATAAAGAGCTACACCATCTGGACCACCCATTTTAACCTTTCACATTTAATGTGAACAATAGAAGAGCATTGGCAGTGTGGATATCTGTACCAACAAACCAAACACACACTTCCAATACAGTTGCATAACTGCAACCAAAAAAAAAAATACAAAGAAGGAAATCTGCGCCAAAACTGTTGTTGTGTGATGAAAACCAATTGAGTTACTGCTTCTTAGAAATGTGTGATCGATAACCAAAAAATAATAATAACGATAATACTAAATACCAAGGCATACCGAACTCCAGTGGTGCTGTTTGAAGTGTGTAGGGGGAATATTATAATGAAGAAGATAAAACTACTATGTTGCCGGATTATCAGTTGCCATTGAGTAGAACAAAAGTATATAAGATGAATAGCAGAACGCGGAAAGCATGAATGAACGGAAACGCATTATTTACTTGCCAACGAAATCATCCACATCAGCATATAATGAGACGACAGACAACAGCATTCTAATAACAACAATCAGTGAAAACGATTTATTATATTGAACCCTAACAATGTCAACCACAGCACTCATACTAATCCGAACGCGAAACGGTTAAATAGCATAGCGGGCAGTAGAAACAATCCAACCTATATAGAAATATCTTTAACAACAGCATACATTCAAATGACTCGAACGGTCGCCAATAAAACTTCTAGAATTGATTTTTCTGTTAACGGCGAACTGCGGGAGGGCTAGTGGACATGAGGAGGAGTTAGAAAAGCCAGGTGTTATAGCTTCATCACAGAACTACTTATGGTGTTTCTATTCCGGTAGCAGCTGTTCCTGCATTGTGAGGCTGCACAATGATTTCACTACAAAGTTAATGTTACCAATTACCATCATTCGAACCGCGGCGATTACTTTTTTTCTTCCGACCGACGCTATTAGGTGAACGCTTTCTAAGGTTAGATAAACAACGTTATCAATCTCTTGCTAAATACGGCAATCGGCCGAAGCTCTTCATAATGATATCCGGAATATACATTCGTCCAAATCATTCTCAAAGTCTGCCATCGTAAGGTGTAAAGCACAGCGCGTGGCATGCCAAACTACACGCAGATTGTACCAGAGTGTCAAACGTTCTAGTCACACAAAACATAAAATATTAGTGATATTGTTCTGTACATCGATATATCATTTAAAAAAGTCATGCATATTTCGTTAAATGTGGTTCATGCCTGTTTGTCGGACGATAGCATCATGCTAAAGTTCTTAGTTTTTCATCTCTCCTTCGTCCTACGGTCTGTGAACATTCAAAGGTACATAATACCGCAAACTCTCCAGCATAAAAGTGTGCTCCGATCGAAGATCGGACTGTCTAAGTCAAAACCCGACCGTACGGAAGCCATAACCAATAACCTGCAGAAGTGAATCCAAACAAATGCAAACATTTTCCAAAAAACGACAGTGAAACAGCTGATGTGAAACTGCAATAGTTTATTAACGGATCTTTTAAAGTGAACGTGTGTTCTTAAAAACAAAAAAAAAACAAAGGTCGATCACGTAGCGAAAACTAAACGGTAGAAAACTCAAAACCAACAACGCTGTAATGATAAGCGTATGAAATAATCGCGGAAGCGAAACATTACGAACAGATAGGTTCTAAAAGCGAAACGAGAATTGAGTGAACGAGCGTTAAACTAGCAAGCACACAGAAACACACAAATGGAACAGTTGATTAAATGTGTTATTATATATATGAAAGGATGTATTTATTTTAATTTATATACACAGAGTACGAGGGGAAACTGAGAACTGAAGAGTGTGATGGAAAATAGTGTGCGTTTGGAGAAGCAAAACCCAAAAGTGGAAGCGGCAGTGGCTGAAAACAGAGGCAAAAATAAAAATGAGTGAAAATGCAACTGATTAAACCCAGCAAACATACAAAAATCAGACAAACAAAAAAAAACAACCAAGTACTTATATTAAGAGAAAAAACAAGTGAAGCTGCTACAGTGACAAAAAGGGGCGAAACTGTTTCCAAGCGAAAGGTGAAAAGAAAAGTGAAGCAAACCAAAAACAAGTAAAGTAGAAAAATTGAAGTGCGGTGTTCGTTGTTTGTTGTTAGCATGTTGAAATATCCGAACTTGGCACGTTGCCACAGCCTGTGACTGATAAAAAAAAAACATTAAACGTCGAATGAAAAGAAAGATGAAGTATTTAAGTATCTTTTATGTAGTTCGTCTCTAATGTGATCTATCGCAACAGTTGGTGCTTAACTTGAATAACGATTTCTAGCCTAAATTGAGCAATCTTTTCTTGCGTATGATATTGTTCGAACGAATTGAGACATATAAAAGAGATTTGTGAGTACTTTTCTGTTCAGTATTTCGAGTGATCTAGGTCCTGTAAGTACGTTCTACAGCCCAGACAAATGGCTGGCATAAATGAGCCAAGTAAATGGCTATTCTTTCTCTTTCTGGGCCTCTGTTCCTTGTGTGAGGGTGGTCATTTTGCTTACGCCGTACCATCCTGTGCTTTGCTCAATTGGAATGGAGAACCGATCAAGGAGGGGTTTTACGTTCACGCTACAATGATCTATCTTCGTTTCGATCGTTCCATCTACACACCCTTTCACATGTTTAATCCCAGTAACATAAGCTTAGATTGCGCCATGATGCGCATTAGCTACGGTGACAATCGTTTGAGGATTGCGTTCTACTGTACAATCGAACATAACGACCCAGACCAGCGGTATACGAACGTGTACCCAATTGATCCGGATATGCAACATATAGTTAACAATTGGATCGACTGTAACAGAACATCGTACAGAGTGCATTACGGTGGTAAATCCGTACCATTTTACATGAAAGCACAAATGACCCAGGATGATGGAAACAGCACCAGTTTGTTTTTGGCTGCAAATCAATTATTGCGCCATGAGATAAAGAAGAGAGATGAAGCATATGATGGAATCCATTTCTTTCACTTCGGAGGTGGTTGCAGCTGCAGATACCTCTTGGAGTTGATGGTTGCATTTAATCCTTCGAATAGCAGCAAAAACTTATGTGTTTCTTGTTGGTTAACCATATACTGTGCATTTTCGTTGCTTGTGGTAAACTTCATTTTGTAGAAAAAAAACATAAAGAACTGTACTTCACACAGATAGAATGTTTTTCGTTGTATTAGAATCTCCAAATAAATATGTATCATGTTTTAAAACCTTCAATACTTGCGTATTGTATTATAAATAAAGTTTTATGATATGCTTGTATAGTTGACAGAAACAAAGGGGCCACGAAACTGATGACACAGACTAAAATATTTTTCCATCTGTCGATCAGTCCACTTACATCAGATCATGGACTGACTCAGTAGCTATTATTAATTGAAAATATACATTTATTTTTGAAAGTCCTGAAAACCCTGTTATTGTGCCTTTGTATTGTATTAAGTGAACATATGCAAGTTATCTTATTTTTGAATACTTTATATATTACTTAGCTGTTGTAAATTCGTCAGACGTCAAACAACTTTACAGCCGCGAAACTTTTCGTAAGGCATTAGTATAATTGAATATGCTAATGGTTTGAGTCGATTACATACTCATTAACAGAACTTTATGACAAAGTGGACCAAACGGCTTGAAAAGTTCGTTAACCTTCGCAAGTATTTAAGAGTCCGATCCACATTACAGCCATACAATTCAGTGTGTCATCATCGAAAGTGTGGTCAGATTTCTAGCCCTTTGGAAATGGCACTGGCTAGAACGGTTACTCGGTTGAAGTTCCCACTTCTTGTCATTACCGCGTTCGGAAGTATTACGTTCATCCGCTCGGAATTTGCAGTCGAATCCTGCCATTTGAGTGTTACTAAAATCCCATTCAACGTCGCCAATTTCCCGACATTCATCTTCCTTGACAGTGCACAGCTCACTTCTTACGATGCGTTTTACGACGCTACGAGAAACTTGAGCTTATTACGCGTATCCGATGTAAGGAGCAATGATGAGCTGAGAGTTCGTGTATTCTGCTTGAATGTCACTATCGTCGATGAGTTGGCTAATATTTTCGCATCTAATAATCCGGACTTGTTGCTAGAGGGGGCGAAGGTGCCGGGCAGATGTGACAAAAACAACAAGTACGTCCTGTTCTTCGAGATCCAGTATGACCAACTTCCACGAGCACTGTACATTGGGGCTAAGGTTCGTCAGATCGATGGTACCGTGAGCGATGTAATACTAGCGTTGTATCATTGGCAAGAATTGAGTGTGACAGAAGAACATGTGGATTACGATCCGATTCATTCAACAATTCCCATAGGAAAGAGACATTTGAATTGTTCATTTCAAATATCATTTTCTCATAAGTTTAAATTGCTAAAAAGCGAAAGTACAACACATTTGATGTCAAAATTCTTGCAACTAGTAGTGTTGGTTGTTTTGTGTAAGAGTATGGTTTAGGGTTAGATTGGAAAAAAACATCGTTATTGGTGTGTTGTTGTGCCGATCAGTAATTAACGTACGTGTTGTAGTACTAAAATATGTTCCTCGTTGTTTCCGAATTGTCCATGTCACTGTAGCAATGGAAAATATTTGTTCGAAATTCCTAACGGTCACATTGATTTATGATTTGGAGCATACTGTCAACTAGCATGCAATAAACTCAGGAGTATAATATGTTATAATTATTTATAGACACGACACAGCGTGAATAGAATAGTGTATAAGCAAATAAATGTAACTCCGTGTTATCTTTTTAAAGCTTTGGTCACAAACATAAATAAATCCTTTTTATCAACAGTGTCTCAAACATATCTACACAAACAAGGTGAATTTATATTCCCTGAATTCATCATTTATTTTATTTTACGATGCGCAGTTTTGTCCCATTAAAATGCAAACATGAAGAAAAACACTTAACCAGCTTCGTAGTCGCTCTATTCGCATTCAAGCGTCCAATAGAATGATGTGTTAATTTATGTGCGTTCTCCATCTTGACGGTGCGTGCATTTCGAATGCCGGCCGCCCTCCGCTGGTGTTTCAGTGTGCGGCGATGCACGTGATGCACAATTTATCGTGACTAAATATTTAGCACACACACACATGGGCTATTAGTGTTGCATTTTATTTACGTTTGAAACATCTCATTTTGAAGCGGCCAGAAGGGTACAGTCCAGCAATGGAGGGTACTCATTAGTTTGTTGATTTACACTTCCCTGCCTGAATTTGATGGATGCGTTGTTTTGAGCTGAATTTATTATCCGAAAGAGCGTGTTTGTTTACTATTTTAATTCATCGCGGTAGTTTTCGTGCGCATTCCATAATACAATAACATTTAACGTGAAAGCGATAAAATTTCTACACATTACATTATTTGGTGGTATTAGTTGGTTGAGAAAGTATATTATTATTAACAAAGATCGTTGCTTTTTCATCAAGTGAGAAAACTTCAATTATCTTTGTTAAGTTATACAGCTGTTCAGTTGTTCAGCAGTGACGAAATCACCGTCAAAAATTCCAATTCAATATTAACATCCACACCGACACGCTTCCCCATTATGAAAGTGGTTTGTTTGTTTTGTTCGGGTTTTTGGATTTTGTAAATAAAAATCTCCTGACCCACCTGACGCCCATGCAGGGCGGCATTCTAGAAACGAAGATCCTGCGAATTGTTGTTGATAGCAGGTTTGGTGGCTAAAAATAATCTAGGTCGTCTGCCGCTTCGACCTACTATTGCAACTGCTACTACTACTACTACTACTGCCACCGTTTGTCCGCCGGTTAATGCGGAGTTAGAGTTTACGTACGTGAAATTATGTACCGGCTGAGATTTATTTCGTTCCCACAAAGGCCACGTCCATGTTACGGGCGGGGTAGAAAGAGCAAAGATTTCATTTGGAAGTTAGAAGGTGCGAGTGGTCATCTTGGCGTTAAAATTTCCCGGAACTGTTTATTCTATTGCCGTCTAGCGGGTGAACGCATTTCTGGTAGGTCATGCAGGGGGGGTATCAGGGGGAGAGAAGTGTTCTAAAAATAAAGACATTTCCATTCAACCCCACGTACGCGAGGGTCACAAGTAACTGCAGTTTTCAAACCAAACTGCATCATCGATTGATTTTCCCATTCGTTTCACACAATAGAAAAGGTCGGTAGTGTGCGCTTTCCCTACTGCTAATGACAAGCTAATGTCTTGCAGGTTCTTCCAATAAATTCCATGTTTATCCACTTGTGACCGGTGTGATGATGACTTCGATGCGGCGTGATTGTTTTTGATGTTGTTTCGTAACGAACAAAAAACACTTATCGATAAAACATCAATGTCCACATTGACACGGCTCGAACGAATGAGTGGAGTTGGAGTAGCAAAGGTTTTTGATGGTAAGGATGCGACAACACGCTTCAATGTCGTGAGGGTTTTGTTGGAATTTTGGCGCAGTATTAACTGTTTCCGTTCACCGTAAAATACCCTCAGTAAAGTGTTTTCCGGTAATTTCCCATCCTTATTCTGATATGTCAAAGATTGTAAGGTTTGTTCACTGCCAAACAATAAGATCTCTACATCAACTATAAAAAAAGGTATATTTGTTGTATTTTGTTTAAGATTTTACATAAACAAAAATTCCTCAACAATAAACAGAATAGACGAAGTAGGAAGAGCAATAAACGTTGTGTTTAAAAAAATTTTTTTTTCTTATTTTCGTAAAGAAACAAAGTGTTTTTATCTTTTCACATTTACAATGTTTGTGTGGTCTAAATTTTTTTGTATAAATACCTATGTTTTTTTTTCTATTTTTGAAAATAATCTTTTTTTTATTATATAAGTGGTATTTCATATAAATTTACCATGTTTTCTTCATCATTTCGGTAGCATTTTTATTTTTATGATAAACTTATTGGGTTTTTTTTAGAAATTGCCCTCTTTCCATTGCACTGAAAGTGTCTATCCAGCTTTAACAAGTTAGCTGTATTGTTTCCTTACTCAATTGTAACGTTTCGCTAAAAGAGAACGTTATCAACAAGATCTCGTCAGGGGAAAAAAGTGTGGCCATGTTTCTACATTGTTCGTGTCCCAGCGTCTCCTGAGTGACTGGTTTGGCACACACACACTCGTGAAATGGATTTGTTCGTTACCAGCAAGAAATTGATTAAATATACAGTTTATGTGTGTTTCGTTCCGTTTCGCTTGCGTTCTTTGGAAATGAAAATGTGTTGTAAGAAAACAAAAAGAAGGAGAAGGATGTTGGATACGTTCACTTTAACGTGCAAAAACTTTAACTCGCCGGGACAAGGAACCGATACGAGGGAGATGCTGAAAATGAACCTATGACCTGGGCGAAACGTTTCCACCGTACCGGTGCTGCCGTTCGGTTTTGAGTGAAAGCAACGGAACCGAAGCCAAATCATCGAACTTTATGACTCGTTGGTGACGATGGACGTGGAAGATGTTTTGCTTGGGCTACCCTTAAGATACAGCAGTCCCTCCATAAGCCATATGAATTTATTTCAATTTTGATTTCCGTGTTCCATGTTCCGAGACGGAACTGCGTGCGTTCTACGGTTTTATTTTATTACCGCTGGAAAATGTGTTTCCATGTTTCGGCAACCGAAACGTTATAGTTTGCGAAAGTTGTCCAGCTGCGTTTTCCAGCACACATTCGCTTGCTACACGCTTGTGGCGGGTCAAATAAAAGAAAGCCGTGCCCAAGTGTTTCCATTTTCACACGCAATAGTTTAGTTTTGGTGCATAGCGCATAAAGTTGTCACATTTTTTTATTGGCCGGCATTAAAGTGGACGCGTTTGCGGTTACAGAGCGTTACAAATAATTCATTTTTTATTTTAAAAGAAGCAGTACAAGCAGAAATGTACTTCTGAAAAGCTGCAAAGAAACAGAAACTGAGTGTAGATGATAGGTGCTTCGCTTTGGAAGAGGACGTGATTGTAATGCGTAATAGATTTAATGATCGACTTTGGGAAGATGGAAACTTTCCAGCAAAAATATGCACGATTGTTCGATTTATCTTCGGTAATGGTGTACTATTCCGTGGACGATAGATGAAGATTGGGCTGATTTAAACAATGAGATCAGTTATATACCAGAAGGTATCTTTTTAAATTGTTTATCAGGAAAGAGAGGAACTCTATTATGACTTTTTGATTTTGTTAAGATTTCAAGGTTTAGTTTTTTTTAAATCATGTTCTATATTCTTACATCGTTAAGCTAAATATGTTTGACATTCAAACCAACTCCTGAACCGTGAAAGCAACGGTAGGAAGCTTTTTTTCTGTTGAATGCTATTAAGCTAATTGCCACCCGATTGCCTGTACACTCTCAATGACAACCCAAATTGGTCCAAATTCCCCCAACTGCTCATAACTACCGAGAGAGTAGTACTTTCCATCTCGAACCGTCTGCCAATAGCAAAAACCAGCCATTACGATTTGCCGTACGGTCCTTATCGGTGGACCAACACCGCACAGTAGCGTGGTGGCCGAAAGGGAAACCGTGAACTTAATCGTTGACACAAATGACAAATGCATAGACGAACGGGGTGCCCGATGCTGCGTTATCGTCGGAAATGCCAATAGCACCGGTCCGGGCGCTTTTAATTGTACCCGTGGCGGTTTGGAAACCGGCATTAACGCCCACTAACCTTCTCCTTGAGCGAAAACCCGGTGCACAAAACTCGATTCCAATTGCACATTTGCGAATTGTCGAATGCAGTTTTGCCGGATCCCGCATGACCGTGATGCACACGGGTAGGAATGCTGGAGGACGTTTCGTTTGGCAAATCCAACGTTGGTTTACGATGTGTGTTACGTTATTTTACTTGTTTAGGCGGAATTATAAATCTAGCCAAGTTCCAGTGATTCAACAGGGTGGATACGGGTAGGACGATGTATATCAACTTGTACAAACACAATGCGTTGAGTGAAGGGCAACATTCTTTCCGGTGATTACTACTGTTCTGATAAATGATCATTACCCCGCATAATGTGAAGTTATTAAGAGAATGTCTGAGAGGGTTGATTCAAATGGAATTTATTTTTACAACATTTTTATGCAATTCATGAAACTATTACAAAACGCATTGGGACTTCTTCAGAGTATATAACAAATATTCATATAAAACTTGCTGAAGTTTCAAAGTATATCCAAAATATCCAGGCACCCAGATGAACCTGATTTTAAATTGTATAACTAAGAAATACGCGTCAAAGTGTGGAATTATTTATAACCGTTTGTGTCAATGACTAAATTTGTGCCATCACCTCTTCATTTTTCATATTGTTTACTGAAAATATGAAGATGTATGTATATGTTTCGCAATTTATTTCCAACTAGGGAAATAGTTTGCTAAAGTTTTAAAATATAATTTAAAACGCTCGTAGAGATAAGGTTGACAAGAAAATCAACGAAAATATTGCAATGTTGAAGGCAATTAAAATTCTAAAAAATCCTCAAAATATGATTTAGGTTTGAAAATGAAGATCTCACCCGTGTATTCGGTTGTAGAGTAGACAGTTAAGGATACAGATAACCTAGCATTGAAAAACGAGAAAAAAATTGCTTCATCTTTGAAGTGCGCTAAGTATGTTGTCACAAACTACAACAAAAATGAATGAATTCATAGTACGAGTTCCCGATAGGCCATGCTGGTTCGATTATGTAACCGAATCCAAAGGTGCTGTGATTGAGCTTTGCTTCCGTACCGTGCTCGTTCGATCGATTGATTCCGGATTCCCTGCAGATTCGTTGCTCCACCGATGTGTTCGTTGATTGCCGGTCTGTGTGTGTATGTGCTCGAAAAACGTACTGCCCGGAAAGATATCGATTATCGACTTCCCTTTTTATGGTGTTTGGCCACGGTTGAGCCATTGTGAGGACTCCCGTTTTGAAGGAACGGCAATGGTAATTCCACCCTTCGGTCTCTTCCTTTTCGGCCAACGAGCGGGTCTTAAGCATCAACCTTTTGCCCGAAGCAAATGGGAGTCCAAAGGGGTGACGATATAACATTCCGTCGGAAAATTGGAGTTGATATCGAGCGTTACGGTGCCGAATGATCGGTGAGACGGACGTTGCAGAATATTTCGGAAGGATGAAGCGTCGGTTTTTTTTTTGTTGTTGCTGTGCCTATTCCATGTTTTCCAGGGGATGAAACCGGATGAGAGAGGGAGTAGTAGCGAAGTAGTGAACAAAACCACCGGCTTTGGTGCTCACTCGTATGAGTTTTGTTGGTTTTACCTGCCCTTTTCTTCCCACCCTTGCTCGGCTAGTGTTGGAGCTTATTTATTTTCATTTTGTGGCCATATCAGTATGCAGTGTGGATCGTATTGGGTGCAACAAATAAGAATTTATTCTGCGCGAAATTGTTCCCATAAACGAGTGGTAGTGGTTGTGCTTATTACACACGCCGTGCTCACCCGGTTGAAGGGGTTATGGTTGAGGTTAAAGATAAAAGGATTAAATAAACAGAACAAATTTGTTTGATCGGTAAATCACGTACAAATTTTTGTTTCAATGAAAACAGTATGAAGCGGCTTATTTTGTTTTTGTAGTTATTCATAAACCATAAAAAAAAACATATTTGTAAAGAAAATATCAATTATATTAATTAAGAATCAACAATTAATATTACCTTTTTATATTTAACACTGCTTCTTCTACAACTCCGTTTAAGTTTTTAATGTAATAGCATGAGAACCCCTAAATATTGCTTATTGTGTAAGGAAAAGCTGTACATCATAATGTTACGACCCAAACAACTTCCCCGAAGTTGTCAAAGCTCCTTGTAATGGACTCGGTTCTGCATACGTAACCCGGAAATGAAAATCCACCCACTATCGAAAGTTAATGAAATACCAAATCATGCCCGTAGCCATGAAAACATGACACCGGAGCAAGTTCAACGGGTTTTGGATGAATTATAATCACATTTCGGTGCCCCACCCTCTCCAAACCTTTTTGGAGGTAGTAAACGAAAGCGAAAGAAGAAGAAGAAGAAAACACATAAAAACATTTCCCAAACAACGCCAACCGCAAACCACAAACGAACAATGTACGGCGTTACCATAAATGGCCTCTTTTTTTTTTTGAATGGGGAATTCACGACCTCGCGTCCATTGCCGCTCTTTATGATAGGTCTTTTCGATTCGGTATCGGTGTGTTTGTGAGTTCCTGTGGTTTCTTACACTTTTAGTGAAAGGGTCAAGGTTTCCAGGTATTCTTCCTGCCAACGATTCGTCATCGGGCGCTGTTGCACCATGGGAAGCGGGGTGCGTGTTGTGGGCCTGAGCAGAAAAATTATACTTCACCCAACATGCGAACCTGTAACGAGCCTAACGCACGCCAACATTCGGTTCTAGTTGTGCGGAAAATCGGTGCTTATAAGGGGATTCTAAAGGTGAGTTACGGTGGCAAACAGGCGCCAAATGCTCTGGAAGGTGTTAAGGCATGTTGGAAGATTTAAGGGAAGGGATACCACTACCTTATTGGGGGACATTGGGTAGAAATTTGCGTGGCCTTCCAATGGAAAAATGGAAAATTGTTGCAGCAGTCTAGTTTGCTGTAGCAGCTACACTTTTAAAATATAGAATGATTGTCCCAGTTGAAGTAGGGCAAAGCAGGAAAGAAACACACAGTTCGTGGAAAAGCAAACAGCTGACGTAGAGCGGCTTTTTATTTTATAACGATTTTTCATACCAAGCGCCACTCAGTCGCCCGGTAAAAATCCATCAATAGAGCCACCCTGATTGGGGGTGGGGGACCGGCAGCCAAATGATCGGGTTTTCCATTTTCCCAAAACCGGGTAGCGTTAAACGAAAAATAAAACGAGCAATAGTTCATAATTTGCCGATGGATATGCAATGGCGAAAAAAAAATAAATCAAAAATAAAAACATTTTTCCATCCTCGAAATTGGCATAGAAAAACAACGTACAGCGTTTTTGAATATGTTTTTATTTTGCTTTGCTTTATTTCCATGAAACGATGCACTTTTTGCACTGGAAAACTCCACAAGCAACAGTTCTCCGTTGCCCGGTATTCTGGTAGTGAGGGACCGTTTCAATTTACAAGTTTTCAATTTGAGTTCGATCCATGCTGTCATACAAATTGGTGGGGAATTAAATTTGACTACCTGCCAGTCAGAAAAGCTAATCGGTGGTTCGTGCAAAAAGTTTCACCGTCGCAAGCATCAGCGATGGGCACATTTTAATGTGGCAGCGAAACGGTGTGCCTTATAAATCAGGTTCAATATTTATAGCTAATGTTAGGGTTGGTGTACACAGGGAAATATTTAAAAAAAATAATTGGAAATTGGAAATAAGCAAATGAAGGATCAGAGATGTATCATAAACCTGGTACGAACCATTAATACAATAAATATGACTTTCTAATCAAAATTCTATAACGAATGTTCTTAAGCTACTGTTTTGCTTTCCAACGGACTATCGTAGTGAATCTAAATTGAATTTACGGACGATAGCAATTACCTTAATCGTTAGTGTTAACCGCTTACAATAACACCAAACGGATAACAACACATTCGCCAATCGAGGGGGGTGTCTGTGGCACTGGCGACACACTTTATCATCCGGAAGCGTGTGTCCGCTTAGTCGCGCTGTTACGTGTCCCCATTGCAAAATTTCCCACCATCAGTCGAATGCTTCGTGGGAAGGATTTTTCTTCCTTTTTTTTTGCAATTTGCAATGGTACATGGATTTTATCATTCGTTTCATATCCTTTTTCCTGTTTCAAAAAAAAAAAAAATCCCCGAGTACTGCAGGATGTGGCAATCAAGAAACAGTTCTGCCATTCCGTTTGCAGCCCCTGGTGAGACAGAAGCTTAATTTAATAACACACGTTAACATTTGTTCGTTCCGTGCGGCCTCCACAAGCACGAACCGTCCGCTTGGCGAACTCCAACTCGGTGCTCGAGAACGCTCCAAAGCAATTAAAAGTCCCAACATCGTCAAAATCGATATTTATTTCGGGAACAGCGTTCGTTCGTTCTATGGTTCATGGGATGAAAGCTCTGGGCCTATGGACTGGGATGGGATTAGAATTTTTTATAGTTATTTTAAGAGAGATACAATCGAAACATTCATGATTCGTCACCGGTGAGGCTCTGTTGGCTGGCTGGATTAAATAAAACTCGAAACAACCCAGCTCTAATGATTTATCTCTTCTAATACTGCCTTGTAACGTAACAGTGTTTATTGAAACGTAATTTTAAAACTCGATTTGCAACATGTAAATCTATTTTGATTTTGTTTTCCATTCTCTTGGATACAATGCGTGAGTAATATGTAACCTTAGTCCGTAAACCATAGAGACTAACTAGAAAAGAACCATTTAATCAATCACTTTGATACAGATTTGATTTAAAGCGGCAACGACCCGTAGAGTGGAATGTGAAGCACTGGTACAGGCGTTCGTGTGACGCTCTGGGGTGTAAATTATTGCTTACAGAAACGAAAACTTTCATGCCAGTGCTCACCGTACAAACGGAAAATTGTTCATTCACGATGTTATGCGAAAGATGGGCTAGAGTTCAAGGAATGTGAAATAAACAAGTAGGAAAAAACCGAAACCACACAGACCAAAGGATATCAAATGTTCTCATTAACCGTGAGGAGAAAGAGAATGGAACGTTATTAATTAATATGCATCAGGATTAATGTAATGGATTTCTTTTGCTGGGTATTTTATTAATGGAAATGATGTAATACATTAATACAGTACGTAACAATACTATAAGACCGGTAGTGTGAAAAGAATAATTAGAAAGAGAATAAAAAGTCTTACCATACTTTTGAAAAGACTTGTTTCAAGAAATTTCATATAAACGCAACAAGTTTTTTTGCAATAAACTTAGTAATTTGCTCTAGAACCAATATTTTGAAATCAATCCTGTGTTTAAAAGAATTTAAACTTTCAACATTTTTTTTTATTAAATGATAAAATACTGCAACATTGATAGACGGTAACGCACACATACACCGAAAACATTCCATTAACACTGGAAGTAACGCATTAGGCAACAATCGAAACGTAACAAACGTCAAAGTTGTTTCTACTTCTTGCTCAACTTTTCCAACCAATTTCCGTAAGAGACAAAAAAGTCCCATTTCCACCGGCAGATGGGTAGATGGAACGATAAAAAAAGAACCCGGTTAAACCCCTTCTATCGTAAGGGAAGCGTTACACGGGCAGCGAAAGACAGGCGTTGATAGTTTGTGTTACTTTTCAATAGTTTTTACACCAACCCATCTTCCTTACGACCGAACCGATTCGCAAACGTTTCCGTTTTATGTGCCACAACGGGAGGAAAGAGGCGAAACGGAGAGGGTTCTGTTTTATCGAATCGATTGTAGAAGATGCAACTGTGCGAAGGTTTACAGTTCGATTCTCCCTGCTTTGTAGCATGTGTTAAACTTTAGTATTTTTTTGTTAGTTCCTCCTTTGCGATTGTTTTCTCTCCTGTGAATCGTTAATATTTTATAGCAGCGCTGCTAAAAGACAAATAAAGTGCCGGTAAAAACAAAAAAACACGACAAACGCACACAACCTACTCTTCACCAGTGGTTGTGGGAAAGCTTTCGCAAAAAGCTTCCTTAACTTTCCACCAAAGTCACTTTTCTTTCGCACACGGTACGGTACAACAATCAACAAGCCGCGTGCCGCTTTCCCGTGTCGTGCTGTAGTCGCCCATTCTCCGTATTCACTCACATTCGAGTGCACCGGAATGCCGGTTTCGTGCATGTGTATCGGTGTGCTTTCGGCAAAAATCATATGCGGCAGATCGGTTCGCCTGCTGCTGCTGCTGCTGCTCACCATTTAACCCTTGCCCCTAGGTTGGGCTGGGAAATGGGAAGTGTGGTTTTGGGAACAGAGAGTTGAAGGGGGATATCATCACGCTGGGGTGCATGCGCCATGTTGTCGCAATTCGCATTTTTCCGACGGCGCGTGCTGTAATGTCAATAGTGAGTGATTTCCTTCCCCGTCGTGAACGATTCGCGCGTTCACTCACATTCTCCTTCGTGGTGGAACTCATTTTCACCGATGAGTTACCCTTTGTTTCGATTTTCCACTTTGATGTGAAGGTGATCAACGGAATCTTTGTACGGTGTGTGTAAAGCGAGCAGTGGGAAAACGGAAAAACGATTGCGAAGTATAATTCTCTTAACGACACGCAGCGCCCTCTAGATGCAATGAAATGAAGTAATAAAAAAGTGGTTCACTTGAAGGAACATTTTGCGACACATTTGATTTGTTTTCGAATCATCCACTCATTGCGTCACTCACCACGTGGCACTCACCGTGGTGAGGGAAGGGATGCGAGCGCGCACTCATCTCGATCGAGCACCGCATAACGGAGGCACTCTTTTACGATCTCGTTATTTTTTTGCAGTTACTTGCCAGCGCATTCGACGTTACCCTCAGTGCGTTGCGGATTTTCACCGGAAAAACATCCACACCTGTGCTGGTACGCGGTACGATAGCCCGCTCGACGTTAGCGAATTATTTTCGTGTGAGCAAACGGCTGTGGCCATTCTTCTGTTTTCTTCCAACAACTTTTGTGATAGGTGTTTAGTTGTGTAGTAATTTTATTGTGAGCTATCATTGGAAAAAAACCATTTGTGTTTCTTTCCCTGTGCAGTGTGTCGCGGTGTAGTGCATCGTTATTTTTCCCCACCGAACTGCTGCCCTCCCATCAACATCCTGTTTTTCTGGTGGGTTACCGATCGGCTCTAGTCGGTAGCAAACAAAAAAAAAAGCCGAGGCAAGGACCCGAACAGCACCAATAACAGTCACCGTTGGACGTTACTGGCTCGTTACTGACCGGCACTCGCTCAGTCGGCCGAAGGAACTCGTTGCAGGCGTTCGTAGTATGCGCAACAAACGGTAGACAACGTGTCCTACAGGCGGAGGGAAAACCATTTGTACGTGTGCTTGTGTGTATGTGCGCGCGCGTGTATGGGAAGAAAGAAAAGGAGAACAAAGATCCAACCGATCCAGAACGTTATCGAACCGCTGTAGTGGTTCTTGTCTGAAAGCACTTTTCGTTGGGGAGTTGAAAGCTTAGAATCACATCAAGTGAAGTAGGAGCATAAAGGATATAATGCGATCAGTGTTAAAAAGGTGGTGGAAAACAGTGCTATACAGTGACAATTGTTGTCGTGGTTCGCTGGGAGTCCACGATCGTGTAACTTCAAACGAAACTGAGACAGCATTGTGTGATTGTGAGTGAAAACGAACATCGAGAATTACATAATTTGCTGCAAGATGTGTGAACGAGACATGAATAACTGCAATTCGATACTTGGTGTTCTTGCAAACGAAATGGAACATTGCTCGTGCCTTCAAAATGAAGTGGAGTATATAAGAATGCGCAGAGCAAAAAATTCAACTTGCAAAACATTGTTTTAATAATTCATTTTAAAATGTGCACATGGAAAGAGAAGATATATTATAATAAATTCTCGTAGCTATATTCTCAGATATTGCTATCTTTTGAATCTCCTTTGCAGAAAAATAAGTATTTTTTGTCGTATTTTTTAGAAAATCTGTATGTTTATATTGACGATATTGACCCTTAAGAAGAGGATAGGAGTTGTTTATAACAAATCATGTAAAGCTTGAAACGGGATACTATCCTTAATTTTGAAGTTGTATTTGCCAAGAAAACATATTTTTTAACTTTATTATTACTCTTCAAACTTTAATTACTTTTCAAATGTTTCACGATGTAGAGAAGGAAATATCTTCTTAAGCAATGCCTAATAATTACTATCAATATGGTCTGATGACTTTTTTATTATTTTAAGACTCTTTTTGTAAGACGTTTAATACAACTAAAATAGCTATTTTTACACCTTTTCCATAATTAAAAACATACGTACTTTTGCAGTCCATCAAACTCAACCCTCGCTGTGGTAGCGCCGAGAGGATCGTGAAGTGTGTTGGATTTCCAAGTTAGACATTTTGTCACAACTTCACAACTCCGTCAGTGCTTTCCTTTCTTCTGGTGGTAGCTGAACGCGAATAGCAACAACAACGACGGTATTGCAAATCGAAAAGTTGGCTTGGAAGAAAACCCCGACACAACGTTGAAAAGCCGCAACCGCAGTTGGCTGAAGTTTTCTTCTGCAGTTTTCGCAGCAAACACAGCCGTGCAACCGATGTGAATTTTTCGGCAGTTACCGGTGTGACTAGTGTGACGAGTGTGTGTGTGTGTGTGGGCAAGTGTACGTGTGCTCGTGTGCTTATGTGTAGGTTTGGTACGGAGCATCCGTTTTGGTCGGGCGCTCTGGATGGCCTACGGTGTGTATGTGTGTGCTTCCGTTTCGGTAGTGGTGATTGTTGTGTAAGGCTACGGTGAAGTGAATTTTGAGTATTGGAAGCCGAAAAAGTTTGCCACAGCAGCAAGCGTGTGAGACATCGAGATCCTTACGCAGGAAAGGACGGTTCGAGTGCGTTTGTCTCGGGTTCTGTTTCTGTGCTCTAACACGATCACGAACGGTAAGAAAATGTGTTAACCGCTAACGATCGCGTATGTGATGTGAGTGAGTTTGGTGCAAGGAGAGAATAAAAATATTCTAAGTAAAACGCACTTAGAAACGAATACGAGCAAGAGCATATCCGGTGGAAATCGATACGCCCGGCAAGCTCGGTTGGCGTAAGCGAGAAGGCAAACGATCTCGCTCGCTCGGGAAGTTTTTGAAAGTTTACCCAACATCAGTATCAGGCGCACACCTGGTGCGAGTGTGTGAACTTGGTTAACAGAGCGAGAGCGAGCAAGAGAGCAAACGAGCTAGAAAACACAGGCCACTAGGATTGCAGTTTTAACGTGTGCCGATGTGCAGCTAGTGAAAGAATAGTTTTCGGCAGGCGAGAGTCCTTGCTTCCGAGTTTGGTTTTTATTCGGTGTTTGTGTGTTTTTGTTTGTGATTGTGGACAGTGTTAGTGGTTGCCCTTCAACGTTGCTGCGTGCAAGGATCCATTTTTTCGGGCCATTTGTGTTTCGGTGTTGGTGTGCTAGAGGTTGACCGTCGAGAGTAGGAAAGCGAAGAGTGTGTGGCACTCGTTGGAAGTAGACACCGACTGGTAGGGCTAACGAACTGTGGCGATTTGACACGACCAGCGGGACCAAGTGGAAGTCCGATCGAATGCAGTACTTGTAAGTATTTCTTGATTCTTTATTCCTTCAATATTGTTTATTTTATATAAATTAAATACAGAAGATGCGTTAATTAGTCCAGACGTGCTCAAAAATTGTATATTGTTGTAATTGAACTCTGGTTCCCCTTTGTAAACCTACTTTAAAATTGGAAATAAGATCTTTGGTTTTATGAGAATGGTTTTATGAAGAAAATTAACAAATGTATTAAAATACCGAAATTAGGTACTTTTTAACATGCGCCATTATCTTGCTGTGTAACGCACACACACGCCCGTTCAGTAACACCCATCAAGCAGGTATTTAAACATCACAATAAAATAAGAATGGGTGACATTTAGATTCCACCCCATTCACGAGATTATTCCCCCGACCCAATATTCATATTCACACCAAGCGCAAGTGTAATGAGAAAAACCTGCCCAATGTGACGGTGTTGCGAAGCCGTACGCCATTAAAATGTCGCATCGCAGC
Organism: Anopheles minimus; assembly: GCA_000349025.1. NCBI lineage: Eukaryota > Metazoa > Arthropoda > Insecta > Diptera > Culicidae > Anopheles > Anopheles minimus. Next base: position 7,709,460 of record KB663721.1, read on the forward strand.
TTCTTCGCGTGCGACCACACCGTGCCACACATGTGAATGTCAATAATTAACAAAAAAAAAAACACAACAAAAATAACATACAACCAGTGAAATGGGTATTTCTTTCCACTGCCGTGGGGCGAGTCACCCTCATCCTGCAGGCGAATGTGCGAATTTCCCGCTAAGCTATTGCAGTGTATGGGGAGGGTTTTAACAAGCAGAAAGAGAGACAGAGAGAGTAGAAAAAACAGCAAAATATACAAGCAAGCTGACGGAAAATAAATAAAATCAAATTAACTCATACACTTAATCCGATTTGTCGAGTTTGGGGAAGTTGGGTCTGCTTTTTTTGGGGATGAAGTTGGCCAATGGGTGTTTGTGTGTGAGTGTGTACGTTAGTATACCTTCAAAAACCTGACAGCACGATGTGCATTGTGGCTGCAGCGAACATGTTTGAAGTATGTCAAGCGGATGTCAACGTTATTTTCGTTGGTTAGGGAACATGTTCAACAATGTTGAAAAAGAGAACTTTATTGTTCAAGCTCTGTAAAGTACTTTTTTAAAGTGGTGAATTTTGTAGAAAGTCTTGAGATCAATCTAGATAAAGAAAATTTAAAAAAAACTGGAGAGCTGACCATCGGTAGTAAGCTTAATGGAAGCTCACTACAATCAAGTAAATCCCTCTGAACCGTTTAAAGCGTAACAAATCCTTACGAGCGGAGTCGATGGGAGCAAATGTAGGGCAGTTGTTCCCTAGGGATTAGACATTGTATCGATTTAACTGCATTTAAATGCTAGTCGCACCTGGTAAGTTGCACTCGCTGCACTCCGGGGTTCGATTGCCAGCGTAAGGGAAGGATTTGGGAGATAGGTAAGGGTGGACATGCTTTCACCTTCGCAAATCGGATTAGTTCCAGGTGATTTATGAAAGAGTCTTATATGCTTCTTATCTTACGGATCAGGTCGGATTGGATGCAATTGAATTAAATCGTTCGACTGTGCACTTAACTTACCGGGTGATACAAGAACTGCACCGAGGGGGAGGGCAGTCGATTCCAATTTCTTGCATTGATCATCACCGCAAAGAAGATTGTGGCTTATTCATCATTCCACATTTTGGGCTTATGCGAAAGATTTAGCTAATGTAATGGATAAAAGCCATCGCCTCCTGTCCAAGCCCTACCAATTCCACCTCCCAGGCTTGTTGGCATTCGGGCTCTCTTTTTGGCAGTGGTTCAGCAACAGTTACCGTAGCAGAGATGGCAGACCACGCAACGCAACAGTTATTTATGTTTATTTTAACCACGCAACAAACGCCGGCCCTGGCACGAACCGCACCTCGGATGCATTCGGACGACGCCTTTTGTTACGCTACAGACGGGCCTCGTGTGTGTGTGTGTGTTTGCTTGCTATTGCACCAATGCACACTATTTTTGCATGCCTGCCCGGCGATTGTTGGTTGGTTAGTGCGACCCCAAGATGCGGTGTCGAAACTATCAAGGGCGTGTTTTGTTGTAAGGTGGGAAAGAATGTTAAGGTCCATTCTTCCTCTGTTTTCACGGCCACCCGTGCCACAGGAAAGAAAGTACGTTTCGAAATGGTGATCGTACTCAACAACCACTGTCCTGGGCGGGAAGGAATTACAACATATTAAAAGTGTTGTTTCATTTCGGCTGCAGTTACTACGTTGCCAAGGATCAAATTTGAGACGCCTGGTAGACGGATTTGTTTTAGGGTGAAGGACTGTACAAGTGGTACTGTAGAGGGAGGGCAGGGAGTGGGGGAAAACGAAGAATGTTGGTTAATTAAAATTAGTGCAATATGATGGTACAAAGTGCATTGAGATAATTGAAGAGTTTGTGGAGAGAAGTTTGCAACGTTGCATTATATGTTTTATATTAGTTAAGTTTATATGTGTACCTGAAGTGAATAGTATAAAAATTATAAAAAAACATACAATTACACAACAGCATACAAAATATCAAAACTCACATGAAATCAACTTTATATTTCCAATAATTGTTTATGTAAAAATTTGAAAAAAATCTCAGTACAATATTTTGTAACAAACTCATATATCGAGAGGTGTCCTTATACTTATATCCAGTTGTGTATTCACATTGGGATGTTTTGATCAAAAATTTACCCAAATAACAATCGGTTCATTTTCCCTCAGTTTAGAAAAAAAGTATATGGCATAATCCAATGCGCTGTCAAAAAAAAAAAGAAGGTTTTTACCCCTAAACAAACACCAGTGGAAATTTTGCTTTCCCCGTACACCACAAAAGCATACACAAAGGATACTATTACTCAAAACACTTTATTTCTCTCCGTCTCACAATAATCCGTACGAGCATTTGATAGTTTATGTACCCGTCGAATGTTTGCCCCTTTTTCGCAAACTGTCTTCTGGCCGTCTGTGTGTCTTCACACACACACATAACCAAAAGCAGTTCAAATTTCTCATCCATACGGCAATAAAAAAGAAACATACATGCATACACTTTGGTTCCATCTCACCATTCCATTCGGAAAAAGCTCGCTCCGCACCGAAAACGGGATCAAATTTTCGAGTGGTAAAGCTTTCCGGCGCGTTTTGCTACTTCGAAACGCAGCCCTGTATGCTGCCCTTGGGTAAAATGAATGTGCACGATGCGGAAAGTCACAGCCGTTTCGCGTACAGCTGCGACCGTATGAAATATTCAAAGCCGAAACCTCGTCTACGCCCGTGGCGAACGTCTCAGAATGTTTACACCATTAAGCGGATTTTCTTCGCAACGCTAACCAACCACACTGGACGGCGTGGTGGGGTGTCGGTCCAAAGCGGCAGGATAAAATAGTCCTTTGTCGCCGATCTGATCCGAATCGCCTTTACAGCGGACCGAGCAGGGGAATGTTTGGGAACGGGAACCGCTCGAAATCACAGCACTTCCCAAACACAACAGGATCCTTTTATGCATTTAAATGGGCCATGGCAAAGGCATGATAGTATTCCGTCCGGAGCGGTTTGCGAAAAAACAGGAGCCGTTCAAAAGTGGTGTTTTTCTGGAGCTGGAAAAAGTTGTGTAAAGTTTTTGGCTTTTGTTGCGGTTGCCCAATGTTTCAATCCCAAGCGAGACGTTTAGTGAAGCTGAGTGAATATTCGCTTCGTTTTTATCGATATCTTTTCATTCCGGCTCCAATTAATTGCTTTATCACTTTTTATGCCAAACATTTGCATTTATTTTACATATTGAATTTCTTTAGCACTCCGATATAATAGCTGTGTAAGTAGGAGTGATAGAAGAACATTTGAACTGGAACGAATAAAACAAAATCCTATGATTGGATTATATCGCATTAAATATTTTTCCACACCAAAGGAATCAAAGTGGATTTACCAACGGCCACTTTGCTATGATTTGGTCTTCTACAGCTGTTTACGTTTCTTAACACCGGACTAGACCAACGAAAACCACGCAAATAATTCAGCATTACCGATACAGATACGCATCGTGGTCTTCCCACGAGCTGGTATGTGCGGAAATATGCGTTCAAGTATGCCGAGTAACCGAGTTGGCTGGCTGCAAGCACTCCGTTATCTTTCCTCGCACCTAGTACCAATCGAAATCAGCTTGATGTTGACATATTTCCGTTTGTTTGACCATTTTACTAAGCCATTTGATCTTCCCTTGTAGTGGTTGGCATCGTCGGTCGAATAGACCAATGCCGTGTGTTAATATATTTCTTTTTTTTTCTTCGTGTCTACCTTTTCTCATCTATTTCGGACACTGACACCAACGTACGGCGAAACAAGGCTTAGATTTATTTTTATATACACTTGGTTACGTTTCATTTCGCGCTCCACGTTGTTTTTATTAGCTGGTGTATTTTCTCTCTCACTTTATCCCCCTTGTCTCTCTTGTTTTCTCTCATTGTTACACTTACTGACTTAGTTAATGGCAGAAAAAGTGAGTCAATTTGCAACACGAAAACAGTGCGACGGGGTGGTAAAATGAAACATTTATTCTAATGGAGACGCATGGTACCGGTCGTTTGGAAAGAACGATGGAGACGCCTGGTGTTTTTCGGCTGGCAGGCTGATCTGAGTGTTGTTACACTTTCGTTCCACATGGGTTCCGATCGTATCCATGTCTAGTGTTCCTACGTAGGAAGGGAAAACTGGCGGACGCTAACCATGACAGCGGATATGTTTCTTACTAAGGCGACTTCGAGACCCGGTGTAATCATAATTCATCGATAATGATACTTATTTTCGGTGCAATTCACCACCGTCTGCGTTGCGCCGGGGATGAAATGTGGCGAAAAATAATGATTTCGAGACGCACCGTAAAATACAACGACCCTGCCCGTCTTGCGGATGTCTAGCAAAATAGGGGGTTACCGAAAACCACAGTTTTTTGGCAATGTTTTCCATTGGTCGTTGAATGAAGCTGAAGGGAAGAGGATTGATACAGTTGTACGTATTAAATTTTCTGATCATTTTCATTCAGTGTAGATGAAAAATTTATTTTCTTTATAAGTTTTAGAATTCTCTTATCTTTTCCTCAGCCTCTTTATCAAACATAGATAACATACTGTAATTTCTTGTGTAAAACCTTTTTTAATGTTTTAAGACTGCTTTTAAGGAAAAGAAACCGTTTTGAAAATAAATATTTATCATAAATAAATTTAAACAAAGTATGCGAAATTTATACATTATTTTCATTGCATACGAAAAAAGTACAAAACACTGTCCTGGATATGTTTATTCAATTCCGTTTGATTTCCGAGAATGCATAAGAATATAGATATCGGTTTTCATGCGTTTCGTCTATAAAGAAAGACGTTTGACTGACGGAATTTTATCATTGGGATCAAATTTGCAAAACGTTCGTTCGCTGTTCATTTGCTGGCTGTTTTTTCCTTCGATTCCGTCTCGCATTTGTGTGCATTTGAATAAAAACGAGCTACAACATTAGCTTACATGTTTACGTTCCGCCAGACCGCTCGTGTGCACACGAATACACACAGAACTCACGCGAAATTCAATATCTATGTTTTTTTGTTGAATGTGTATCGTTGTGTGGTATAGTCAAATCGAATTACATACACTCCCGGCACAGAAAGCGAGCCCCCGAGAATTCGTTTCGGTAGTTTGCATTCTAAAATCGAGAGGAACAAAGGAACAGCCGAAATGTTCATTTTCCAAAGGTTCGCTTGCGTAACAGTTGCGTTGTGAACCGTGGTACGTTGGGAAGCGCGCGAACCACGCGAACAAATGCAATGGATAGACCACTGCAGGACATCATCAAGCGCTCGTGCTGTTGGTAGTTGTAAGTTCAGGACTCAAGACCAGTGTGGTGCTGTACGGCGTTCCAGCGTCCATTGTGTTCAACCCTGAATGAAGGACGATTGCTTTGTAGTTACGTGGAAGGGTGTGTGAACTACCACACCGCCCCAAACGGTGGCATGTGCGGGTGACTCTATAAAATTCCATCACCAACTTTGGAGATTGAGTTGCCAACGGTTCCACACGGATGACGTGAAAGCTCGCCAACGGGAAGAACAAAGGGCATTAAAACAAGGGACCGTTGCTGGAAAGCGTCACCGGCCACCGTACGTCCAATGTTCTCCCGGAACATGGATGACTCATGGTTGGCGCTATCTGTACAACTCCATCACGGGAGTCCGTTTGGCAGATCCGGTTTTTGGGTACGGGTCGGTTGTTGTTGAGAATTTTTGGCCACATACTTTCAGCACCCTCCGACACCCCTTCGGAGTTCGGGGCTGCTTGTTGCGTTGCGTTGGCCCATCCAGCTCACGAACAGTATCCATTGCCCGGTGCTGAGTATGTGAAAATGCTTTAGTGTTCCGGGCAACAGGATGGATTGGGGGAAATTATTCGAACAAAGAAGTTTTACCGGGGTGGGGTGCATTTATCAGTCAGCGCATCAGCAAGCCAATCGACGGTTTTGGTGCTCGTCCGTAGAAACAAAGCGTCGAAAGTTTTCTTTTGTGTGGCGGAGCTTAGCCCACTTAACCTTAACTGATTATGATGGAATTAAGTTTGCAGCGTGCAAGTGTACGGTTGATTGTGAATATATTTGCAAACGCCTATTTTGAGCAGCCATAAAATGATCTGGGGAAATGATAATGCGCAGGAAATGGTAATAGCCTTTTCATTGTATATTTTAACGATGATTCGAAAATTGCGTTTGAACGAAGTGGAAATTTCTGGATATTTTTGTAATAATAGTTTGTACCTATACAAATTTAAAAAAAGAAAAGGTTATTTATCGAATGTGTTTCCTGTTATTGTAAAGTGTAAACAATATTTAACAGCAATATTAAGAGTAATGATTGTTAACAATTGAAGATTTTAAATCACAAACAATTGATTCTGTTTCCTTCATAAACCTGAATACAATATTTATGACATTCGCTCAGTTGTGGAAATTTTAGAAAGTTGCATAATAAAACGTTTTTTATTTCTTATTTTATTTCGCGATGTGAACCGTTTTGCAGTAACTAAAGATCCATTTATTATTAATTAGTACAAACCTTTTTCATTTCCGTTACCCTGTGTTGGAAATCAAATTTAATGCCTGCACGACATATTTGCTGGAGTTATAGCAACATCTTCGTGTATACCGTGCTCTCGGGTAGAAATACGATATATTAAACACCACCAAGCAACTTGGATAAAATGCTCTCGAATTCCTTTTTCCCACTGTAATACCGTATGATCCACTACAAGTGTGTATGTAATTTTAATTTTCCCTTTACGACATCGTTATGTGTCGCTATCGTTCGCGTTAGCTCAAAATGTAACGCAGTAGTTTGACGTGTATAAACGACTTGCGATTCGGTTTTATACTTCTTGTCCTGTGGTGTGCCTGTATGCCGGCTTCCGACACGTACACCACGTCACCACTGTCGCAGATTCCCTTCCCTTTTAACTACTTCACGAAAGCGACAGCTTACCAGGGGCATGCAAAACGAGTTACCCGGGGAACGAGTCACCGGAAAATTGCTATTGAAAATTTAATGGGTGCATTAGTTTTTATGCGTTATTGATTAGCGATTAAGGGTGCGAAACTCGTTGCCATTGCTGATTCCAGGCAAAAACGACACACATGCTCATGTGCGTATGCTCTTGCAACGCGTTTCCGCAACGTTTGAGCGTTCAAATGATTCGTACTATGTTCGTGCAATCGATATCGAGCATCATGAATCTCGGGCACAGGAAATTGCATCAACATCGTTGATAATAGTAGAGAAAAAAAATGATGCAGGGTTGAATTTTGTTGTATTTTTTCAAAAAAATAAAAAAAAATCACCTGAGGACATCACCGACATGTCGGAAGGGTTGTGATGTTGGACAGAAAGGAAAAATCAATTTCGATTATCTTGCTCGTTTCACGGATTGGTAATTGCAGATGCATCTCGATTTTGGGATTTTTCTCCCACGTAGAGCTATAGATTGACGATATGAAGTTACGTTTGGAATAAGCGTTTTGATTAGATTTTGTCGAAATTGCAACAATTTGCATGTTCATAGCATGGAGACGATTATTATACGGAAATAAATTTCTTCATTTAATAAAAAGATTAATAATCATTGAGATGAAATTTTTGAAGTACATAATTTTTAATATTTTTTCTCCGATATTTTAAAAATAATTGAAAACCCATTTCCCAATACGATTATTTCTATCCTTTTTAAGCAACGAACAACAATGCGCGAAGGTAAATCGCGCAAAAAATGGCAAGCATTTACATTTATCAAGTACGCATTTAGATGCTTCCCGATAGCCTCTTCCTAGCTTGTTTAAATGTTTGATAAAGTCGTTTACTTTCCGAAGATAAACTTGTTCGATAAAGTTGGCTTCCGACTGCTCAATTCTCTTATCATGCCAGCATCATCGCAGACGATGGTACGGAATTTTTCACCCGAATGGTATAACCCGCCCCATGCGCACCAACGAGTCGGTGAAAAATAAACACAAAACCACCCGGCTTTCTGGTGGGATAATTTCAATCTTGCTTCTTACGCCACACCCCATTCTCATCCCACCAAACCCGGTGCCACCGAAAACCGGTCCGCCGAAGTAGCTTAGTCTGAATGTTGATTAAAAGGCCCACCGAGCGGAACGGCATAAATGGAGTTTATGCTCTCGGTAGATACCTTTTTTCCATAAATTATCTTTCATCCCGCAAGGGGACTTCATTCCGAGGGGTGGGGAAGGGTGGTGGTAGGCCAACGACCGCGCCGGGTGCTTCTCGTTTGCGCGATGCGTGCAAATTGGATGGATGTGTATCTGTTTCTGTGTGTAAAACCGTGCGCGTGGAACTGGATGCGAATGGTGGAAACATTTTAAAGGATGTCTTGGATTATGTACAAATTATGTTGCGTTTTACGTTTGCGCTACTTGAACTACGGCGCAGTTGGCAAATTTTATTCCCGATTAATGCTTTGTTTTTTTTTTACGCGCACAAAGAAAAAACTTTACTTTAATGATGGAATGAGCAAATAAAATTGCATTTAATCAAACCGAAAAAGAATGATAATATTTTTGTTTTTAATTTGATTAAGAACACTACTTTGTTACAGTAGTTAAAAAAGTAACTCAATTAATTAAAACGTATCAACACAGTAAGAAAAAACCAAGCATTTATCATACAAAACACCATGCGTCTCCATCGGGAACCATGCGCCTCCATGTAGGAGCCGGTACATCTGGCAAAGTATTTATTTACTTCCATCGCTGTCCCTCAGCGAGGTACTCATGTTTTCGTGGGAGGTTGATTCTTTTGGAAATTAAATAAAAAGTAAACAAAGCCGGACCGAAATCATTTTTCACCATTGCTACAATGTTGTTATTTTCCTCGTACCGTTCTGGAACATTTTCTTTTTTGGTTCTCATTTTCCCTTGTTCATGTGTGTGTGTGTGTGTGTGTGTGTGTGTGTGTGTGTGTGTGTTGTTATTGTTTCCTCGTTGTGTTGATGCATACACAAGTGGTAATGTGTTTAAATAACTTTTTCCCTGATGTTATTCATAACCGAACGCTTATCCGAAAAATATGAATGCTAAAACACATGTAATTTGTGTGAGAGTAAAATGAACCACACTACAACATGGTGGTGTGCAGAACATTTTCCATTTTTCAAACAAAATGAAAATTTTCGATCATTTTTCCAAAAAAAAAAGGAAATTAGAGTTGAACATCGATTTAATAACTTCTGCTTGGCGTCAGCAAAAGAAAACTGTCATTCGTGTTTAATTCCATGAAACAACTGTATACGAACCCTTTCCTTGCCAGCATGCCCAGTTTCCTCTCCGTTCTCACACCTAAAATAGCACTGCAAGGCCACATTAACCAATATCGAAGGTACCGGTACTGGTGCCACTTCCAAAAAGAAAACACGCCCGGTGACAGAAAATTGATTCGCTCAATCAATCATAGACGGCCTCCAACATGGAGCGGGTTTTGGTTGCGTTTTTTTTTCTTCTTCCTCATTGGTACCCGTCCTGTTCTTGTCTATTTTGGAGCCATAGCCGGGAAAACTAGCTTGTTGACATGTGTTTTTCTTCGACCGACCGTCAACCGTTTTCTTTGGCAGCACCCCTCCGCTTGCGTGTGTCGCTGCCCCACCCGGATGGGGAGGTATTCGTTTTGGGAAAGGTTTTTCACGCCTTCTTCATTTATGGATGACGGTGGGCATCGGGTTGATGATGATGTCCACGCGAACGATCATATCGTTCCGGCATGAGCACCGGTGCCATGTGTCGCTGTGAAGGGTTGAGCGTGAGGGATTTGTTTTTCGATAACGGGTTGAAGCAATGTATGGAGAAGAAAAATAGCTCTTTTAATAGCTTGAGAATAATTTCGCCATTTGATCGTTTGGGAAAAATGGAATAAAAATTATACCATAAATTAATGTTTAACATTTCACTTCCATCAGTAAGCGAAGCATTAACTTACTAAAAAAAAACTGCACACATCGGGTTAAAATGAAAAATACACTCTGGTCAGGTGACGCTAAAAGTGAAAAGAAAATATTTTAGAACAACTCAAACCGTAGGTCATGCGCATCTGGGCCAACATCATTCTCACGAGGATCACGAGGTGCTGAGAACGGATGACGGAGTGGAGTGTCGCAAAAATTTATATTTAAAATTCATCCATCCACCACCAGTGAACGCCCAGTCGCCAATAGACCGTACCGTCCGTGTACATGTGTGAATATAGTTTTTTTTAAATATTCTTTCCCTCTCCCAGGTTTATATTAAAGCAGTCGGGTAATGCTTCGTTTATTCGGTACTCGAATTGCCTACATGTGGCCTTCTGTACCCCTTCGTTCTCATAAATCCATCTTCCCGGCCCCAAATGGCATGCCGGTTGATGACACTGCTGCTGCCTGTGCTCGATTGTGTGTGCACGATGCCGTGTGAAATATTTAAAATCACCAACCTGGCAATGCTGCGAAAGTGGCCACGAAAAGCAGACATGTCGGTGGGGTGGATCAAAACGAGGTGGTTTGGGTGATGGGTACACTTTACTCCGACAACGGCTAAACAGAAGAGAAAAAAAAACAGGCGGCTCATGAAACAGGGCCAATGCTAATGAAAATGCTATTCACTGAAATGACACTGTGTGTGTGTGTGTACAGAAACAAACACAATTGAACGAAGCGAAAGGAACAGAACAAAAAATCATTACATGCAAAAAGCGGAGGTATGCGAGACAGCAAAACACACGCAAAGAAAGATTGTCAAAAAACCCCACTTTTGCTTGCCAAAATAGCAAAAAAAAAGGTGATGCAAATGCAACGAAATCCCATCGCAGCTGCAGTCGCGTTCCTGCACTCATTAATGAATGCCTTTCGGATGCATTCGCAAATATGGGTTAACGGGGTTTTTTAGGGGTTGTTTTTTGTTGTTGTTTGTTCGCGTTTGTTGGCTTTCATTCGCTACGAGTTGCAACCGGTCGGTGATGACGGTGCAATAATATTCCCTTTTTTTATCCATTCTTCCTGCAACCGGTGTTTCGGGATAATTTTACCTCTTCTTCTGTCTGTCTGCTTTCCCTTCCCAACAACACAAAGGATCCGAAGCAGATAAATGGAATATCCGGCACCCGGATACTTGTTGTTTGCGGTTTTTTTTTGCTTCTACTGCCTGTGCTGCATGAATCGTAATTATCTCTTTGAGTGGAAAATTTATATCAATTACGGGAGAAAATGTACGTGACAGAGGTATAATATTGGTTTTAATGGTGTACTCTACCGGATGCATGTCATACATGGTGGTTAATGTATTTTTTTTTCTCTCGCAAGGATGGAAGTAACAAAAGAAACAAAATGTACGGCACTCATTAAAGCGAACGGTTCGATTCGGTTAGTAAAAAAAGCAGAACATGTTATGAACGAAATAACATTAAAGACAGTTTAAATTCTACTACTATCTTTAACTTGCATTAATTAAAGTCTGTAACACCTATCTCATAGATAATGCGATGCTAACTCTCTCTCTATCTCTATCGTCCTCAATATGCTCCTCAAAACTGATTTTTGCTGATGGTTTTACGTTGCTCCATTGCTTCGGTATTGCATGCTTTCTTGTGTTATGATTAATGTTTTGTTTCTGATAGACCAATACCACATTTGGCATATCGATATTGTCATATAATTATTTAAATAATCTTTTATTTCAGTTATTTTTTATAATTTAATTTGTATTCTTCAAAATCTATTCAAGAAAACAAAAATGCAAAATTTTACTCTACGCAAATCGTTCGTACAATGTACATCTGGAACTTACCAAATTTAATGATCAACATTTTGCTTTTCTGCTATCAAACTGTTTGAAGGCAAGAAAAAATCTCCTGTAACTCCTTTTCCATCGTTTGCACCCTGTTTGCACTCCTCTATTCTGAGGGTCCAAATGAAGCCATCATAATAAAGAAACAAACATAATTCAAAACACTTACCGTCGTTAAGGAAAATTGCACAACCACCACCACACTTTCGCAGATTTGACGATCCAAATGCCCTTGCTGTCCGTTTTCCGAATCACCTTTTGTTTCCCTAACCGGTACAACCAGCAGTGGGGGTGCTATGTTTTCAATCATTCTTCATGAATAAAACATTTCCTGTCCCTTCTGGGCCGGAAAGGTGTGACCGTCCGGTCCTGGGTGTGTAACTCCCCAAAGGATCGCAGGAATACACACATGCACGTTGCGCACCCGCAAAAGGACACCGGAGGGCCGAATGTTGTAGCTTTAGTAGCTGGAGGGCGAAACTTAGCGCACAACCAAAAGACATTCCCCGTCGGGATGGACAGGCGAAAGCGTTCCGTATCTGCTGTCAGCTGTCCCAGTGCGCTGGCTGAGATAGGATAAATCACACGGGAGCATGTGTAACCGGTGAAGCGAGCAGGAAATGTCATCCAGAAAAATATGACCACACCATCAGCCGAAAATTTGTCACCGAGTGCCCGGCTAATGAGGACATGGTGGAAAAACTGTACACCGCCCTGGGAAAAAAAAACGGATTCGTTCACAAACCGAGGTCGATAGGGTACATGAATCACTTCAGTGCGTTGGTGCCGGGTTGTCGGGCTGTCGGGTGGGACGGAGCATTTCCGTGGAAAAGTTTTCCATTTTCCAAAGAGGGCAACTTTGCTGTGCTTTCGCTCCCAGTGACCATTGACCGTGGGATAGCTTTCCGGCGGGTGGCGATGAGAAAAAATGATGCGATTAAATGAGTCTGGCATCGTAGCTGGTAAGAATTCTCTGTAACCGTGGTTAGAACATGAAACAAAATGGCAACAAAAAAGTGGAAACGGAAACTGGAGGGGAAAAAAAAGCTCAGGCAAAATTGGCCCTGGACGTTGGACGAACAAAGGCGAACGCTCGAATCGTATAACGTCTATATTACGCTGTTCATTATCCCTCATGATGTTGGACGAGCGAATTCCAAGGGAACCACAAGGCAAAATAAGATAATGGTCAGCTCGTTCATTCGCGTAGTACAAGCGTTCTGGTTAAAGTTAATTTAACAACGATTGTGTTTTCGCTCGGTTGGCAGTGTTTAAGCTAGAAAATGATTTTTTTTATCACTATCTTTAAGTTGTTCCTTGCTATTCTCAGGAAGATATATTTGAATGCATTTTGAGTTATTTTTAAAACTGATGAGACATTCCAGTTTCGAGGAATTGGTATTCAAACTACTGAGCTTGATATTTATTAAACGCCACATAAGCAAGATGATAAAAAGATAGGCAACCATAAATAAAATTCTGTTCCAGATTAAAAACTACCTGCTCGAATTCCGGAGTGAGAGAATTCATGTACTATTGCATACGAAAACATTCCACGGGTGCAGTGTTTCAGAGGCCACAATAAAAAAGGGATAACATAAATTGCTCCACATTGTTCCATTTTCCGCACTCATAAATGTCATGCCGGGGTTGCTCTGTATGCAAGATAAGAATATGGTTTACTCGATAAAACAAGACACAATATTGAAGAAGAAAAGCATCTGCACAATTACCATAAAAAGTTTCTTCCTTTTGAAAAGAATAGCAAAAAAAACCAAACAGTTGTCTGGACATTGTTTGGTCCAATTAAATTAAATGTATATCATATCGTGTTGGAAATAAATTTGCTCCACACGTAAGGACCTCCACACAATACTGCTGGCGCAGACATTGTTTGTGGCAGTAAAGCAACAACATAAAGGTTTTTTTTTTCTGCCGGCATGACAGTGGACACTGCATGTGTCCCTCATTTCGTACATTTTGTTTATCCACAAGGCCATCGTCAAAGCGGGTTCTGCAATTATATGCTGTACAAATTGTCAAGGTTTATAGAACAGTATTTTTATCCCTGCGAAAGGTCATTCTGCAGTTCCAGTTGTGGGGCAAAAAGACATGCCGCTTCTGGAGTCTTGCGCTGGAACGGTGAAGAAAATCGTAGTGGTGGATTGCATACCTAAACGTGCACACGTACACCAATCCTGTCTTACGTTATTACGTGGCGAGAGCAAAATGCCTCATTCGATATTTATTATTAATTACACGTTCACATGTTGAGGTGCATTTCCGTGATTGGATTACGAGCACCGCAGTGGGATCCTTGTGGATGCAGGTGCGTTTGTTAATTTGCATTTATGGTCCGTTGCTGTAGAAGAACGGTAGCCTTAGGCCTGAACACTATCATCAGTGGCAGCCCGGTTCGGTATTCCATCTTCCGATCAAGCCCCAAGTTCCTGCAAAAACGTTGGTTGGGGGGAAATAATCACAGGATCTTACTATGCAACGTACGATTAAACACACGCACACGCGGTGCAGGTGGGTTGAAAAAATTGAATTATTTCGATCCTTCCTCTTCGGGTTTTTCTATCAACTAGACCTGGTGAACTGACTTCCAGAGTACGAGCACTTCTAACGAGAATCCCAAAGAACGTCAGAACAAGTTCCGTACGGTATGCTTTCATTTTTCATTGCAAAAAACCCGTAGTGGCTTTTTTCTTCTCTTGCTTTCCCTCTGTTATGGGACGATAACACGAACTAATCGTAAATTGTAGCTGCACGAGCTCTGCTAAGCTCGGGTTGCCATGAAAGCGCCTCTCCTGGTCGGAATTAGACTTTTCCTCCCATGTTTCTTTAACCGTGACACAGTCAAAGTTCGTGCGGTGGGAAAGTCACCGAGTAATAATAATTCCTTTTTCCCAGCGAAGGTGAACCCTACCGAAGGTGAATGCAGTTAGACATTGAATCCCGGCTGAGGTTAGGGTTAGGCTGGATTATGCGTTCTCTCCATTGGAACACATGCACCATGTACACGGGTGGAAGGATTTGTACTAACGACATAACCACCCTGAAGTTGGGAATGGAAAATTGGCAAAAGGGTTTTTTTTTGTTGAGTTCTCCGATGGAAGGTACGAGGCGAAAGGAAAAAGGAACGGCCGTAAGACAATCGGACTCGCTGGAGCCAGGTCTTGCAGCAGTAGCTGGCGTCTGGTTTCGGGCAAAGTACGGGTGCCTTAAAATCAATATCCCACAAACGATGGCGCCTTGAAATAGTGCCACATTCCGGAACGTGTCCTCAGTGTTCATATTTGCAATCCAATGCGGTTGACCTGCAAGCAGAGGGGTTAGTTTCAGGGTATGCCGACCAAAGAAGGACTAAAGCTGGATTCTTCTTCATATGTTTTAAATATGTTTTTATTCTTGTAAGGACGTTTACAATGTCCACATTTGCAAGTGTATAGTGATGATACAGATATGTTATTTTCTAGCCCATTATTAGCTTTGACATTGACATACTCACGCAGCACAATTTATGCGCACATTGCCGAGAACTATTACTTTCGTTCCACATGCAATTGTTTTTCCTTTGTTTAGATGGGATGAGAGTGCACGTCACGCTGTTGGCACCGATAACCTGCTGCACTTTGCGTGATGACCTCGACCCGTAAAATAGAAACCGGCTAATTTGATGCTATAGAGAAATGATGTACCTTGAGTAGGTGACATGTACAAGATATAATTAGATAGTATCACGCTTTCATTTGCAGAAAAATAATATTTTTACAAAGCAATGTGATATATTTTTTCTGGTTCAAACCATGTCCTATTGTTCAAAAATGTCTCACTCAAAAAAGAAAAAAAAATACAGCAAAAGTTTCTTTATAATAATCTACCCCCAAAATCCCAAACCGGTGGTACGCAGATGTAATAAAGCTACAGTGTAATGAGCTTTTCTGTCCCAAATCCATCATTTTCGTAGACGGAGCCGTACACTGCGGGAGGGTTTCCTAGCAGAATAAACGTTCCTGCTGGGAGTAGGATTTAAGATGGAAGCGTTTGTACGCGTTTGCTTTTAGAATTATGATTATGAGTTTCGTTGTTTCTTCCGTTTCCACTTCGGTGCACCGTACTTTATTTCCCATTTTAATGCGTTTACATTGCCTTTGCACATCCCTTTTTTCCGGTTGCGGTCCATGGAGGGTTGTTAAAATTTTACACCCCGCCAGGATGGTGCGACGTGCTCCATGACGATGGGATGATCCATTTTTGCTACAATTTAAGAACAAAGGAAAGGTGATTTAGTTTTGAAAGATCGCGAACATTTGTGCAAATTTTGAGAATTAGAATAAAATTTCTTCTTTCAAGTATTTTTGTAAAATATTTTGTTTAAAAGTTTGTATTCTACAAGAGCTTGTCTCTTTCTGTGTACTTCTACACGACAAACAAGAATAAAGCTCACAGCATATCTTTGATCAATCTGGCAACATTTGAAATGACAAATTTCTCAACTGTAGTGCGCGAAATATTTTTATCGGTTTAGAGCTGGAGTACCACACTCCCAGAATTTCCAACCAACTTTTTTTTAAATATATTTTATGTTGCTCGCTCTGAAATCAATTCAATTGTTCATAAAATAATTCATCTTCACGCATTCTTAAATGATAAACTTTCCGGGCCGGAAACAATCTTTGTGCCCATTATCCGGTAGATGAATCACAACCATAAGCTTGATTTAGACACTTTTCTGGTACACCATCACACTTTTGCGGTGTCCGGCAACTTTTCGATTCCCTCATCAAAGTCGTCTAGTTGCTGCGAAAACTTTTCACCGTGTCTTTCGAATTTCAAAGACCGCGAGGTACCGAAATGATGCTCGTTAGCTGGGCGTTTCTTGAGCTACTCGGAAGCACAATTAAGAAAGTACATTACAAGAGAGAGGAAAGATACATACAGAAGAAGCGAACATCTAAGGAAGGATGGACATTAGATTGACAGTAAGAATGTAGACGAAAAAGAAGGAAATGTTTGCAAGCAGTGGACACAACAGCAGTAACAAACTAGAAATGTTTCGTACACTGGATGAAGGGCTGTGCTGTACTTTTTATGCCATCAAAACACATCTCCAGCGAAGCATTTTATTTCATTATTATTTTTTTACACGCAGCACAAACGCAAGATTGCACAGATGTAGCGAGCGTGAAGGAAATGATAAGGCAAACCAACAGAACAGAATAGTGAAAGTGCTCGAATGAGTGGTGCTACATAAAAGTCCTTTCTTGCACCGGGTATTAGATTTGCCCCCCCACCGGAGCGAATGATGAACAGGAACCGGATCAGCTTCAGTTCATCCTCCCCTTCGCATTCTCTGGGCCACGTCACTCAGTGCAAAGTATGTATCCTTTTCCATCTCGACACTCTGCTGCCGGTCCCGTACCACCTACGAGGAGCGATATAATGAAATATATACAAAAAGCTTCTTCATTCATATTTTAACCATCCTGGCACCTTCGCCTACAGGTTTATGTTTTCCACTAAAACCTTTGCAGAGAAAGGAAACGCAAACAACAGTTTGTCGGGAAACCAGTGTTTGTTCTAGAAGGCAATTGTGCGACTCCTCCGGGTGAGGGAATAAGGAGCCTATGCTCGATGGCTCGAATGGTCATAACTTGGATGAAGGACGAAACGATGGTTTTCCACCTCTTCAAGGCTGAAGAAGGACACTGGAGTTGGGATGTTTTTTTTCTTCTGTTGCTTCTCACGAAAAACGTGAGATAGCTGCAAGACTAGCCAGTATCTATTGCACATTACGACCGAGACGACACTGCAGGAGGACACGTTCCGGCACGACTCGTCCTCAAGTGATGTACTTCTCCATTTTCTCCAAAGAATCTCCCAAAAGTTCTCCTAAACTGGTTCTCTGTCAAAAGCGTTCGATTTTACCATTGTTCTAGACTTTAGTGCCTTCCTGACTGACGGATAGCCTGCATGGCGATACCCAAAATATGTGACACCAATGCCGGACACGCCAAAAACCAACTTTCGACACAGCCGGGACGTCATGGTTGGTGTAGATGAAAGTTAAATGTGCAAACATTATTATCTCTTCCAACGGTTTGCTGGGCGTGATTCTAGGGGAAGATACGAACAACCCAACGAGGGTTTCCATGTTTCCCGTACCTTCAGGGATCACGTCGAACGGACGAACCCGAAAAATGGCTTCCCTGTACCCGTAAACCACAGCTTCTTCAAGTATTCACACCGAACCGTGGAGAAGAAGGCAGGATCGCTCAGTTTTTAATGATGAATTGTTAGGAAACACGTCGAAATCCCACATTCCATTACCACGATGTACGTGGGACAGCACCTTGGTCGGGGCACAGCTGTGGGACAACACTGGGCAAATAATTATGAGAACACATTTTCCTGTACCGTAAGAGGTGTGTATGTGTCTGGCGGCTTTCCGGCGCTACAGTTCCTTGGACAATCGCTTCCAATTTGACGTCGGTTGTTTGCCGGCACGGTGCAGCATCTTCATCGTAATTACGAGCCTACTCGTGTGGCGGTGACGCGGTGTGACCACAAACGAGACGTGCAACAGGAACGTGAACCGAGAGATATGAAGCATCCCGCTCAAGAGGAACTTTTCGAGAGTAATTACCGGCAGTGTTTACACTAGGTTTCGAGGTACCCCGGGATAACGTTTACGTTCACTATGGGAAATGCTGGTTTTTCGTTTTGTGTTTTTTCAAATCATTTTTCTCATCCTCTTGCTGTGCATCTGTTCGCTGGTCGTGCATTTACTACCGTTGCGGTGTGTCTTGTGTGTTTCTGATTTATTTGATGCTCCGTATCCTACAACACGAACCCGTTAACGATTTTTCTTTCTCTCTCTCTCTTTGTTTTGCATCCATTTCTTTGCAGATATGCACGGGGCAGTTTTGCAAGCGCGTTTGTTTCGGTAAGATGGCCAAGCGTGACACTTTCGGAAGGGGATGTTTTATGGGCTGCAGGCGGTACTGCCTGCACTGTTGGATTTATTTCGTTTTGGGTTAGGCATAATAATACTTTCGCCGTGTAATTGCAAAACTTTTGTGAATTATTATCTCATTGTTACGTTACCGATCGGGTTCCGGGATTTTCATTTGCTAGAAAAGCGTTACGGTGTAGTTTTATGCTACAGGACAATGGGTTTTCTTTTAATTCACTATACGCGATTCTGTAAACTTCATTCTTATTTTAAAAAGTCAAACCGATAGAGAGCTCTTTGAGAATTTTCATGTGTTATAAGTTTTAGGTTTTAACACAGCTCTGTTTAGAAGCACCCAGGATCGTTTATAAATGGTTTTTGGTAAAGAAAAACTTAACATTGACAAGAAAATCAAGTTGTTGAATTTCTTTGCCCAAAACCTGGACGCTGAATGTAATTTAGGATTAAATTTTCCGCACGAAATCTTGGGAACGACTTTCAGAGCATTATTTTCTTAATGATGTTGTCCTCGTAAAGTTGTGAAAGTGAATCACGAGCTGGAACTTGGAGGGAGGCTGAAAGTTCAAGTTCGTCAATTTTGAAGAGTTTTGGGAAATGGAAACATGCTTCCTTGAAACAATTTAAAGTAGCTTCCTATTGCTAAATCATCGCTCTACTTGTTCCATATCAGTAAGACTTCGTCATACATGGAGAGGAGCTGACCTATTACGGTTATGCCTCAGATAATCGATTATTTGAAAACACTTCAGAAGATGTTAACATTATAGTTGATTTTTTCCGAAAACATTTTAACCCCATCTTCGCATTCTTTTGCTTCAAATCATTGATTGATCATAAAAACCACAAAAGCCATAAAAGCTTTACCGTACGTTAAGCCACCTCTAATCTTTCCTACCTGTTGCTCACTCAGCAGACGTACAACCTTTCAACGCTGGATGATGGGTATGGTCAACGAAAGAAAACAAAAATGCTAATCCCTTCACGAAAATGATCAAACAATGCGTATCCCTTTTCCATACGGCGTATCGTTCGGCAGACACACTTCAACCTGATGTCTGCCAGCTTTCTCGACACATGATTGATGGTAGGGAAGCAATAAGTCAAGCATGACACTGCGCCTATGAGTGGTGAGGGTGTGCAAAACCAGACAACAATTTCTTCGAAACATAACCTTCTCAAAACCACCAAACGGTGCCTTCCAGCATCGTGCCCTGCCAATATCATCTTCACGCATGACAAGACCGAAAGTGACAAATGTTTGTGGCTTTATAGTTGGTTTGCTAAACAGTAGCCGGCATGATGAATAGGCTACGGTTAGAGCCATTTATCAAGTTTTGCTCTCTTGTTTGGTTATAAAAATGCCTAATTGAAGTGAAGAGTGCTAAACATTAAGTGCTTCAAAGTGGTTTAGTTTGAGGTTTTGGTGCATTGCTTCCTACTGACGTTTTAGTAAAGAAGATCTCATATCGATCCTCTTCTATAAAAATCGACTAGAATTTCTAAGAGGCCCCTTCTTTTTCAATCAAATTTGTGACAACAATGTAATAGTCTGATCGATTTTAGCGCAAGAAGAAAATTACAATCTAATAGCTAATTACAGAAAAAGAAACAAAACGGCCCATCAACATTGTGCACGATGGGTATTCAATTATTGAGCTTTCTTAATACTTGCTCATCGTTTCGCTGCTCATAGTATGGCACCGTCTGTTCTAGATTATTCATGGACGAAACATCGATAATTCTCTTTCAAACTGCGTCAATTCCAGATAAAGCTGCCGAAGGTACGGACGGCTCAACGTTGGTGCAGTTTCAAGTGAATTTAAACGTACGAACTTTACGGTGATCCTTCCAACCATCCTGCTAGTAGTTCGGGGCTATAGTTTCGAGTGTAGGTAGAGACCACTTTAAGTTGTCCTTCGGTGGGTGGGTGTGTGTGTGTGATGATGGTACAGAAGGTGTTCAACGCTTGGTAGGATTACTTTGGTCGTTTCGCTGATGCCTGAAGCGGATGGCAATTAAGTTTTATGGAAGCTATCCATTGAATTATTAACTCATACATGCAGAAGGTTCTGGCTGGTAGGATCCTCGCTTTATGCTGTGATGAGTTGGGCTAGAAATCGATTAAAATCCCTTGTAATGGCTTACGAGCTAGACAAAAAAGAAATGTTGAGATTTTTCGTTTAAAACACAAACCTTCTTCCTGATTTATTGAGGAACGCAAGAAAGTTACTTTAAAATAGACTTGTAAAATATTTGCACAAATTAACAACGCTACCGAGTTACGCTTCTAGTTAACAAATGAAATACACATTCCCTCCATTACATTCTTGCTGTAAGTCAATATTCCATTACGCTATTTTTTCCTCTCTTTGGCATGACATTGTGACTCTCGTTGGCTTGAACCGTCCACAAAGGATGTGACAGCAGCATTTTCCAACGCACCGAAACTTTCCCTAGCTCACGTAACATCCGAATGTCAATACACTCGTTGCACGTGAAACTTCCACAGCGGCGGGAATAAGCTCGCATGACATTCGCAACTGCCACTGATGGAGCACTGTTTTTTTCCCGCTTCCATTCAGTCAGCCGTTTGACTCCGATTTGCCTTCCGTTTTGTCAAAACCTCCAAGGGGAAAACTTTCGAATGCAGGCTTGTTTTCTCCAACATTGCCTGTTCAAATCCAATAGGAAGTTGGTTTTTTTTTCTGTGTGTTCATTTTCATCTTTTTCACATACCACTCGGAACATCGGTGGGCTTTTGCACATGAAACGCAAGCTCGACTGCAGTGCACAATGGCGAATAGGTATACGGAGCCGTCCTCCGGTTCATTCTACGACAATCGTGACAGCCACTTCATCATTGCTCTAGCCTCCTGCACGTACACACGTTTTACAACAGGGGGCCAGCCAGCAATGGACTGCCACCGACCATTGCCAACAGCAAATCGACCGTTTTGCCACAAGCAGAAAAGATGGCGACGTTCTCAGGCCCGAGGGTACTTCCTTTGCCACCGAGTGTGTTACTTACGGCCCGAAAGCACCGGGGTGGAATTTTTATTCCTCATATTTTCTTGTGTTTCCCTTTCGGCGTGCTCTAGCGTTGCAGCTGACGGAAAGGAAACGCAGCTGGATGTGATACGAAAATTCGCAAAAAAAATGGTACGCCACACTAGCGAACTGCCGGAACGACAGTGAGTGATGGAATGGAATTTTGACAATCTAGACACGAAAGAGAGCACATCCTAATGGGTCAAACAGAAATGCTTGGAAGTAGTTGGAATGTAGCTAACTGTTTATTTTGTTTTTGGAAAACTGTGAAACAAAAATTGATGTAAAAATCTTTTTTATACATATGAGACTTATGAACTAAAATTAATACTCTTTTTTATAAACCGTGATCTGAAATTCATCTAGATCTTTTGTTCATAAATCTTTAATTTAAATTAATGATTTATACAAGTTTATCTTGATGAACTACTGACACATGAATCTTAAGAAGTGAGGCAATATAAAAACCGACAAAATAGATATTTATAGATATTGTAAAAATATATACAATGAATGTTAGAGAAAAAGAAAACTCCACAAGTTCGTTGCTCTTGCTCGTTAGTGAGCCTCTCGTTTGAACGAGGATGATATAATTCAAATTGATTTACACGAAACACTACTCCTTCATGGATTTTGATTGATTTGTGATCCTTCCGTGTTACAAAACTAAAGCAAAACGTCCAATACAACCGGCGGAATCGTTCGTCCTTAGGAGATTTGTATGAAATAAGAAAAAAAAAAGTACAACCATCACACCTCTTATCCCTCAACACAAACACCTACAGTGGAAGACACTTAAGCAGAACGAAGCGAAAGCGGCCCCATAATGTCAAACTTCTCGCTCGATATCGCACGCAAATATGTCATCAAAGACGGTCCCGAAAAAGGGAAGGCACCCGTGGTGAGGTCAGGAATTTCAGGCGTGAAAGCAGAGAAGGTGTAACGGAAGGGCTCGGGGAAAAAAAGGCAGGAGAAGCGAGAGCATTTTTTCCTCCAACTTTCGCACCCAGGTAAATTTCAATCGATCCAAACTACTACTACGTACGCGAGAAATGTGATACGGTTACATGCACTCACACACCGGCACAACAAGCAAACAGGTTTCGGGTTAGTGCTGTAGCCGGGAAACTGGTATTGCGAAGGTGCGTTTCTTTTCTACGCTGGCTTGGTGTTATCTTTTTCTCGCATACTGATCCCGATGGTGGATAAAAGCTTCCGTCAGAGCGCGACGCGTGTGTGTCTAAATTCTTCAAATTCTTTTCCTGCCCACCTGTGACCGGACCCTCTGTCGGTTGTGCCGAGAGATCCAGTATCGTTGCTGTGTGCCTCATCGAAGGTACCGTCGGTACGGGTGCACACAGTCAATAGTTTCCCACTGAACTTCTGCCCGATCCGCGGCCGAAGGTCACTCGTGCGGCTTCTCTTCAGCGTTGACTCATGTGAGCCCGTTTGTGTGGAACGATTTGTTGGAATATGGTGAAAAGCTAAACCCGTAAAGTCAGGCCGACGTTTTCCACCATCGCAACCATGACGACATCGGTGGCGACATTGCGA
The DNA here is from genome assembly GCA_000349025.1 of Anopheles minimus. Lineage (NCBI taxonomy): Eukaryota > Metazoa > Arthropoda > Insecta > Diptera > Culicidae > Anopheles > Anopheles minimus. The sequence goes on from KB663721.1 coordinate 7,732,830, forward strand.
TGGCGAATTGGGGATTGGGTAGAAAACTAAAGGGCAGCAGTCCAGCAGTCTAGTGAGTGCGGTACCGGACATTGACGTACGTGAACTACATGTAAGCTAGCTATTAATACACCCGTTTTTTTTTCTATTCTTCCACATAAACACACAAAGACTTGCATATGCCACCAAGAAAACACATCGAAAGGGGTCGAGGTCGTCCTAGGCGAAAGGGTATTCTGGTACGACGACAAGCAGTTCGTTAATATTTCTGTCACTTGGCCGTAGTTGGCCGGCTCCGGTTTGGTGTCATATTGGATTATGATGTTCGTCACTTGCTCCTGCGGACGATGGCGAACACTCCACACTAAAGCTTGATCGGATCAATAACATCTTGTACCCTCTGCACTTTGGCTTCACTTCACTATTCTACTGAGCTGTTAAACAATTTCCTTTTCAACAATCTCTTCTACCCCATTTTTCCTGTTTTCTTGACGTGCGTTTCTTTCTTTAGCGATTTTGTTTTCGTTTTTGGGTCTGTTTGGCAATGGTTTTTGTGTTTTCGGTTTGGAAAGTAATTACTTCTACCCCGAATGTCATGCAATTCCCATGAGACGGCGATACCGACAAGAGTCTGCTGTTAATTTACCTCCTTCTCGGTGCGTCACTTTCATCAATCTCTTTTTCCGTCGCTGGCACCGTACCTGCCTGCCACCGAATGAATGATTTATGAGCACAAACACCAACGAACTTTTGCTTTCATCTGGAAGTTTCGTGCCAGTGCAGTGGGGAAGTGGTCGGAGTGGAGCCAATTTCTACCGGCTCCATGAAAGGTGTACAAGTGGTACATACAGTCAGGCAGTAGAATTACGTGGAAATGGGCCATTGCAGCATATCATGAACATGTAAGAGCTGTAGTCGTAATTTGATTTAATTCGAAAGAGAAAATTTTGGTTGTACTTTAAAGCATTATGGAACGAGAATCTATTTTACTTCAGAGATAAAAACATCCTGGGTAATGGTTTAAATGCGAAAAGGGTTCAACAGTGCAGTATATTGTGCACTGTCCGATTACACATAAAAAAATCAAAATATCTGCCCTTATCGCTAGATATCCAAAACTGATGAGCATGAACCGTCATCATTCGATATGCGTTCAAGTGAATTTTTAATAGAAGCTTTTTGTTATTTGTGCACTGACTACTGACGCACTTTAGAGCGTAACGAATAGAACAATATTCCATATTTATAACCCACGATGAACCTCCCATCTTGAAAGACCCGCTGAGCTTTTAAATTATGAACAAAGTGACCGTTCCATATTGGTTCGCATTCATAAAACACTTCAATGCGAGAATCATCCGGTTGGAGCTGCAGCAGCTGAACAACATCGATCATTACGGATCGTTCGCTTTTATGTGGAGTATGTGTACGGCAAAGTTTACGATGACTGCCGTTGACCGGTCCATCTAACCGGTCACAACATCAAGCGCCATCAACGGCCCCCGAAAGGATCGGAATGACATATCCTTCCGTTGCTGCTCACCTTTGGAGCATGAATAAATTACTTCGCTATTTATGACGATTCCTTCGCATTCGAAACCTGATGCGCATATGTACACACACTCACACATCCATACGTGCAAAATGAAAGCGAAGGCAGGGAATATCACATCAAATGGTGACTCTTGTATACATGCCGCAGTACATCAAAACTCAAACCATGGGAGCAGTCTGTTCAATAAATCGTTTTCCTTTTTTTTTGGGGAGAACGGTTTTAGGAGCGCTACACAACTGCTGGTGGAAGTTTTAAGGTGCGGCTTTCCCACAGCAGTTGTCTATAAAGGGGTCGAAAAAATCGTGGCTAAAATATCATCACCCAAGGAGCGCCATTTTGCTAACCATTTTGGCGTGCGTCGCACACGGTAGTGCCGTAAAAATAGACAGCTTTGCGACTGACCCGTCGTGATGTCCGCAACCGTCATTTTCAATTCATTCCACCCACGAAACCGAGCGTTCCGTTTAGGGACAGCCGAACCGTAAAATGTTGAAAACAGCTTTTGGCCGTCCAGTAACTAGTTCAGCCATCGGGCATTGGAAGGTGCGTTCGCTGCTGTCCCGAACTGGAAATAGCACGCCTGCGACTGGAAATAGGTCGATAAATATAACGGCCAGTGCGGTCGGCCAATCGATAAATGACATAAAATATTCAACCCCCAGCGTCGGACCGGTTCCGTTCCGATTCCCGAAGGAGACGGATTTTTCTTTTTATTTCGATTGAAAACCCCACCATATGGGGTCTGGAGGATAACAGCTCAAAAGGTGGAGCACGAACGTTTGAAATGGGAATTCGGTGGCTGCGGTGTCTTGCATGGGGGGATTGGAAATGGTTGGCTCAGCTAATTCATCTGCCCGATGTGATTTTAAACCAATCAACAGCGAAAAAAAAAAATGTGGCAGCAACCTGATTGGCTTTGATCGAATTGCACAAAATGTAATTATTTTTGTGGAAAGTGAACTAATGATTGGTTTTTTAAAACTGATGACGAATTCACCATAGGAAAGCAAAGCTTATACAGTTCGTTCCAAAACTATAGGGCCACTTGTTTTCAGAAAGTGTTGGGTAAAGTTGTAGAGAAATAAAATGTCTTTCTATTGTTTTCCTCTGAACGGTTATGCGCATTTCAAACTAAAAAAAATAAAGTATCTCCTATTGTTTCTCATTTCCTATATTTTTTGTACATTTTATTTTTGCTTATATTTTTATTTGCTAACATAATATGTTTATTTGCTAACATAATAATATAATAATTAGTTTATCAGGGATTTAGAAACATTTTTTAATACGCAATTTTTGTACCAATATCATTAAAAAAATCATAAAAAGCACTTAAAAAATTATATATGTTGAAATTAATTCTTATAATATGTTAACATTATTCGAGAGCATAAAATTACATTACATTTAAACTACTTGTAAATTTCATCTTTTCAACTTTTGCAATTATTCGTATGCCTTTAATTATGTTGCGCACTGTATTTCAAACAAATTTTAAGTGCACTGATGATTTCTTCATTTTTAAGTAAACTCGATTGCATGGGCTTTTTCTACATTTTTTTTATAATATTCTCATATCCACAAACAGAGTTCAGGAAAATTAAATATTTGTTGAACTAATTGTTTTTCGAACCAAGGATTTTCATTCCGAAAAAGGTTCCTCTTTAAATTTAATTGAATAATCAACTGCACACTTATCAACTGCCTGTTCTTCGCAAGCCATAAAGGTTTATTATTCGATAATTGATTGCATTTTTCAATGCTTTCAGCTCCTAAACAAACTCATCGAATTTTCGCATGGTACGCAGAACGTTGATTGATGGACGTAATTTGTCTTCCTTACCGATGAGTTATTGCAAGCTAATTATTTGTTGGATTGCTTCCGGACGACCCAAAACTGTAGCCTCGATTCAGATTTCGCTTCCGGACGCTCGATACGGAACCAAGCAAGTGGGGTCCATTTTTCACACCCATCGATAAGGATTACCGTGTCCCTTCTCCCACTACCATAAGTTACGAACGAAGCCTTGCAGACGAGTAATCAAAATTCAACTCATAAACAATTTGTTTCAATAAAACATCCCGATTCCAAATCAACGAGCACTGGATGGCCGGATGGAACTTGTCCCGAAGGATGCTCCTGTTGGAATCCCATATCCTCAAACGGTCGCTGCCTGATTGGGAGGAATAAAATAACACCAGAAAAATAATGCTCAAACCTCTCACCCACGCGGATGTTTCTTATCTCGATCACCATTTTCCTTTGTGTGTGTGTGTTTGAGGGAGCCTTTTTCTTTTTTGTTTCCAACCTCCACCTTTCACAAACCGCCGGTAAGCGAGAAGCGTGGAGAGTAAGATGGTACAAGCGTCCACTTCCTTATCGATACCGGTCGGGTGAATTCATCCACTGCACGTGGCAAGCGAATCGGTGGAATAATAAACTTGTAACGATTCATGAATATTAATTAAGTCACATCGAATGGAAATGAAGCGTAACTGAATCAGTGCTGGCCGATGGTTGCGCTGTCTAACGTCCTGGAATTGGAACTTTGTTTTTCCCCCTATTTCTCCGTCTCCCTTTCACTCACGCTCTTTTTCCCGGTACGATTGCCATCGTCTGGTAGCGTGGCAGGATTAAATATGAAACAAAATGAAACAATAGAGTGGAAGAAGCAGCAACCCGACACAGCGCAATACAGCCGAGCATATTTATTTGATTCGAAGCACCGTTTACGTATCGGAGCTGTAGGAACCATTAAATTACATGTCGCTGTTGTATGAAACGTTAAAAAGAAGTATGAAAACAGCGTCATGAATATTGTTGAGGTGAAATGGAAAACCAATAATCAATTCATGCCAACTGCAGGGAAAGCTTATTTATTGTGTGGAAATGTGGGCAAAGAATTAATGCTATAGAACAATAATACTCTTATAACTATTCATACTTTTTTTTACGTAACACATGAACTTTCTTCGGCTCACCCAAATTGGAAAGCTCCAAAGACAAAACTCTACGTCTTTAAACAACGGAGTATACAAGAATTTCATTAGCGGACTTGTTTTCACGATAACGATCCCTTTTGACGAGCCCTTTCCGATGTAATCTTTGCAGTAATGAAACTTTGGTCCTTTTGCTCGTTGCTTCCGAGATCGGAAACCAAAGCATCAAATCTTCCACTTCGGTCTGGGAGAGATTCCGAGAAGCTTCGTTTAATCTACTGTACGACAAATTAAGTCCCATTTCGACCCGCATTGATCCATCTTCGCAACGATGTTAAATAACCACACACTCACAGGGAGAGTGAAATGCAACTCAGAACCAGGCCCAAACACATGTGTGCGGTCGGATGCCCCTAACCGTTCGCCACATTGAATCTTACCCAACCCAAAGCTCATCGAGCGGAAAGTTTGAACCTTTTTTTTCAACTCTGTTGCAACTAAGCAGCTACAAATTTAGCGTAAATGATGAGGATCCCTTACGAAGGCGTAGGATAAAACAGAACCAACCATAGACACTCGAATGCAGAGAAGTAGTTGAAGGTTATCGCAAACCTTTTTCATTCCACAGAATCCTAGACTTATTTGCTTGAAACAGATTGAACATGTAGAGTTTCTATCGTCCGTTGGTTTCCAACGACGGTGACGATGCATGCGGCGACGTCAAACATGAATCTCTTTCGAAAGTTCACACGTCCAACTTTTGGCATCCGATCGGAACCGATAGTCCAGCGGATAGAGAAAGTCGGTGCGGCATGATGGCACTGTGTGTTCGTGTACGAACTCTGGTGCAAAGTTTCACCGCATCGAAGATTAAAAGTTTTTATTATTCGCAGCATCACCCAACGAGACGCACCAGTCGGTAGGAACGGAGCTTTCCGAACCGCTAAAGTCGGAAGTTGGCGACAAAATTACAGCTGTGACCATCGATAACCGTTGTCGGTGGTTTATGATGGGCGAGGGGAAACAAATTGGGACAAGCAAATTTTGTTGTATAAGTTGTGATTGCAGATAATAAGCATAATGCTCGTTCGTTAACAAGCTGATTGCTGCACGGTGGATTGATGATGGTGGTTGTCGATTGTCTAAAGTTTTAATCAAGCTTCTTCGGGCGCGAAAGGGTAATTAAAATTGAAAATGTTCTTTTTGGGGTTTGAATTAAAGTTATCCGAATGTTTTTAATTATTCAAAAGTCATTTTATGGTCATAGAGTTGCCCAATTTTCTTCTGAAATGCTAAACATTTATTGTGACTTTTCTTGAAATTAAAAGATGCTGTTAAATATTCTTATTAAATGATTCTTTTGCGGGCTATTTGTATTAAAATTGGTGGTGGAAATGGTTGAACTATTTTTCACTTTTATAACCTAAGTTCCCTGTGTTGATGATGATTTCTACGATGATGAAAATAACATGAATATTTTTCTAATAATTTTGAACGATGTGTAATTTACATTCGGCTCAAAATCCCAGAAGTAAAAATAGGAAGAATTTTTTTTTACCTAGACGTGATATTGCATTTCACACACATGCATTCAGCATCTAAGTAAATCGCAAAAAAAAACAAATGTACGTATAGTTATGACTCACACTGTATATTCATTTGTGGATACATGTATTACTCACGAAAACTACTCTTTCGCAAGAACCACAATCTTTTAATACAGACTCACAACATTCCCTTCATCCGAAGTTACTTCTTCTCGACTGTCACACCTTAAGACACATTTCATTATTCATAATTCTACAGTCGTTACGCCGCGCAATTTTTCTGCAGGCTTCCGTTGCAAATTTTCCACTAACAGCACGTGTGTTCGTCCCATGTCTGTTCGTCGCTCACTCGCTTGTGTGATTGATGAAAGCGAAAAAGCGTTTGCTCGCATCCAGTCGCATTAGCACTAAGCCAGCGGTTGACGGTAATCGGTGAAAAGCGCACAAGGTGTTTATACATAGTTTTCAAAGATTGGAGACTCTCGGCTAGCTACTAGCACAGTTGTTCTCGGAGCCTCGTTTAAAAGCTCCCCCAACCGTAGATTGAAATGATTACCTGAGCATTTGCGGAATATCATTTTCTACGTGCGTTTGTGGCGCGTTACTGACGCAGAGCTCCTGACGGAACGGGGCTTAATGTGTCACGCGTGTTGCAGGCTTATGCTGCATTATGCTGCTTGAGCACGATTTGTTTTGGCTACGATAGTCAGCTTATGTGGGATAAGCTGGGTGTAGACATTTTAATCGATTTTCTTTCTTATCTACGTTCGAGCAAAAAACAAAAGGTTTAAAATATTTCTTACCAGATAATCTATTACGCTCCTTTACACCTTCTATTTTAAAACCAATTTCAAATACAAAAAAAAGCACTCAGTTATTGACCCAAAATCTTCCGACTCAACGCTTCTTATCTTATGGAGACGCACCCAAATCCCATTGCTCGATTCCCAAGAGACTTAGACCGGATATTCCTTTCAAGCGAACGAAAAGGGCGTGAAAAGACGAACGATGTAAATTTAGTTCGTTCTCGCCTTGCGCATCCCCAACCATGACTAAAGCGCATAACAAAGAGAATATTTCGGAACTAATATGATTGATAAAGATGGAAAATTTTCCCCCAGACTAAGAAACCAAAACACTGGTAACGTTACACAACAAACAAAAAGAACGATGTAACTTCTAAGAGAATCCCACCGAGTGTTGATCTGCAAGAGTGGGAAATTCCGTGTAAAAAGTGTGCAGGTAAGCATCCGGCCACGGTAGCAAAACAACTTTTCCTTCACATCGTGTCACGCAAGATGCATCTCGGGAGGAAAAAAAAACAGTGAAAAGCACAAGGGATAAACAACCACCACTCACTGTCATCTGAAGAGTCCCATCCCCCAAACCCGGATCCCATTGTTTTCCACCGCTTTTCACACGTTGTTTTGCCTTATCGTACTTGATCCCGAGCAGCTTTCAAGATTTAAAAGAAGAGAGCCGTTAAATAGCTGATAAAAAGTGGAAAGCTCTTCAGCACGGTTGCCGGGTGTGGGTAAAGTGGCGCAGCGTAAGGATTATACGGTGAGGGTGATCAAGTGTGGCCGGAAGGGCGGATTTCCTGAAGATGTATTCGTTTCCACAGTGGATGGAAAGGTTTCTGCAAGGCGAGGGATTTTCAGCTCCGGAAGATTTATGTTACATTTGACTCGTTCGCTTGACGCTATTCATTCGCTATGCTCGTGAAAGCAACATTTCACAACAAAACGGATTGAAAAGGGTCAATTTCGTGTCAATTCCCTATCGAAAAACATTGTCATTGCACATGAGACTAGCGTAATGGCTTTGTTTTGTATGTTGGGGGTGCGGCTTTTGTTTTGTTTTTTTTTTGTTATTCCTATACCCACATGCTACTGATCCAGCTGATCGGACTGTTTGACACACTATGGTGCCAATTTATAGTGCCTTGGGGAGATATCATAGCTTTACTATCGGGGTTTTTTGAGGTGGAATAGGACCTGTTTTATGATGTTTGTTAACGCGGTTTAATTACGATTCTTGCTTGTGTCAGCTTATCACATTGTGCATTCGATTCCGTTGTTAATTTGAAATGAATGATCCTATTTTAATTCCATGATTTCCCACGGGATCATTTTTATGGCTTTGTTAAGGAGCAAAGTGTTGCATAAAAACTTTTATACCGTCTACTAAAAGCTTTACGTTGTTTCGTTTCAGGTTTCATTAACCGTTTGAAAAAGGTAAGTTTTTAAATGTATTAAAATAAGTCCTCTATCTTTATATAATATTTCCTTTACTTGATGAGTCTTTTCTTGGAAATAATATTTTGAGGAATACTCACTATAATTCATCACCGTTTAATTTAATCTTCCAAAAAGTTAATCACCTAAGCTGGCCCATTTACGTAACTGGATGGTTTCTGATGAGTGCCTGTTTGTTACCATGCAGCGCGCAAACAATTTCCCATCTACACGCCAATTCCTTTGGGTGCTTTTAAAATTTAATAACAAGAAGCGTTTTATCAACAGCCAGCGTGAAGTCACGATATTTATCACTGCCACACTGTGTCTGTGAAACGTCTTTCTGATATTATGATTTTTGTTTCGTCGATGTTCTTTTTCTTGCCGAGCCCGTTGGACACTCCTCCGGCACGGGATGGCATAACAAAGAAACGCTACACCCAGGCGCCAGCCATAGGTCACCATTCTTTCCATCTTCCACCCGAGAAAAACCCCATATTAGACACGCTCGTCAGAACCGACCGGTCGTGCTGTGGGCTTACAAAGGTCAGGGGGGAGAAAAAAATATGTGAAAAATCCACCTAAAACTTTCCGGCGCTTGGTAGCGCCAACCAACAGGCTGCCATGATGGGTCGCCAAAGGCACAGATGCAGGAAGGATGCATGTCTCGGCATCCCCAGCCCAACCTCGGGATGGATGGGTGTGAACAAAAGCATAAATTTGATAGCCAACAGTCATAAAACATCATTACGACGGGCAAGATGGCGACCATGGGACGGCCGTGCGTGAACGTAATACAAATTTAAAAGTTTCAACGAAGCACAAAAGCACAACAGAGAAATGGGAAAATGGTCGAACAAAAGGCCATAACAATACAATACGGGGTGAATTAATCGGATGGGAAAGGGTGGAGTGGAAAACGAGGGAAGGAGCGGGAGGGTGTATTGGAACTAATGTTAGACACAAAGTGGTTTATTGGACAGCAAAAATCTGCTGTCATGCGAATTTATTGTTAATTGTTTTGTAATATTTTAACTCATTTTGTTACAAATTGTAAACGGCAAAAAAAAATCCAGTTTTCTTTCGTAAAATTAGACCCTTTTTTGGTAACATTTTTCTCACAAAAAAGGTTGATAACAAATTAGAAAATAAAAATGATGGAAACAAGAAATCAAAGAAACATTTGTTTTACATTCAAACGAAAAAAAAGTTTGGTTTTATTTGTTTCAAATATGTTATGTGATTTGTTGAAACCATGAAAATGGTAAGAAATATCATTCGGGTTTTGTCAATGGGATATTATTTGTATTTACACTTTTTTATTTCCACAACACCAAGTACTAGGCGCCTCCATGACCAGGCGTCTCCATGCATTAAATTGAACGAATGTTTACGAACACGGTGAAACTTGCCCTTGTAGTTATGTTGCTTCTTTTGTGAGGCTGCTTTCATTGTCCGATGAGAGTACTTACGGGGTTTTTGTACTTTTAAATTCAATCAATAATCAGCACAATACAGTACCTCGGTATTTGTACGGAATCGTTCATCGTTTATTAAGTTGAATAATGGATATTGATGTGGTGATCCAACGCATTACACGGAAGAAGAAATGAAGCGTCATTTGAGCATGTCCATATTAATATTCATCAAGCTTTTCATAATTGTTTATGGGACAATCCATTACCGAATGACGTTATTACACGACCCAGTGTATTGATCAAAATATGCTTGTAAAAAGCGGTGCCTGACACGTAAAGGATAATTAATTATCTTGCCCATTCATGTAACACATTTCTCTCCCCGAGAACGCTCCAATAGATTTCTACCGAGTAATTAGTCTCGTAAAAAAATATGAACTAACAAATGTACTAATTCATTATCTTCAGCTACCTCCCCAACTGGGACATACACGAATAAAAATAAACCACAAAATGTTATACTTAAACCCTGAAACATGATGCTTGACCGGTAACATATTGTTACGCGTGATCGCCAACCAGCCAGCTGATCCTCCAGCGTGCGGGAACTTGCACAGCCAAACACGGTTACAATTAATTCGGCCACATTTAGCACACTTTGCGACAGCTCGTTTCGGCTTTCATTTTGCCACCATCGACCGTATGCAACGAGATATCAGCACCATCCCCTCGTTTCTGCTGTCATCGGACATTGCGGTTTGAAAGCGGTCCAGTAAGGGAAGCGGGCCAAGATACAGCAATTACAATTTCACTGACCATTACCCTTGAAAGTTGGCTTTCCCGGAGCAGGCCGGGCGACATGTTTCTCCGGCGCGCAAGGATGCATTCGATGGCGCTGAGTAGGCTAATAAATTACGATAACGATACCGGAAAGATGTATCTTACTGCTACCGAGAGATGACGGCGATGGCTTAATCGTGAAGGGTGTGTGCGTTTGCCGGGAGGAAGGAGCGAAGGATCGGTTACTGCTCGTAAAACAATTCCTATAAAATGATGCCCCAGGCTGGGTGTGCGTAAGGGGTGACCCTTTGGGGAATATCCCGAAGGAAAGCTTGAGCGAAATTGAAACAGTGTAAGATTAGCGTAGGGTAAAAAAAGGACAAAAAGAACTCTGTTGTACTCAAACAAAAGGGCATTTTTTCCAGCGTTGTAAAAGGAAACACTATTAACCTAAGCCTCGGTGTGTTGCCTGGACGACATATGGACTGAAATGGTGGTCGCGCTACCATTTAGGAAGATAAATTGCCCCATCGATTGAAAGTGTGCGTGGGACGGACAGGGTGGCGTCAATGGACGCACCTTGCGTAACTTCTTCTTCTCGTCAGCTTGAAGCTGCCGCGACGCCATGATACAGAGAGGTCGCCCGTGTGAACCGGAACATAAAGAAGGCGGAAGGATGAACCAGTTCAATGCTTCCGGTGCTGGATGAAATAAGCTTCCTTTCGCATCGGAAGAAATCCGAAAGACATTAAACAAAGCAACCGACGAAAAAAGAAAGGGGAGAATGTGAATATCCTGTTCGTAGTGCCGCGTGCCTACGTTGGATCGTCTCCTTTGTCGCTGCCGGGACGTTCCCGGAAAGGCCCGAGACATCCGACGATGGTTCCGTGTGACATTACTTTGTGGCGCCCTCCATCCCAACCGGAGACGATTCGGACGTGATTTCCGTGCAGAAGTATGTGGTGTCGACACGGTGTCTCCGAGATCCTTATTTTCCATGATCGACTATCGACTCAGCGTGGGTCCGTGGTGCGTGTGATTTTGCGGTCGGGGAAAACTGGTGACGAATGGTTGGTACTTCATACATTTTCTACCCAGTTTTATGCTTTATATCCTTTCCTTCTACGCGCCGACAAACTCGTTTCCCGTGCATTTTGATGTTGATGGTCTTCACAGCGACGTATCGAAAGCAAACCAAAGGAAATGAGCTTCATATACTCACTCCATCTCTTTCACAATCGTTTTCCGTTTTCGCACCACCCTGTCCATGTTTCTGATGGGCTTGATGTCTGCGTGACTTCCCCACTTTATTATTTTGCTTTATTTCAGCTTTCTTTCCCACGGCCGATATCGAACATCACGTCAATATTCGCTATATTGCCCATTAACATAATCGAATGTGGTTTCGAGATTATGTTGCACTGTACGTGCCTTCCAACAGTCCCCCCCCCCCCTCCTCCCTACCATGTCCAGTGCGGGTAAGGATGATAAAGAAGATATAATTATTGTTCGGTGCCATTTTCCGGCCGGCACACGGCACCGAATCGCGTCGTAAACAGGCTATTGGGGAAGAAGTTTGTTTAAATTATTATTCGACCATTACGCGTGCCGGGATCGTTAGCCGTGTACCGGGCACGGGCATCTTCTCCTAATGGTCGCGCGTAATCGTGGAAAAACGTGGAAAATGATCCTGTCATCTCAAATATGCTGTGTGTATGCGTGTGTGCGATTTACAAGATTTGTTTTTTGTTGCCATTTTCTTTTAAAGACGCTTCTCGGGAAATTGTTGATTGACAGCATAAATGTGTTCGAATGTTGTCAGTAAATTTATTTTAACGATTTGTTGCAAAAATTGCTTACGAGCTTTGTTTGGACAAGTAATGCTATTTGTAAAACCATTTTTCGCCTCATTTGCGTTGATGAATTCAATTAGATTATGTAATTGTTTAAATATCTTATAATAACTTCAATTTATTTTTCCGTAATTAGCTAATACAAGTAACTTCTGGCTGATTTTCATTACTCGAAATCAATTCTCGCTGTGATTTACTCATCTCTAGATTAGACCAATTAAAGAACCATTTTTAGAAATTATTTTTATCAACCACTTAGCTATTCCACGGTTATATGCCCACCATAATGATAAATTTTCGATAAATTTAGCAAGCAATTTCCATCACATTAAATTATTTGCAAACTCCGACCGATCCCGCCGTAGGCACTGATTTTACCCTATCAGTTAAAGCCCGTGGAAGAAATGCTAATGTTGCTTTGCTTTCCCCTAATTAGCACAAAGAAAATGTCGTTAATTACTGAAACTCAAGCTGAAACCGTTCTGTTCCTTCGCCCGACCTGAACCAATCTACGTTAATGATTCTGGAAACACACAAAGATTTCGAATATATTTTTGTTCTTTTCGTTGCGAATATGGATCCGATGTGCTGCCACGCTAGGGATCACGCAAAGGTGCTGAATATTAATTATTTCACTCTCCACTAGCCTTCCCCACCGCGCACAGGAGGTGGTGCTGTTTCGCCATCAATCAGCAAGTGTTGGCTGTAATCCGTTTCCACCGGAGAAACAGTGTAAAAACCCACCTATGTCCTTGGTATGGTCGGTTTTAACCGGGGATGGGAGGGTGGTTTTTTTCATCGACCGATCATCACCCCGTGGGGTTTGAAGCCATTTTACCCGCAGCCCACAAAGCCCATCATTATCAAACATAAACTGCCGGTTTTCGTGCGATTTGGAAAGTAAATGTAGTTAGGCAGATTAATGGCTTCAACGGCTTGGAGCGTCACGTTAAATGGCGTCTCTCATCCGTTTTTATATCTCACTTTCATTCACTCTCTCTCTCTTTCTCTCTTTAGATTTCTCTTTATTTCACTTTTTTCCAGTGCAATTTCCTTCAGTTTACGAATCCGCATTGCGTACAGGTGAGCAGGACGGAATTAATTCAACCGTGTTTTCCACATCCACAGTGCGAACTCTTGAAAAATGGAAATAAATTAGCTCAGATAAGATTGATTAAAGGTTTACTTCCCTTACGTGACTGAAGCGTTACCATTTCGCTTGCCACGTGCTGTTTGCTTGCTTCCCATGCGAGCTTTCCTCGTATGCCGGTGTGAGCACATAAAGAAAAATGCCCGAAATGGCTGAATCATAATGATTTTAACCATCAGCATCACGCAGTTCCAAACCAGCGCTCACACCAAGGGACTCGAACGTCCAGGGAAACACGGTACGCATGTTAGCGTCTTCACTTTTCCAACAATGCTCATGCGAACCGTCGTGCTTGTGTGTTTGTATGTGTGTGTGGAGGGGGACGTGAATCCCCCCGACGGTCTTAAAAAGCGAAATCCTTTCAACGAAACTAACATCAACATTATCGCCGCCGTGTGTCCTCGTTTTCCACGCTCCTGCTGGGCCGACCACGTCTCGAGGAGCGTTACGCTTAAGCTTCAAAATTTGAGCCCTTCCATTTTTCCATTTTTTCCTCCTCCTTCGGTGTACCGTTTGGGGAATGAGCTTCATGGGCTGGTTTGATGTTTGGTGAGCTTGCAGTTCGGGCCTTTTGTTTATTCTCCATCCACCGCTGGTAGTTGCCTTCTCAGGTGTGCACGGGGAAATTATTTTCCACCCATGCCGTGCGTAAAACATCGTGCATGATGTGTGTGTTGATTTGATTTCCATGTTTCCTCATGTAAGCATGTAGTGGAGAATTTTTTGCTAAATTAGCAATTCCGGTATAGAAGGTATTACAACAGGAAAATAAAATGTCCAGAAGTATCGCGAGGGCTATGCTTTCCTTTTATGGGTGTAATTTACATGATTTCCGATCAGTAATTTATTGCACTGTTCCCAAACGGCCGTTCAATGTTCACTAGAGCTATAAAACGATCTACTTTCGTTCACGATCCCATCCAATATACGTAATCACACCGTAAAACTTAACAACTATCGGCGCACCAGCTTTGCTTGATAGGTTTTTGTGAAACCAAATTACCAAAGCAACAAAAACAATATTCCAGTACTGTGTTATTATCATCGTTTCGAATGAGTTTTGTAAGTAAATTACATTAATGATGATTGAATTTTCATTTTTAATTAAAATAACAACTGAAAGGTTTGTTGATGATAATAATTCACATTTATAAATTATGCTTAAAGTTGTTGTTATAAGCTTAAAGTGATTAATGCCATTCAATCTGAATAAGATGAGTTCCTAAAATATTGTCATAAAAGCCAAAAATTAAGCTCTCTACTGATAACGATTGCCATGTTCTGGATTCTCGAATTTGGATTCACTCTTAAGAGACCTGCACTATGCAGGCCATCTGTTGCAGTTGCTGTCAATGGCAGCGGTTGCTTGTTAGCATCGCTGCAAGGCAAGCAGTATCAAACGATGTCGAAATGTGAAACAGCATGTCCACACGAAACAGCTGCATCCACCGGGACGGTCACTGCTCTTCAGGCCAAACGCTTCGGCGTGTGTATTTTCGCGAACTGCAGCTGCACCCGATGCAGTTCGCGAATGACAAACAGGCATCTGGGGTTGAACGAACACGGTTTGGATTGTTTCTTTCGCAACTGTAAGCATTCCGAATGGTTCCTGTGTAGCGCATAATGGAACATAAATAATGGGAGGACAAAATTTCCGCACAATCGCACCGGAAACATGTTACAACAAACAGATGTATTTTAGAGTTGATGTTAGGGAAATATAATGCAATATTTTAGATTCTTGAATATAAGATATTATTGGGAAGAACTGAAGTGGCTTAAATTAACTGTAATAAACAACTCTCGTCCTCATTACATTGGTATAATAGATTCAAACTAATATGAGAACATAATCTGTTAAACAACTGTTCCATTTTAGTTAGCACAAAATTAGCCAGCATTCTCGTTGCGCTGCTTAACGCTAGGATGGATTTATAAATTCCTTTTAAGCGAACCAAACCACCAAAAATATGAATCATACACGATCTCCATCATCATCAATTACATCCGTAGCAAACGCAACTGTGGCTCGGCATCTAAGATTTATTGCACCGCACTGGATTCTACTGCGAGCATCCAGGTTGCTGTTGTTGTTGACTTTACCCATCCACAAGTACGTCAGTGTAGTTGACATACTGGTGAAATGCAACCAATTTCTACCGCTTTCTATGCACTTCGGTGGTTGTGCCGGTGTCATATGCAGCGAGTTCTTCACCATCCACCGGGTGCAAGCTGTCACACAGTGGTTAAACTATTAATGAGACCGTTAAAGCGAGAAACTTACGCGTACCTCCAAAAAGTACACGCCTCTTGCCGTGCCAATTCCAAGATCGAGACGGTAGACAGCGCTGATGAAGAGCTTTTCCATGATCGGGAGAAAACCAAAGTTCTCGCGACACCATATGGAGCTAGCTGAATTTGAAATGCTTAACATGTCGTGCTCGTTCCGGTTGGTATGCCGGAAAATTCTAATGCGTTAGATGATGGGAACTGTGAGGTGCATATTGAGCTAAAATTTAATGCAACTTCCATCATTGCAAACCGGTGCAGCAGACACCAGAACACATGTGACGTATCAACTCAAACTGGAGGAAATATCCGTTTCCGATGCTAATTATACTAACAAAGCCGGTGGAATCGTTGCTGCAGAATAAGTTTAACGGGAGAGAGATCTGGAATAAAGAATTAAGTTAACATGGCTAGAATGAGACGAATATTTGCTTGATTGTGATCTTGTGAGTTCGAGTGTTAATTCCCTCCTTCTTTTATATAACTTTCACAATCCAATAATTTGTTAATTATAATCAAAACAAATCTGATCAGAATACCCTTCAACATGGTACGGTCGCTATTGTGTGATGATAATCATACTCATCATTGCACCGTTTTCAAAAAAAGCTCATTTTTAAATAACAAAGCACAGCTTGACGTGAAGGATCGTGAAGCCGGGTCCATAAGGGAAAATCAACTAATAGTCAAATCGTTTGAATCGTTCCCATTGTAAAGCAGCAAAGCGAGTTTAATCATGGAAAGTGGTTCCCACAAATGAGCAGCATAAAAGCACAAAAACAGCACCTTCCACATCCCCGAAACGCACACACAGAATCAACAATCCAACACCCTGCAGGCTCGATCGAGGAAATTCGTTATGAATGGGTACCACCCGTCCTGCTTGTTGCTCGACGTTAACATCGACCATTCCTTCACATGGCTGTCCCACAAAAAAAATCCAGAAAAAAAATCATAAAAAGGCTCCCCTCCGGGTGCGGGAAAAGAAAAGCTACGATTTATCATCAACCAAAAAGGAAACCCTGTGGCGACCGATTGTCGGCGGAATGGTTCCCTTTTTTTCTTTTCCTGCTTCGTTTTTTTTGGGTTCATCTTGTTTCCTGTTTTATTCGTCTTTGCCCACCACCACCACCACCATCAGTTGAACAGAACTCATGGAAGCTCATAAATTGACGCACCGCTGCTACGAAGCTTCGAATGTTGCGGTTTCCAAGCGTTCGAGCAGGGCAACGTGGGGGAGCCCAACAAAATGGGCATTAAAAACCCGATGGAAGATTGTTCTGTTTTTGCGTTTTCCCGCTCCCCCAAAAGCCAGCCACAGCCAATTTGTGACCCGTACAAAAGCAAATGACCCGATTTTTCGAACGATTGGGCTCGAAGCATTAATTCAAGAAAAAATCCTTTTGATGTTCGAACGCGGGAGAGAGAGAAAGGCTACAACAGCTGAGGCTTGTGTTATAGGTAAAATATGAAATGCCCCGTTCCCAGTTATGCTCTGTTCAGTTCTCAAGCACAGACAAACAGTAAGCAGAACAAAGATAAGGATCAAAGGATGAGCAGGCTCGACGATTTATGCCCGGAGGACTTCTAGGTGGCTTTGATTGAGAAATTCAAGAGCTTGCGTAAAGTTGTTCGTGGAGAAAAATATCTAAATTTGCTAACCATTTAAAAATCTTGTGTGGATTAAATTATCAAATCAACAAGGGTTGACTAAGATAAGACTATTAAGTAATTAAACGGCAATTTATTCGAACAAGTTGTTTAATAAATTGTATTTAAATTTTTCAACTACATTCTTGATTAATAAAACATTTGATATTTTGTTAAAGCATCTGGAGAACAAGAACAATTATGGATAGGTTATGAACAGCAATTCATCTGAACATTGTCACAAAACTGCTGCTCCAAATGCCACAAACAAGAGTTTATCTGAGTAATTTATTTTGTCGTTGAATCAGTTAATCTGAGGTTATTTTTTATAAAGCTTAGTCAGTTGATATGACAGCTCATACTGACCGAATCAAAAAAGTACAACAAGCTTTCAGATTCCATTGCACCAATTGTGATGCTACTCTGAAGCGCGATAAAATGATTATTTAACACCGTTAAATTTTTTAAACCGTGGATGATTTTATTTCAAGGTTATCGTAAACCAATTTCAACAAGTAAAATATGAGTAACTTTTTTTCTTATTTTTAATTACTCCGGGGCGATTGTACAAAAATGTGGTACACCTACCCAATTTAAATTTGTTCTCTGTAAATGCCCAATGTTATCTTGCACTATGTACACTCGGATAAGTATCCAGAAATAACACCTCGTTTACATAACGCTCTGGAACATGTCACGAACCTACTTATCTGTACACCAAACAGCGTCAGTTCCCTCTTACTAACTTCGCCTCATGCCTGCTGCAGAGAGATGTTTATGTTCGAACGGTAATCCATATTCATGGAACCCGATTCCCCCGAGTCTCATCGCCACTCACCACCAGCTGGTTTGTCATAATTTTGCATCGTTCATAAATCCGACCGTTTCCAATCAACACCCCCAGCTCTGGCGCCACGTCGCCGATCGGGTGCATCAATGCGCAGCATTAAGGAAACAATAAATCATCAACCATGCTGCTGCTATTGCGTCCCGGCAAAGGTGCAACGATGCTCGCCGCAAAAGGCATCGAGAACTGTGAAGAAACTGGTCGCACGCCAGTGACAAATTGCTACTTTCCGGGCAACGATTCTTGGGATGCACCCTTTCGGTGGCCGGCTGCTGATTTGCATTCGTGTACGGCTTGCGTTTCCTGTCCGGTTGGGTTGGGTTCTGTCCGGAAACTACACTCTCCAGACACCAGAAAGATTTCTATAAAGGAATGTTTCAAAAGCCGGTTCCATAGTCGAACGGCATGACTTCAAAAGTCTTCAAAAGGGCATAACTTGCGGAGGGTATTGAGATGGCAACGGTATTAGATGGTTGTATTATGAAGCTTTTGAACCGTTCCTTTTCCCTAGATCGTTTGAATCATTCGTTTTTCTGTTCTCCAAAGACACAGCACACTCCACACGATGGACCATGTTCCATGTAGAACAAGAACTTCAAATTCGTTTATGGTTGCTCGTTAACATCCGGGTCGAAATCTATAGACACGGACATTTCATAAACAACCATAAAGCTCTCAGTCTCGGGAATCGAACGCAATTTTCACCGAAGCCAGATCGAAATCGATTCGTCCTGCACGCACACCCGCCAGACCACCGGCACTGAACGCTTGTGCAAATATTTACCACCTATGAACTAAATTAAATTTCATTTCTTGGTCCACAAAAGGCCGACTTGGTCTGGACGCACGCTGGACACCCGGTGTATCGTATCGCTTCTCCTCGGCAACCGGCCGCTTATCCTTTTGTACGACGATGGGCTTTATTTGCGAAACCATTTCGTATCATCTCGTCCGATTGCTTATTTGTGTGCTTATACCGTCCGTGCCGGTTGACTTCATATTGGCTTTCGGGTTTTGGATGGACATTTGCGCTGGTTGCGACGGGGAATGCGGGCTTACGGATTGATTACTGTGGTTCTCTCTGGCTGTGCGCGGTTGACCTTTTGTCTGTTTGCCAATCATCGCAAGGCTGGTGGAAAACGTTGAACCATCGAGTGTACTTTGCGTGACCGACTTGTGCTTTTAAGCATTAAGCTTCTTAAAACTACACCGAAACATTTAATTTTATTGTGCTTAGTTCATTAATCAGTGCCTGAAGTTACAAAGACGAGCCTCCCATGTGTTGTGGGGCTCAAAACACTCCCCTGAGTAGCATCAAAAGACCCAACGAAAAGACAAGAAAGGAAATATTGAATTCTTACTTGATAAGTTCTTCCCTGGACTGAAGATCTAAATTAAAAAAAAAACATAACAAGACAACATCTGCCATTTCAATCCCCTGAGAAGCGTCTTTTAAATCCAGAAAATCATGCTCTTCAAGTTATGTTTTTCGAAATTTATTAATGTGTTTCAGATTAACACAACATCAGTATTGATAATAAAAAACGCCCTAGAACATGAATTCTCCATACATTTTTACACCAAAACCTTCTTACCACATTGCTCCGGAGCTCTATTAAGCAGAACCTTTATAGTTCCTACATGTGATAGCTCTTACAAAAGACATTCGGTTTGCGCATCTTCAGCTCCATTCCATTGCAAGCCTCTAGGGTTGATTTTATCCTAACGACAATACCCATCCCCCTTAAAGCGAGCGCACTTTTGTGACCTCCTCCGGTTTCACTTTCGTCGTACGAGCAGCGTCTGAAAGCAATTTGAATGGTTCCCGAAAAGTAATGAAAGGTAATTCAATTACGCTCCGGTTTGTTGATACCATTACGGATGGTGCTGGGAAGAATGCTTGGCAACGGGAACCGGGAACGAATCGTTCGCCGGTCCCAGTTCGATCGGACACCATCTGGGTCGGATGTCCGTTACGGAAGTGGGCCCATTTTGCTAGTGACTCCGTATTTGCCGTTGCTAATTTTTCTCCATCCGCTTCATTGTCTCACAATGGGTGACAGTTTCCTACATCGATTTTTCCCCTGCTGTGTGAAGCGCAAAGATTGTGACCGGTGGGGAAAGTGTTTTCCTTTTTTTTTTAAAGTTGGTGCAGAACGGATCGTAGAATAACACAGAGAACTCCCAGAAGTGTAAAGAACATCGGTATTTTGACCTCAAAGAAAAAAAAGCCCCGTAACCATCTATGAATTAATAATGCTGATTAAGGAAAACGTGCAATAATTACGACCTGATACCGAACGACCCTGAACTTAGTGTTCAACCCACCGTGACACCCTGTAATGGTGAGAAGAGAGGCGTACATTGTTGGGAATAATCATAACATCCACCAAAAAAGGGACACACCAAAGATTGACCCGCACAAGGTGCAAGATGGACAAAATGGCAATAGCATCCCTTTTTGTTGTTCTGTTTTGGTACGGACCGACCTTCTCCACTTCTTTCCCAACACCCGAGCTGCCAGCAAGCATGAGATAATCCTTCCGGTACTAATTACCGGGCAAACCCCGGTCGTGTTGCTGTCCCCAAGAAGAATGAATGTTGCCGCTTCGTGGGTACCGTACTACCCGAGATGTTACCAAGTGTGCCCCCGAGGGCAGTGTGACGAGAAAACGTGAAAACCATGCCAATCGGTTGGGTTGGAGCTTGGGTTTCGCTTTAACATCTGCCATCCGAATCGAGCCGTTCCATTTTCATCAGGATGTTGTTGTTTCTCTCTATCTCTCTCTCCCTCTCGGTTGGTTAAGGTAAGAGCCTTAAGGCGCTGCAGTAGCACACTTTTACTGCATCCTTTGGCCCATTTGGTTTGGATGTTGGTGCTGTGCTGCACATGTTGCTTCCGGAAACCGGCCGGTAAGGTAGGCAAAACAAATGGAGGAACGTTGTTAGCTTTTGCACGCAGGAGTTCCATCAAATCTACAAGCGTTACACCTGAAAAGGCCCTCAGGGGTGTAGAGATGGAGGGAGAAGAGAGGTAAAAAAAATGGTTCCACCGCTCGAGATAAGAGTTTCGAGCAAAAGGCAATTCTTTTGACCCACCCGAGGGCATCGAGCTTAATGCACGAATGGTTCTAATGGCCCCCCGTCTGGAAAGTTGTTCTCGGAAGTGGAAGCACTACGTTTGTGTGTGTGTATGTGTGTATGAGTGCCTTGAAAAGCAAACCAACTTGCCCATTTCGTTATGCGTTGTGTTGAATGCGGGTTTGAATGGAAAAATTCTTCTCTATGCAGAAGCTGTGGAAGAAAATCATGATGTAAGACTAATTCGATTTGGGAAAACACATATGGCAGAGCATTGATGTAAACACATTAAATATATATATTTGATTATCAGTGTGCAGTGTGTGGTAAGCAATTTAATTGAAATTTCATTCACCTTCTGCAACCGTTACGTTCGTTAGTCCCGAAAATCTCCATAATTGTATTAAAAATTAGATTGCAAAAAGGAGTGAGCGGTAGCCACAACTATTAAAGCGTCATGTTCGCATGTGTTTGCAGGATCACACGGTACTCCAACACGACGAAAAGGGAAAAACTTATCATGATTAATATTGCACACAAGGCACATCCTTCAAGCTTTAGTGTGGCCTTCATACCGTACACGTTATCAGCAGTTTCCCCAATTCAGACTCCCAACGAATGTTTGTCGGTCGAAAATCGTACGGCGAAGCACAACAACGCAACGATGTTGAGCATTAATTTTCCTCCCAGAAAACCATAACGATCAACTTGCGTCGTTTCACATTTCGGTCAACGCAAACGGCTACACTACATACTACATCACTTTTCCGGCTGCCTTCGGCGTGTGGGCCCGCCCCAAACACGTGGAGACCACAGAATCTGCAACTTTTTGACATGAAGTCAATCAATTCTGGGTGTGCCGGGTCGTGAGTGAGAAAGCAAACTCAATTTATTTACCGTACGTTGCAATGATTAATTATTGTATGGATTGAGTTTGGTGTATGTTTTATGTAATTACTGCACACACAACACTGCAATGCGGTGGCATTGTGAGTAGTTCATTAATTGATCGATTTTTTTCGAGTTTCATTTAATAAAAATGGATGCGAATTTTCAAGGAAATTATAGTTTTTGTTTATTCATATTTACTATCCCAATATTTTTAAAATTACTTCAAAATGAGTAGATAGATATTTCGTTCCTGTGGTTTCACAATGTTTATTAACACAAAGTTATCCCAATAAATATTTCAAACTCAAAAACCGAACGTTTGAAAACTTTAAGCACACTATGAAAATCGATCGAAGTACAACCTTCCTTTATATCTCTCAATACGCTTTTCCACGCTTCATTTCAGTGTAACTTAGTGGAAACTTTAGCTCGAGTCACTTGCTGCTGTCCAAGTTTGGGACGAATTCTGCCGACTCGCTTCGACTCCCTCCGAACGCATTGAATCCTGTAGAAAACGGGCAGCAGGAAAGCATAAATTACAAATCCCACTTTTCCGCTACACCAGATCAATCCGCCCATTACACCGACCCACCCCATAAGCAAGGAATGATAATATTTGTTCGTGCAAGCTTTCACTTCGTTTCCTTCCGTCGTCACTTTTGCTCCTTTTCGTTTACGCTGATTTAAGCTCTTATACAAACATTCGTACACAAACACAGAAAACTGGTAGTGTGTGATAAAGCCGTATTTTGTGAGCACTTGTGTGTGTGTTTGAGTGTGTTATTTTCCATCGTCCTTACGCGGAAGACATTTCGTTATGAATTGCCATTTGCCAGTCAAACATTTCCCTTCTGTTGAAACAATCTTCCGCTGCCATGTCGTAGCGTTTCCGTTTTGCTCGTTACAAAAAGTTTCCTGCATCTTTTGGAACCGGTTTGTTTCTGGCTGCAATTGAAGCGAATGAATGGATCACGTTCGGTGTGCGATTTGTCGTTTCCTGCTAAAATCGAACGCGGAAAATGAAGCTGACAGCTTTCCCATCCACCGATGGGTTGCTGTCACCGTGCAGTAGACACGTGTTAAGAGCTTTGGCGCCAATTGGGCGCTTTCAGCTTTTCGTTCTTTCGTTTTTGTGATATTTCTGGGATCTATTTAGAAACGTTTTAATATGCTGGTTCTACACTTGCACACTGAATCACACTGAAAGTTTCTAGAACATTGAAGTTTCGATTAAAGTGTTATGAAAAATTCTAAACCTGCATAAACACGCAAAATTATTATTACTCTAGAAAAATAGATACCATACATATTTTTCTACATGTATTCATTGATATATTCTTGAAAAAGGAATCCTTAGAAATATGAAATCCAATTTAAGGCCCACATTCTCCATCTTTCTATTTATAATTTCAATTCCGTATAAAGAATTAAACAAAAAAAACTCTGTAGCCCAACAACTTCTCCACCTCTGCACCCAGCTTAATTCAATTCGGTTTCCATCACGAGCACTGTTTGTTTGTCGCAACAGTTCGTTTCATCTCTTTACCATAACGAAAAGAAACAAAAAAAAACCTCCACTTCGCTTCCTGCGAAATATGTACCGAAAATGAATGTAATTCCACAAAGCACATTGCCAAACAACCTTTCAAAAACAACCAGTAATTGGAAGCGGGGAGGCTCGAACATGTTAACGCGCCCGGTCCATGAGCGTGTTATCGATCGGACCTAAAGCAACCATTAACCTTGGTTAATTTAATCAACATTCGAGCTGTTTTGCAGTCCAAGAAACCCCTCCCGAGGGGTAACCTGGGCGTATTATTTTAAGAGAAATGTCCCACCCTGTCCTGACTCGAACGCGTCGTTGATCTTGATTTACGGCGCAAGGAGTTTTCAATGCGTAAACATTTCTGCTTAGCTTGATTCCCTGCTAGCGATTCTTCGTACCATTTTTCGTTTTCTTAACACAAGACTCCGGTTTCCGGTTGAAGAGCGACTAAAGAGCGATGGTACAAGAAGGAAGAATTCATTTTCTAACATCAACATTCGATGGAAAGTTTCTTCGCGAGCAACAATATTTGGGT
The DNA here is from genome assembly GCA_000349025.1 of Anopheles minimus. Taxonomy (NCBI): domain Eukaryota; kingdom Metazoa; phylum Arthropoda; class Insecta; order Diptera; family Culicidae; genus Anopheles; species Anopheles minimus. Next base: position 7,757,128 of record KB663721.1, read on the forward strand.
TGTCTTTTCCAATTATCTTTCCTGGTCAGCGAAGTTTCTACAAACAACCACATAGTTTTATTTGCTCCTCCTTGCGGAAGCATGGTTCGGTTAGAAAATGTTCAAAAAAGAAAAGTAGACAGCTTTGTATTTTTCATGAAAACCCACAATGAAGAAGAATGTTCTAATGTTATCCTCATTTTTGGTTCTTCGCAATTGGTTCTTGACTTACTCATATTCGGAGACATGCGAGAAAATTGAAATTGAGTTGAATTTTTTATTAGAGCTTCAATTTTATATTTGCCGATTTTCAAATACCTCTTAAATATTATATTTTAAAATTCTACATAATATTGTTGATAAAATGTTGTTCATTTGTTACATTTCAACAATCCTTTATATTACAAAGATCAATTATCTATACTTTAAACATAGGAATTATCAAAACGTGATATTCTAATTTTCGATCCCTTAATTCAGGGATTAATTTTTTTAGCTGCATTATGAGATCACTCTGGACATTACTACGACAAACATCAATCTAATTGTTCCTTCTCGTTCTGCTACTTCTTCCAAAAAATAAATATTTAAAAAGTTACCACTTTCGCTCATTGCTCAACATTTCTTACGACTGATCGAATGCAGGATAAAAACTTGTCCTACCTTACGCAAATATAAATCCTTTCATTTATCCTTTCTTCTATTTTATTTCTGCGACCAATGTTTCGTTTCAGCTATATTCGTTATCATCGCACATGATTATTATTGTAGGGTTTATTTATTTGGTTGCCCGCCACTCTCCGTACACAATGCACCAACACACATCCAAAGCTTCATCACAACGGGAAGTAAAAAAGAATGATCTCAAATTTAAAGGATGCTTCAACTTTCGGTGCCCCAACCGGGCGGCGGGGTTGAACTTTCTTTCGCCCCGCGTTCCCAATTTCTCAAGCACCACTTCCAGCCGCCCTTAACAAGCGTTGTTGGATGGTCACGATGTTCCATTGAGCCGCGGAATCGTGGCCGCTTGTTGTAAGACGCCGAAATTTATTGCCTCGCCGAGATAATGCTAAATTTATGATGCTCCAGCATTGCCAGCATCGTCAGCCAAAAGCAGAAAATTCGTTACCATAATCATCATTAAAGTGAAAGGTTTTTTTTTCTCTCGTTCGTTTCGGTTGCTTCTTCTATCGGATACTCCACTTTTCGCTTGGCTGTTGTTACATCTTTTCTACGCCCTATTTGCTACTACTGCTGCTCGGTTGACTCGGTCGGTTTGTTGATTGTGAAAACTACGACAAGTCGTTTCGGGTTTTGCTTGCTCGAATTTCATTCTTAGGTTAGTGTGTGTTTTTTTTTTGGAAACTTTCTGTCTAGAAGGAGATTTTCCACACGAAAAAACATCCCATAATAGCGCAAAGATTTGCACTACGAACGATCGGGTTTACTCTGGTACGTTCAGCGTTCAATTTCTTTTGCCTGGTGGACAATGTACCAATTCAACTTTAAGCTAAATGGTTTCGCTTCGTAACCTAGTTCGAGCGGAGCGCATTTTATCTGAGTGGGTTTGCAATTAAATTGAATTAGCTCATTGCAAGTAATTAGATAATTTACTTTCAACGATAGAAAACTTTGTTGCATCTTGCACACAGCCTTTCCGTTTTTCTTCATTCTACCAAAGGGAAAACGCTTTTTGTGTGGAAACGATTGGAAAATAACAGTAATGAGATGTATGAACAAGTGAAAAACAGCTTACCACTGTATTGTTCCCCTTCAACAACGAAAAGGGCGTTGTTTTAACGTGTTTTTTTCCCACGATGTGAGAGAGCTTAAAGAGCTGCTTCAAACAGTGGGTTATTCGACCCTTGGGCGATTAAAGGAATTCCTAATAAGCCTCCGGGCCAGCAGCGTGCTACTGGATACAGTCAATTAATACCGCTTAACTCAGCGTCTAATCACACTTACTTGGGATGATCCTAACCATCGGGCTAGTAGCGGTCTGTTGGATGACGGATTAGTTGGCCACTGTACCTTCCTACTCACCACCCCCGCGACGGTGACTGATGGACATTCGATATCGACGGATAAAAGGATAATTGCTACGGTCGTAATGTCTTTGGCCATCTCACTCCACTGCGGTGGCACAACCGGTGGTGCCGGTGGTTCGTCCATTATGTTGCCTATTTTCTTCACTCGAGAATGATGCATTACGTGACCGGAATTCGATACTGACCGGGACCAAAACCCCCCAGTAGCTTTACCTTCCCTTCCGAAAGTCTTGGAACTCATCAATTTATCTGTTCACGGGAGGAATGTGACTTTGAGTTGATTCACCCGGGCAGAAGAGGGGGGGGGGGGAAAGGAAAAAGGGAAATGGAAATCGAACATTTCCTTGAGAAATGAGCATATTTATGTCTCGGACATGCTCTTCGGTTTCAGTAGACTTCTTGAATATCGTTTTGAATTTATGTCTGAATTTGCAACAACAAAAGTTATCTTTATCGAATTTTTAAGAAAGAGATATAAGTTTTACATAGATAAAACTGTTTGTGCTAAGCATTAACTAACCAACTCATCTCAAATGCCATTAGAAAAGAAATCTTTGTAAAAATCTTCATTATGAATGCGGCTTCAGTAAGCCGGAATCATAAATGTCAGTAAAAAACACGAACTCGGTGCCATTTTAATTCATTTTTTCCGTTCCGTGTACCCGCAGAAAAAGGAGAGAAAAAGGAAAGTTTTCTAAAAGAACTTTACTCTCAATTGACGCTTCTAAACCTTTTCTTCTTCCAACTGCAGGAACACAAAAAATACAAAAAGTCTAAACTTACCTGAAAAGGAAAACAAAACCCCATGGAAAGGAAACAAAATCAACACCACACCGAAAGGACATTTCCATTCTCGAAAAAGCACACGCCGTCACACTGGTTGCGATATTTACGATGCAAAACTTTCTCGCCGCTAGGTTAAATTTGACTTGGTAAGCAGAAATGGAACGAAACCCGGGTAACCGGGTGGACGTAAACTTCTTTCGCGGGACAGCTGTCTGAATGTTTGTACCCGGTTTGTTCGTTTTTTTTTTTGCTGTCGTAGAACAGTTTTGCAGCGCAAAGAATGGTTTGGTTCGTCTTTATTTGCTACGATATTGTTCCGCTCCTCCCGAAGACCTAATACGGTGGTCAACATCAGGCTACTAATAAAGCAAATCGCTGTCAGTGTCAGCACAACTCTCTGGGTAGCTGTATTCAATAAATTCATAACAAAATGAACACTCGACAGATTTCGGGAGAGGTGTGCGAAAGGTCTCTCTAAGCAGTTCCAAAGCTTCCGTTCCGTTTGGTTCGTTGGAATTGGAAGATTTATATCATTTCAACGATTGCAGGTTGTGTCGCGGTGAAAGCTGTCTCATGGCGAATTTTTTATTCTGCTGTGAATCGTTTACGCCACGCACAAAACTCAGATTTTGTAAACGCAGCTGTCAAAAGGTATCCTTTACTGTCACAACACAAATACATCTTCACTCGTGCGTACAGTCCCCCGCGAAGGTCTCTGACCTTCGGGGGAAGGTATGAATTCATGCGGGAGTGTTTTAGTTGGCGGAAATGCCGATTGTCATAAATTAGCAAAACCACGGCAAATTCATCTCCACTCCACTCCACTCGTACAAATGAATGTTCCGGGATGGAGTACCGATAAATAAAACATTACATTATCTAAACGGAGCACTGAGCAATACATTATTCATGTGTCCTGGAAGCTCTTGACATTGGATCGTTAGCGAAAAGCAAGATGGTGGGCTTGAAGCTCCTCAGGGAAAACATCAAGGAGCTTACAATATTTTTAATCATTGCAAGATTTGTTAACGCAAACTTTATGTTATGTCTCATGGTGAGATTCTTGATAAATGTCAAGAAACCAACCAACCAATGGTCGGAAAGAAGTAATGGACGCATTTTTATCGATACTCAATATCAACAAGTTCTGTTCGATTGGAAAATGTCTATTTAAACTTATCAGGTCTACGAGATCTTGAAAACTTGAGATGAGAGATCTCAAGGTCAAAATTGTAGATATTTTTATAGAAACTCATTTTCTTGGTGAAAACCATTTTAAAGAGATTTGAATGTCTATAAAAAGGGGTTCGCCGTTATTGATCGTGATGACCTTTAATGATACTCTCATCGCACTTCAATAGTTCAACCACCAACAACCAACTCGAACACATCTCTTCAACCCATCGCGTCAAGTGCAATCAGTGTCAGAAGCGTAAAAGGAAAATTTCACACACAACCACGGCATCTTGTCACGTTCAGGCTGCCATATGTCCAACCATCCTTAAGACCATCCCGCATGGCAAAGCATGTCACTGACAGATACAATATTCCACCACACCTCACCCCTCCCTTTTCACACCCCATCCCGACAGCTGATTTTCGGGTGACGATTTGCCACAGTTTGCCAAACGTGCAACAGCCGGAACTGCATAATTTATCCATTGCAGTATGGTAATGCTATAATTAAAATTGAATAACATCATCACATATTTGCCGTTCGGTTTATCGTTGGTTTTTGATCAATGAAACGTACCCCCTCACTATCATTGCCTTTGCGAGTAAAACCAACGCACTGATTATGATTCAGTTTTTGGGGGGAGCGAATTCACATAATTAGGGCTCAGTCGATGAATAACTATATAGCTTGCCCTACAATGGCCTTTGTTTTTATGCAAACCGAACGTGTATAAATCACTAAGCGGAAAAACCATGTTTGAATTTTCATTGGGTTTAGGTTCGGGTACGAAGGCTTAGTTTAAAATACACATCATTCCACATGCAGCTGCAATAAAATTAAGGAAAGGCATTTCATTATGCTAAACAATATTTTACCGATACACCGAAAATTGCACTTTCCACAATGTCTGTCCATTTGTCCGTCCCCTCATCGATCGTAGCTTGGTGATAATTAATTTCACCACTAATTTCATTACGCAAACGCCACTGCAGGTCCATTCCCGGTTCCGAACAAATGCCTTCGAATGTGTCGCTACAAAGCGACCCATTTCCAACAGCACCATATTACAAATTAATCGTTTGATTAATGGGTCTGTATTTGCTGGTGGCGTCTATAATTTCAGCCTCTCCTCGCACGATGACAGTGCAAACTTTACACGATACCACCCCACCCATATCGTATAGTGTTACCGAAATTTACAGACGACTCCCACCGACAAATTGATGTCCCATCCAATGCCGGACACATCCGCAACATGACATGATTTTCAGCCTGCCCGCGGGCCGGTATCGTGGCGGATCAATCTTTGGGCAATAGTCCAGCATGAAAAGAATCTTCACTTGCTGTCCCAATCTTCATCATAAATCTTGTGCCCGACCGCCGGTATGATATCTGACATCCGACACCGATTTGCCGGATCGGATCGCAACGATAAAATTAATTAGATTGAAATTGCCGTCCAGCTAGCTGGTGTCTTCCCGTGCCAGGATCGCTCTGACATTGCAAACGATGCAAGGCCTTCAAAGGACATCATTTGCATGGGAAGAGAGATTCTTTTTTTCATTTTCGATTAAACTGGGGACGTCGATTGGTTTCCTAGTTCCTGTCAAGTCATGGAAGCGTTGGAAGTTTCCAGTCGATTACCCCTCGGGGTATCATAAGAATCCATGATTGTAATAAAAAGCTGTAATTGCACTGTAATTACTGTTCCGGATTGTTCCGTGTACTTGTGGCGTAAGGGAGGAAAAACAGGTTTCACTATGATGCAACAAATTAAAGATTTTATCTTCTTCATCGTTCAAAACCATTAAAACAAATGATGAGAAGCACTTTTAAATACAACCTTCCTAGCGTACCAAACTAAGAGTGTTTAAGAGAGTGTTTTATTGTTTCGTAACCGAGCACAACAAACATCCAGAAATGGCCGCAATACGCAGAAAAACAAACAGCAAACAGAGAGCCTTTTTATGATTCGTTCGATCAAACACACAAACCACAATAAAGGAATGTTTGGAAAAGGCCTCACTCTAATCGATCATCAAGTGAACTGCCGAAAGGCGCACAATTCGGTTCGGTTTGTGTTGGGATGATGATTTTCCCCATTTTGCCCTTGTGGCTCTCAACACAAGCGGGTACGCGTGGAAAATTTGCTGCTTTGGCGCATTTTGGTGGTGCAAAAAAAAAGGAATTTGTATCCTTATCGATCGCCCGTCAACAATGTGGCTTGGTATTGATGAGCAAGAGAAGAGTTAACGTGAACATTCTTTACGAAAATTATCGTTTTCTTTATGTTGATACACGTTTGTGGTCTTTAAAGCAGTGTTTGACTTTGTTTTTTTTTGATATTGTTGAAGCTTTTGAGTAAGAAACAAGAAAAGCTGATTATGCTTTTTTTTCAACCCTAATGAGGTTTTGGTTATTAATTCGTTTTTAATACATTCACTCCTTGCTCTAGCCATGGTTCTAAAAGTGCTTCGTAATCGTTTGAAAAGAAAAAACAACACCGTCTTAGCCCATTGCCTCTGTTGTTAGTCTGTGCTGTATCCGTTAACGACAACACAAAATGGAGTCAAAGCTGGCATACAAAATCTGCCACGAAATTGTGCGAATCGCTCGTTGCAAACGTAATCGAATCGGTATTAATATGGAATTAACGATATCGATTTTTTCCCATTCCTTGCGCATGGGTTATCGATGGGCGAAATTGCTGCCACTCGTTGCGACTCTTCAAGGAACAAAAAACACTGGAAGTTTTGTGGATTCTTTCCGATTTTTGTTGAATATTTAGATTCGTTTATTTGGTTTCATTTTATTACCATTGATTGTAAGGCGTACTTCTCTTCATCTGATTACTCTTTAACATGCAAGAAAAAACGTAACTTTTTAACAAACTTTTCCCTTCCATTTCTCTCTGCCTCTCTCTCTGTTTGCTGGTACATCACGTACCGTTGCAGATGTCATAATATGGGTTACTCGTGCGAAAGTGCGCATCTACAGTATCGACCAGTACGATCGGACCGCAACCAGCGAAGTTGGTCAACCGAGCCACTGCAGCTGGACACCCGAGCATCCGGTGACATCCGTCAACCACAAACCACGACCGCAACCAACCGCAGCAACCGCACACCGCCAACCCAACCGCCCTCCAGTCACCCTCCTTGGGTGACATCGCCCGACGCTGCTTCAAGGATTTCTCCACTGAGCAACTCCACTCCTCGCCGGGGGTCCTTCAGCGCACCAGAACCTGCCCCGAAGGAAAGGACCCTGGCCACGGTTAAGAAACGGCGAAGAAGTCTATCCCCCACCGACACCACCACCGCCACCATTCCCCGGTGGCACAGCTCCTTCAACCTGCTTCGCCCGTCCGTCGTGTTTGACGGGTACTCGACGATCGTGCTCGAAAAGCTGTCCCGCTTCATCAGCCGCCATGTTGCAGTGACCGGTCGACCACTCGCACATCAGCATGCCGCTCCACAGGCGTCCCCAGCCCCGGCGTCGTCCACTAGCGCTACGAGTCCAATGACGCGCATCACACCGTCCACTAGCTCCACCAGTCCGGGCTGCAGCAACAAGCGGAGGCACGATGGCGAATCGAGCGGGACGCGAACGGAAGTGCAGCGGGCGGAACCATCGCAATTCCAGGCCCGCGGCCTGCAGCGGGACGTAGCGGCGGCCACAAGCAAACCCGCCAGTAGCCACCATCTTGTAAGACATTCACTTTGTTTATACGCAGCCTCTAGTGTACTACTAGCGTTATGTTATCTAACGATACCAACAGTTGCCTCAGACACAGCGCACCCCATGTAAGTACCGTGCGGTCGACGGACTGGCCAGAGCTGGGCTTAGCTGCTTAGCTACATCGCTGTTTCATCTTGTCATTTTGTGGCGATGGCCATCTTGTCAAACCACCATCGCTCTTCCTTTGCTCCTTTACCGTGTTTTTGAACTCGTCCATCGGGAACAGCTTTAAAGTACAGAGTTTTACCATGCCAGCTTTAAAGTTAGGAAGCTGACAAACAACAAATATTTTCATTACAATAAAAACTTCCAATTTAGAGAAAATTATTATAGCACCATGCGTTAGACGCCTAAATGTATGCAAAACGTCACACTTGAGCAGATTTCATAGTATGTCTTTGAGTGATCTGTTTCAAAATAAAATGTTTTGAAGAATTTACATTAAATATTACACTGATAATTCGGAACATGATTAAACGGTACCGGGATAATCAGAGTTCCACTGTAGTAAGAATTAATCGATTTAAAACTCTGTACTTTGGCATTCCTTCCCATCATCATTTTGTTCTCTCGTTCATTCATGTACAATGTCCTTAAGTTTTAGTTTGTGATAAATGTATTTGTACCCTTTGCCAGTTTTCATAGGAAACTAAAAACTGTTTCCCACGTATTAAAGCTCTCCTAAGCTAACAACTAAGCCTTTGAAGTAGTGGCTCAAGATTCGGAAAAGAATACAATTCCATACGATCATATACGCGCTCGTCCATATATTCGCTCTGCCAGTCAGTATGATACTGTTAGAGTATGCTAGGCCGCTAAAAGCAAACGCGCAAATGAAAACATTACAGCATTACTTCTCTAGGTACTTGTTTACGAAACATTTCCACAACTGTTCTAACCATTCTGTTTCTTCACGTCAACTCCCATTAACTTAACCCTAGCAGAAGAGGAAGAGTTCGGTAAATACCACTAATGTCTAGAACTTATACACCACTATCCCCTAAAGTTGACTCGATTTTTTCGCATCACCAAGCAGAAAAATTTCATACACTAACTCACCAACACAAACTCACACACTAATACGAACGGGTCCAGCAGCTCGTGTAAAAGTTAAACATTTCACAAACATGATCTAGACTAGTAAATCCGTATCCACTATTTTGAAACTGTCACGCAGGACGTGTATAACTTCAGTTCCAACCAGAGCGAACCTGTGACCGTAATCGATGAGAGTCGGTTCAAATGTGTAACCATTCTTGTACTCTTTCCTATCGTCTCGTACCCTTTTTCTGCATTTCGGTTTTTAATGCATGCGTTTCAGTGTTTTATTTTCGGTTGTTAATACTATGTCACGTCAAGCAACGTACACACCTCAAACGCATACAACGGCATGGACAGTAATGCAGGTTTTCTTTCCCTCCTCTATCATTCGCCGTAGATTCGCCGAAGGGAAGTCGGATAAGGAAATTTTAGACCATCTGTTAAAAAACTCCCGTTACGATAAGCGTTTGCTACCACCGGTGGACGGTAAGTGTTTTGGGGGTTTGTGGCGTTTTAAAAGTTTCTCTACATTTTACTCTCTAGCTGATGACAACTAGCTGTCTCTCATGTCATATCATTTTTAGTCGGAAATGATCAATTTTTCTTTTTTGTGGTATCTTGTGTTATCCAGCAAGAAGATGCTTGCTTCTAGTTAAACGATAAATTTTGGTTTTGTATTTTTATTAGATAATTTCATAAAAAAATATTAAAACTGTTAGTTGTTGTTGAATCATATTGCGCAGTTTTTGTTTGTACATGCGATCATACCAACCCAATTTAATTGTACACTGTGTAGTTTGTCTCTTACTCATGTTATGTTGTTGTTCATTACCGGTTTTATATTAATTCTTATCTTGCTGTTTCATGTTTATCTAGGTTTTTGCTTCTGTTCTAAGCTTTTTGTTCAATATTTAAAATATTTTTTTACTTTTTCTTTAAAATTTTGCATTATTATACCATCATTAATTTATTTATCACCCACACCTGCATGCATAAAATGAGAAAAATCATGATTAGTCCAATATGACATAAAAAATTGGACAGTGATCACTACTTTTCTTCACACCTTACGCTTCCGAACGCTAAATTTCGTTTTCCACGCTAGCTTACCACACGCAACTGTCATTTTTCGTTTGGCACTCACCCTAATGTCATTATGCAATGCGCGATGCCTTACCTCATGCAGTGTGTCCTTCTATAGTGCTTGTCATCATAATCCAGTAGTGTGCATACAGCTATCAAACATTATCTACTAAAACCGTTCAGCAACTCCTTCGCAACAACAACCACAACCGGAATGGTGACAATGCGTAACTCCACGTTACTGTCGATGGACGAACCGGCAATCAGTCTTCCACTCTCTCTATCTCTCTTTCTCCCCTTCTTTCACTCCATCTGTCTTTACACACCGTAAAGTAGGGCTTCAGAAAAAACAAACAGACAGTAGGCAAGGGAATCCGTGTGACAGTTCCTTCCAACATCTCCGTATTACAACTTCACACCAAGAAAAAGTACTCATGATAGCAAACACAGTAGAGAAATTGATTCCCCCGAACAACTTTCTCTTCCCCCCTCTCTCCCCCCCCCTTCTCAACAAACCCGAAGGCTAGACTCGTGTTTTGCTTCTTCTTCTTATCTCTCTTCCTCTTTGCAGATGCGGATTTTTGCTGTGGCATGCACACGCCGGAAATGGCTAAACACATACCGGATATGCGTGTTCCAGGACGACCCCAGAATCGTGGTCCGTTTGCTTTCCCTTGTGCCCACTAATTTTGTCTGCTACCAGTTTCGTCCGCTACTACTCTCTTTGTTCCTTTTCATTCCATTCCGTCATCCGTTCACTTTTCGGTTTTGCCTACATTCGTCTATCCGTCTTTTTGTTTTTCGTTGATTTATTTAATGTGATCTTCTTCTGTGCTTTTGTTTACCGTATGTGTCCTTCGCAAGCGTGTTCATACGTGTGGCCGATAATGCGAACGGTATCGGCCATTTTAATGTGTAGCCTCTTGACAGCTGTGCCCTCTGCAATGTGTGCTTCCTTGTATTGGTACATGTGTTGGGTTTTGTTCTATCTACGTGTATACTTTCTGTTTTGTATTTTCTATTCAGTTGCTTGCTTGCTTTTTAGGTCACTCTATTCACGCATGAAGCACCGATTCTTCATATGATTATCATTAATTTCAAAGAATATTTAATGCTAAAAATATAATTAAATTTTATTGTATTTCAGCACACTTTGAAGATGATTTTTTTGCACTAAGAGATCAATTTGTTAAATATTAATGATTTTTTTTATTATATTAACTAACAACAGTGATACATATTAATGTTTTTTACGATCATTATTATTTACATGTATTTTACCATCAACCAAACAGATACATAAAAATGGGTTTATCAAACTTGAAGCACCTTTTTCTAGTGAAGTTTTATGGGCACCTTTCTATAAGCAAATGTGTTTTTTTGTTATCTGGTAGATCGAGCAATAACGAGTCCCAGTTTTTTTTCGTAAACCGTGTTTAACGTCCGTTTGAATTATTTTTGACAACTGGTTTTTGTTAAATTCTGTTCATACTTACTTAACCGCCAAACATAGCAGTAGACCTCTAAGCAAAGTTCATGCTAATTGCACGCGGACGATACAGTTTAATCTTTTCTTGATAGATTTTATCCCGAGTAAACGTCCGAGAAAGACGACGTGCGAAAAAGAAACCATTGCTAACGTCAAATGCATTATATGGCTTGTGATTTATCTCGTTGCAGGTACATTGACTGTGAACGTTAGCGTTTTACTATTAAGCTTAGCATCACCCGACGAATCTAGTTTGGTAAGTGCACAAGAATAATTATTCACACTTTTTTTTACATTTTAATTAATTAATTGTTCGTACTATCAAAACACACAGAAATACGAGGTGGAGTTTCTGCTGCAGCAGCAGTGGTTCGATCCGCGGCTCCGATACGCAAACCAGTCCCAGTACGAGTATCTGAACGCGATACACCACCACGAAGACATTTGGTTACCGGATACGTACTTTATCATGCACGGCGACTTTAAGGATCCGATCATACCGATGCACTTTGCGCTTCGGATATACCGCAATGGAACAATTAATTATCTAATGAGGTACAGTGAGCACGTCGGGTGCAACGTTTCCATAATGCTAATGCCATGCCTTCCGTTTATCCTTTCAGGAGGCATCTCATACTCTCCTGCCAAGGACGGTTAAACATATTTCCCTTCGATGATCCACTGTGTTCTTTTGCTTTAGAAAGCAGTAAGTGAATTGCATTTATCTGCATCCTTTTATTTACTTTAAATATCTCTCCCTGATATTGAAACATTTTATTATTCCTTCCGTACAGTATCGTACGAACAATCGGCAATAACGTACGTTTGGAAGAATGACGAGGACACTCTCCGGAAGAGCCCTTCGCTGACCACCTTAAACGCGTACTTGATACAGAACCAAACAATTGCCTGCCCCATCAAAGCTAGCTGGAGAGGTAAGTGATTCTCTTCGCTGGGTCCATTTTGTTTCTCAATGATCTATACATACGAGTTGTGGGAACCGAACCGAAGGTTCACTCTGTTCTTCCAGGACACAATGTTGTTCCAGCCCTGGAGCACTAGTGTATTTTTATTCATTTGTGTTCAAGTCTTGTTTTGTGATTGATTTATTTTTATTCTTGATTTCTTTTTGGAGCCGTCAAGCGTTTTGTAATGGTATTTGTTATTTTGTAATGGTTATTCTTGCATATGTTTTCTTTCTCTCGATCGAATTTGTTATTGCATTAAGCACAAAGATTATGTTGTTCGTTTAAGCGCCATCTTTAATGTGTTATACCGAATAGTGTGTATTTATTGAACCATCCAATCGTGTTAGATTGTTAATCTCGTTTTTCTATTATCGTTTCATAACTTACCATTAGATCTTGATTGTTGCCTTTTTCAACTAAAAAAAAAACAAAACAATTTATTCAACTGCACAATTATTACAATATTTTTTAATATGTTCAGCCGTTTGACAATAGTTTGTTTTATTCAGTTAACCCTATCCTACCATATGCTTAATGTGAATATTCATTTAACTCTTTCGTATTCCATGTTTTTTTCTTGTATGATTTGGCATGAACCTTTCCAACCAATGCTGGAAGGAGCTTGTCGGAAGCATCGTTAAGATGTCTTCCGAACCCGTGCCCACGTCAACCATTAACACCTCGTTGAGCTGAGCGCATAAACTACGCCCTTGTGAAGAAGGCGCCACCTCCGCCTTAGAATGTCCCATTAGAGTAATCGGGCGAAAATTGCAAATTATTGCAGCGTCCATCGCACAGGGCGCGTGTCGCTTCTGCTCAATCACAATTAAAACAGCCAGCGGTGACCCCCACGTTGGCAGCGTCAGATTCCGGAGAGGAATGTAAATCAAGTGCCTCTTTTCGCCATTCGGGCTGTGACCGAGTGGGTTGTGACCACTCGTGGTGGGCTGTAGAGATACGTGGCGGAGCAAAGTGCTGCCACGCATCAGTGGGAGAAAAAAGTGTTCATTTATTTAATTGTTTATTGTGTGCTTTTGTTATTTTATTATTATCTTAAGGGGTTTTCCTGACGCTACGCTGTTATTACGGGCTTAAGTCTGGGGTGGGATAAACATACTTCCACCACACTTTTTCGTTTTTTTTTTTCGCTCTCACTCTCTCTCTTTCGGATGATTACATTATTTGTTCCCGCATTACGTGCAGTTCTTTTCATTAATTAATGAATGTGATTAAGTAGATTGTAGAGTGTTTGAGTAAGTGACAAACCCAGAGTGGGCAGGAAATTGAAACATTGCGTGGGTAAAGCTTTACATAGACTAAGAGTCTTGGTTTTGCAATTTACTGGCATTACTTATAAAATATTAACCTTGGTCGTTTGAAATGACCGATAAGGTTGAGTGTAATTTACATACGTGATTGCATAATTGTTTTGTTTATTACTTTGAAACATGATTTCAGCTTTCTCGTGTGCGTTCCCTTAACGTTTTCAATAATTAGCATTCCACATTTTATTTACCTGTGCTGTACGGTCATGTTATTAATATTTTAAAATATTTTCTCTCACGATTCATTTATTTTACATAAGATTTTCCTTCAAGTTCAGTTTGGTTTAGTGTATCTCTGCACAACAATTTTTTCTCACACTATTTCAACTTATTTCTGCTTTGCTTAATACCAATTTTAAAATAACTTCACGATCAATTTTAAGCGTTAAGTTAAGAGTTTAATTTGAAATTGAAATAATTTTTACTTTACTTTCTTCATTGTTTAATTCGAAAGCAACCCTTTGTTGAATCCTTTCATCCCCAAACCAGTACCCCTTACGCCACTGTTGTGGTTTTTCTCCCATTTCAACACTCCAGCTCGAAAGCAGCCAAACATTCCTGCGTTCCCCCAAAACACCACCACCGTTCGTTCCTTGATTCCTTCTTACGCAACTTTCAAATTATCTGTGAACAACCCACAATGACATAATGCACGTGCAAACATTTTCTTCATCAGCCGAAGGACAAACGTTGTCGGTAGAAGACGAAGAGTTTCTTTGTAATTTATGTCAGAGACGATTTGAGGAGCAAGGTACATACAAGCATTCAAAACTATTTCTTTCCTCCCGTTGCAAAACAAAAAAAAACAAAAAACGTATGCCCACACGCCTTCCCCCCTTTCGAAATGCAATTTAAAAAAAAAACACTCACTCCTGCCGTTTTTCTCTTCGCTAGCCGGTAGATTTTTGGTTCGTGTGTTCACACTTTGTGTTGCTCTGTTTTATCGTTTGTTTAGTTTTCTACAGATTTTTGTTGTTTATGTTTTTCTGTTCTCTTCTACTGTCCACTCTCTATCTAGCTTGTGTTTGATTAAACTCTCGTTGAATGAGTCTGGAACCTGAATCTTGCATAAAATGCACTGTTTCTTCGTATGAGCGTAACATGTCTGTCGATATGTGCAAACTGCAACGATTCAAAGTTCAGATGGTTAATGAGATAGTGCATTCCTAGGTTTAGTTGCATTCGAAATTATATCCTTCAGCATGGATGCAATTCACTTGGTTTTTCGTTTTTTCAAGCTATCTCTTCTTGTGGTTTTCTTAGTGCTCTTGCTCTTGAAGCTATTTTACTTTTTTTTTTCTTCAAGATGTACACTTCGGGAACAAAGAATGATGGAATAATGTAATCTTTTTCCTCTCAAATACACAAAAGATATTCGCAAGCTCCTTCTGTTTCTATAATTGTGTTAATGCAGTATTAATGGTAAATTAGACCTTTGTTTCAAATAAGGCACTTTTCAATTTTTTAAAATATTTTCTCTGACAGATTTTTTAAATATTTCATTTTTAGTGATTTACATACAGATGACAAGATAACAGTCTTAAATACGTTAATTACCTCTATAAAAAAAAACTATGTACGAATATTTTAAATGGGTTTTTGTTTCTTTAAGCGCCTGCTAGTACTTAGAACTACCATCTATCAACTGTTCAGAGTTTCTATTTCCTCTTCCTGTGCATGGCTAAAACAATTGTAGGATGTAAAACAATAACGATGTTGTTAATTGTTTAGGTATTATGTATCACCATTTTATGTACATTCTTTCGAGATTATTTACTTGAATGCGTGTTATTGTACCTCGATGCGAAAGCGTACCAAACCCAAAACATCCCCCCATCCTCTCTTAGGTAGCTTCAATTTGTCTTACCTAATGGCTCCCCCTTTTCTCTCACTGTTCTGTAATGTGCTGTATCTATTTTCCTCTCTAGTTATGATCCTGGTAGTGCAAAAAGAAAACATTTAAAAGTACATAAAACAATTGCATCCGCGATTTTTGCCAACCATCATTAATCAATGTAACCTCATAATGCAGCCGTAACGACACGCAAGCAAAAATGGTTGACCGTAAGAAACCTCTCTCTTTCTTTCTTTTTCTCTCTTTTTCTTTTCCCATTCTAAAACACCCCAATGTCGTTGTGGTGCGTGTAAATATATATTGTGTCTATGTGTGTGTGTGTGCGTGTAGGAAATTACAGTTGTCTGAAAGTGGATTTAATATTTACAAGAGACCGAGCGTTCTATTTCACGACCGTCTTTATACCGGGCATCATACTGGTGACGTCATCGTTCATCACCTTCTGGCTAGAATGGAACGCCGTCCCGGCCCGCTCGATGATAGGTAAATGTGCAAAAATGTGCAACTTGGGCAGCGAACAAAAACCAAAGCATTACGAAAACAAACAAAACGCTCTCGATACTGCATCTACCGATACGGACACAATCGATCGTTAGACCAGTAGCAGATTGCATGACCGACGCACCGATCTGTCCAACCCCATACCTTTCGGGCGGATACGATAGGCTGACAAATACACTAAACTAGTTTGCTAACAAGCAAACAACACCCGGACGCACTACTTTGCTCACGTACAGTGCAACCAGTACCAGCCCTTGCGACAGGCTCACTCGACGACGAGTACCCATACTCTGCCCACACTCGATTTTGCCACCCATTTCATCCTAATCATTGACGCTCCAAGTTACACCCTTTGGTGCAAACACTGTTGTATCCTTTCATCAAACTGCATGAATCGAATTCGATTTTATTTCCACTCCACGCTATGTTAACATCAGTTTGCCAATGTTTCCATTTCCGAAGCTTGTGGAAACTATTCTTATAAATCACTGTTCATTTTATGAAGTTTTCTTATCACACTTTAAGAAGAAAAGCAAATCCTTTTTAAAACACACGTACGTATTTTCACAACTTTAAAGCCAAAAAACCTGCATGATCATTTGCCACATGTTGTTTCTATTTCTACCAAGTACCAGGCGTCTCCATTCCGTTTGTTAGCACGTGTATGACTTTACCTTGTTATGGTACTTGTTGTCGCCCTCCTCGTGTTTAGGGGTAGAAATAAATAATGTTGATAAAAGGTAAATTGATAAACACGAAATGGTCTGCTCAGTACCACCATTCAGACTACGGTAAGATGTAATTCTGTGTGATATTTGCGTGTCATCTGATATGGGTTGTAACTGTTCCACTACTCCATCTGCCAACTACATCCTTGAATAGTGTTAAACCTAGCGTATAAGAATGATCGGTAAAAGTATGGTTTATAATTTCATGTACCATTACGTGCGTTTCAGTTGTGCTCTTATATCAACAACTATCGGAATTTTATTTAATTTTGTATTTGTTGTATTTCCTTGATGTAAAGCAAATTTTAGTTTCATGATATTGAACGCTTGGAAGATTCGGTATAATGGGATTACAATTATTTATAAAACAAATTTCAAACCACTTCTTCAAATTGATTCTAATCAAATGCATTGCTTAACACTTTCGTTTTCATCCCCATATTCTTCTCTCTCTCTTTCTCTCTCTTTCTCTCTCTCTCTTCTCTTCTACTATTTCTCTATTTCTCTGTACATTTCTCCTCTCATTACTCTTCTGGATAATCATTTCTAAATGTGTTAACTTTCGGTGCTAACACACTTTCATTAAAAATCGTGCTCCCAATACCCCACTTTGACAATTGTTTGTGAAAACCCATTTGTGTTACAAACATACACCCAAAATTCCTCCATCGTTCTTGGCAAATCCTCCCCACCCATACTGTTCTGGAATGAAAAATGCATCTCTTGCCACCAACACGACGATCCGAACGGTCACGGCCCCGGTGCTCGACGACAACGACTACAACAACACTAGGTAATTACAGTTGCCTGAAGGTAGATCTTATGTTTACGCGGGATCGAGCGTTCTATTTCACGACCGTCTTTATACCGGGCATCATACTGGTGACCTCATCGTTTATCACGTTCTGGCTCGAATGGAATGCGGTCCCGGCAAGGGTCATGATAGGTAAGCGAACATTATCACCAGCAAAAAACCCACTCCTGTCTGCGCCACTTCTAACCTCCGAGTGCTTCCCAACGTACGTTGGGAGACGTTTTGTGTGAAATGTGCATCAGTAAAGTGCTATTATGGTTGTCGTACAAACTCCTCTTTCTGTCTCAAACGCACTGTTCCCATTTTTCCGTACACTTCCGTGTTGTCCGTGTGTGATGTTTCACTGTTTTGTAATCTTGATCCGCTCGCTTCTATTCACCGCTCTTAGAGACATTTACTATTATCGGCTTATCGGTGGTTGGCCAACATTTTCGTTGCATTCCGTTTTTTGATGGTGTTCTTGAAAAGGGTACTGAGCAGGTAATCTTATCTAAAGTTTCTCCAGCAACACTAAAACCTCAACCATTATTCAGATACTAAGTCTGCTTCTTAATAAAACATTCATTGTTTACAAAATATTTAAAAATAATTTAGAGTTATAATAGAATAATAAACAAATACTTTTGTAAGCTGTAAATAGATTTTTACAATTTCCTTAATTTTAGTGATGTTTTGCATTGTACAAGTCCCAGGTTTTCCTTGTGCAACATTTTTCTTTAAACTACTAAGGCAACTTTTTCCAGTTACTCGGCCGTTCGATACGACCGATATAAATAACTGATAGACATGAAGCAAACACATTCATCGAACGTCTCCGACTGTTGCCCGTGTTTCCCCCAACATATCCCTACCAGGGTGTGCCGTACGGTGACCTTCACTACGAGCCATTCCCAACGCGAGCAGGGAGAAATCAAACAACATAGTGACTACAGTTTTGCTGACCAAAACCACCGACAGGGTGCAATGTTAAATGAGAAAGGGTGTAGCCATTTCCGGTTGTTGGCTTTTGGGCCGTCCGGGCTTCGTAGAACTATGTCAAGGATCGTCACTACGTATGGTGGTTTTTGCTGGAAATGGGATACCCTCACATATGTACCGGACGATGGCAAAGTGGCCATCATTGTTTGTTGTAAATGTGCCAATGTTTGCTTTAATTGGATGTGGTTAAGTGGTTGAATCAATTTAGATCTTCCCAATAGATGACACTTTTGCATAGAATGTGCACCTAAACCTTTACACACTGTTGTTTTACTCGTAAGTGAAATTAATAGTGTTATACATAAATTGGTTGGAGCTTAAAATAATTTTAATGTACAAAACATGTATTTTACGTAATAAAAACATCTAAATGTTTTTCACTAAAAGTAGAAGGTTTTTTTAAATTGATTGTTTGTAAATAATAATCTTAATCAAATTTAATTAACAAATTACCATAAAACTATATAAATTAATAACTCGTATAAAAAGCTTTCTAACCAAACCTTTCACCCATGTACTAACACGAAAAAGCTTACAAAAATATCAATAACAGCACAAAACACGCACCGCGTGCTTAATCGACCGCATCATTTCCCGGATCTTTTCCACCCGGCCGGGTCCACGGGTTAACCCCCAATCCAAGCTTCAATCATTCTGCATCGCTGCAATGATTCATGCCATTTCCGTGCAGTGATGCATTAATAGTTTGCGCCATAATTTCTATGTGTTTCACCCTCATTTCACCCATGGCCGCTACTCACTTGAATCATTAAACAAAAAAAATACCACCCTTTCAACTGTGTAACTGTATGTGTGTTTGTTTGCATTGGTATCGAAAACCAAAAGAATCGCCAACACGATCACTGCGTCAGCTTCATCCGTTATGCACAAATTACTTGTACAAACACGGACACTCTGGGACGTATACAAACTCACCCTCACCGCCACACTCACACATCTTTACGCACTCGACCATTAGGACGGCTGAGCTCGACAAGGGTTTCAGCGACGGCTTGACACGAGACCCACTGGACTGGATTCATTAAAAATGCGACGTGCTCATTAAAAATGCATCTCGCGCTGACCGCTTCGTTTTAAATGCATTTTCTCATACCGATTCGTACTCTTGTTTTACTTTTTTCTTCCGCCTTACTCCTGGGGCCTCCGCATTCAAATCAACCGTGTTGCCACCGGTACGGACGACCTGGCGCCTCCATCGCATCGCCGAACAACAACTTCCATGGTGTAATGCAGGTGTAACGACCATGTTGAATTTTTTCACCACCTCAAACGGTTTCCGCAGTACACTACCGGTCGTGTCGAACCTGACGGCGATGAACGTGTGGGACGGCGTGTGCATGTGCTTCATCTACGCCTCGCTGCTGGAGTTCGTCTGCGTCAACTATGTCGGCCGGAAGCGACCGTTGCACAACGTTGTATATAGACCTGGAGAGAATCCAGTTACTCAGGTAATGTACGGCTAGTTAAATGGAAACGCAAAACATTACTTCCCTTCTCAAAACCAATGACACCTTCCCAGAAGTGGTAGCAAAACAGAACAATTACATAAAAGAAAAGATGGAGAGCAAAAAAAAACCCTTATCCCATCCAAAGACCTTTTTTACACAACCCAAAATTTTGGATTTCACCCCGAAAGAAAAGAAAAGAGAAAACTACCCTCAAAACCAACCTTATGCGCACACACAAAACTATCCGTATGCACCGAAAATGCGTTGAAGCTGAAAAGAAGCAACGCACGCTAGAAAAAAACAAAACAAAATATCAATTAACTCAGCAGAAGCGCTTATTGAATGGAGCGAAAACGACTCGCATCATGTTTTTTCCTAATTTGTTTTGTTTTCCGTTCGATAAGAAAACACATGCCCGGCCTTTTCTCCCTATCTCTCTCTCTCTCTTTCTCTCTTGCCCTCCACAAACCGTATTTTCCGCACATCCGCTCACCCAATCGCTTTCTTCACCAGCCCTCACAAAACCTTCTGGTGGCAGAAAGACCAATAGCGATACTGTCCTTACGAAGTTCACTGCAATGCACACTGTTGTCCCGTTTTATACGTTCTAGCGCTCTTTTTTCATTTTGTTTGTATTTGAGTATTACTTTACATGCAATTATTTAAACAATTTTGTTATTTTTGTTAGTTATTTATACACTTTCGCCAGATTTTTGTGAGTTTTTTTACGTTTTTTTGTTTGGTGTTTGTCCTAATTCCCTTTTTTATTTTAGTGTTGATGATTCAAACATGTTTATCTCTACTTTTAGTGATTTTTGCTGTTAATTAACCTTTCCTTGTTTTGTATTCTGTTCAACCGAAGCGAAGCTAAAAAAAATTACACTTTTGTGAACAAACCTGATCGTATTTCAGCTTTTTGAAACTGTGATCTGCAAAATTGATCCACCTTTTTGAAACTTTCGTCATCTTTAGAAAAAATGTATCTTCGAATTTTTCTTCTAGTGTAGAAAATTTCTCACAGTTGACTGTCAACTCATCTTCATACGAATAATAACGTGATTCGTTCACTTTTAAATAATTAATTAAACTATACAACTATTAAACATCTACCAACAGTTAACAAGCGACTGTTTCATCTGTTGTTCTTATTTGTATAATCCTTCTTGTACGCTTTACTTGTTGCACCACTCTTATTCGTCTGCTGTCGGCTATTTCCTTTTTCTATATCACTACTTCCGAAGGCGCAACAGCCGGAACTGTTCGATCTATTCTTCGCTTTCCATTTCCATCCCTTTTTGGTGTGCACCACGTTGTACTGCTTGTTTGTTGAATGAGTGGGTTTGTTGTGCTAAGGTTTCCCGCATAGTGCATTTTTCAATCGCTCAACTCATTCCGTTACGTTCAGTTGACGAATTATTTATAATTTTCTCATACACCTTCTTTCACCTTTCGGTTCTTGAATGTATCATGAAATGTTGTAAACGTCTGTAAACGATCCTTAAAATTATATCGTCAACAAATCTTCACTGGAAATGTTATCAATTCAATTGTACTATCGATTCTTCTGCTAAACGTGTCATGAATATTCAACCTTTCCTGCTGGTAGTACTGTTGCTCGGTATCTCACGATACTCATAACCCAACACACAGCACCGTATCGATCCATGAACGCCACAATTCACAGTTCACTGAACTCCCAGTGTTTGGGTAGGGAAAAGGTGGGAAACGTACGACTCCTTCCCACGCCCGGAGCGATTCCTTCCGCATGATTACAAAAATGAAATCCATTTCAATAATTAATCCATCGTATATTGGTCACGGTTTTTATCGCCGCGGAACCAAACATACATGCATAAACACATTTCATTACAACGCTAGTGTGGACCGGATGGAGCTTTTAAGTCGACCTAGTTTTCATTCGTACACACGCCATACCCCAATTGGTCAATCAAAATTGATTTTTGATCGATGCTTAATTATAACAGCATAGCTACTGATCCAATGTTCCATTCTATTTTTATGAATTAACTCATTTCACATAACTCTTAGCAGATTAACTTACTTTACAGAGCATAAGGATTAAACGAAAATTTCTAGATGCTTTTCCGATATTAATTACATGCCATGTAGAGAATGTTGTTGCAGGTAGCGATTAAATATGCATGACTGCAACCAATCATATTTCGTGCACGAACGACAATTTATCCTTATGGACCAACTGGTTGGCTACAACGCTGCAACAAACTTATGCTACCACGTACATGTTTTTCCCTACTGTATTACTATGTCAATTTACATGAGCCCTTGTATACATTTTTGATGATGCACGACATTGCCTCAACATGCTAAGCCTTGAGCTTTAGACATGTGATGCATCCGATAGCACGAGCTTTAGAGAAAAGTAATTATTTGAATATAATCCTAATAGCCTTAAAAATAATGCTTCTATAATCAATAGTTTTTTTTTAATTACATGTGATTGAATTGAATTGCTTTACGTACTGCTCTTTTCTTATGCAACTTTCTTCCTCGATTGAAGTAATTCCTCGTGCTGTCCTTCAGTGAGGGAAAACGTCATCGACAGCCTAACGAGAAACCTGACACGTGAATGTTGTCATGAATTTAATCTTCCACCTTTCAAACGCCATACCGATGCATCGTAGCGTACCTTCTGACGTGCCACGCTGACTCATGTCAGCACATATCGCTTTCGAGAAAAGCAGTGAAAAAAAAACGTCCCACATCCTTCTGACAGTTTGCCTCTCAGCCGAGCACCGGTCGAATGACCTCAAAGGAAAGTCCATCCAGTTCATTGCTGGTGATGGGATTTCCTGCTTCTCAACTTGTCTGTTCAATCGTTCCGGTCACATCCTTGTGGTTATGTGATGCAGTTCTCGCTAACCATCATTGGCAATCGTATTGGTAGTGCAAGATCTGTGCTGGAAACCACAATTCCGATCGTTTACCTCCCTAGACCATAATCGATTTGGTTTGTATTGAACAAAAGAACGAACTGGGCATAAAAGAGACAATAGCAAACAGTTTTTCTTCAAAACTCTATTAATTTTGTAATGCAAGTTTAAATTATATAGCTTACTATTTCAATTCGCTTTAAAATTAATTAGCTTGAGCTAGTAGTTGAGAGGATAGTTTGATTTTGATTAGCTAGTAATATCTCTCGATGCTTTGTCTTTTTCTAAAACAATAACTTAAAGGAAAGCTTATTTATTTTTAAAATAGAGTATGAGGAAACAGAAAACAAAAACATATTTATCGAACAAATCGAAACAAATTTTCATCAATGCATTTTACTTGTATTTGTCCTCCAATCTTTCACCAAGCTTCGACCACAATTCTTTCTGACCCATCGTAATGCCCTCACTTCGCAGAAACATCCATTACTATCCGCTTTTACTATCACCATTACCATCTTCCCCCCGATGGTGGCTTCACTTGCTGAATCGATATTTATTATGTTTTATTGATGTCAGCTTCTCACAGCACGGTGCCATAAGCTTTTCGGTCGCCGTAGCGCATGCTATCAACATTCTCCGTGGCCTTTGGCACTATTAAACATCATTCTTTGCCCTCGGCCCATCGTCCTGAATGCCAATAAACTTGCCCTTTGACGAGCAAGGTGCCAGACGGAGCGAACGAAAATCATTCATGCAACCGAAGGCAACCGCGAACGGTGGGAACCTGAAGCACCAAACACACAAAAGCGCTGGCACCGGTTATAAAGCCGGGCACCGAGCATCGTGCAACAAATCTGCACCAAACAATACCACCTCTCCGGTGGTCCCTCACCCACTCACCCACTCCCTTTCACCTGCTCTTGGTGGATAGGAATCGGTGTAATGTTGGTAACATCCATTTTGCCCAAAACGAGAAAGAACTCACCGCTCACCACCGAACATTCAGCGTCATTCTTATCAATTTCCTTCGCTGTATCTGTGTCCGCGCCTGTTTGTGTGTCTGTGTTTGCTTTCCTTCCTTTTTCCGATGTTGCCAGGTGTAATCAAGCTTTTGAGCACGATTTTGTGAAGCTTTTTTGTTATGCAGCGCACTGGCATCCCCGCAGGGTATAATATGGAAGAAAGGGACTCTACTGTACGATCGAATGGACGCGATTCGAGACAGATAGCACCACCGAACCTAGCATGACAAACAAAACCAATCAAAACAAGCGCGAATGGGTCAATGTGGCTTGGTTTGTTTGTTTGTTTGTGTATTTTTCTCTCGTGGTAATAAGCTTACAGGTGCCAAGGTGCACGAAAAGGAGTCTTTGTTAGCTGGCTGCACAATGCCGAAGGGATTTTATGTACAATATTTGAAACAAATCGTTAAATATGCTAAAACCGAAACAGTCGCAATGGTGTTCGTTTCCTTTTGGACTGTTTGATTGTTTTTCTGCTCCTTCGCTTGGAAAACGCTTCACACAAAGACGTTTTTTTTATACGTTGCCAAGAGTTTTCGGGACAAGATGTGCATGTTGCACGATATGCGATTTACTGCAGGTATTTGCATTTGAGCAAATATTCCACCTTTGGCAAACGCGACTGTTTTTTATTTGTTTTTTAATATTTATCTTGTGGTAGAAGAACACAGTTTTTTTTAAAGAAGGCAGTTTTTCCTTAAAATTTTTGAAATTCACTTCCTACACTAAAAATAAAATGAAAAAAAACTAATAAAATTCTAATAATCTTGTTCACATAATATGGATTGAAGCCCCAATAATTACATGCCAGAGTTCACTAGATATTAAAACAATAATGTTACAAACATTGTAGCGTAGCACTTTGTTTCTCGACCAAATAAAACCTCATGCAAAATAGTCTCTTTTAACACCGTAAACTTACATTCGATATTATCAAAACGACGAAATTTCTCTGTTCTCTCTAACTTTAAAAAATTGGTCTTAAAATATTGGTCTTATGGTTATGTTTCGGACTGTATACTAAGAGAGCAGAATAAAATTCCCATTTCCGCGTTATTGTCGTTCGTTTGTGATAAATTTTGTTAGGTTTCTTTCTTTAACATTTTCTCATTAGTCTTCCAACCTTTTCCAACAAATTTGTGTTTTGTATTTCGTTTTAAAATCATATTTTTACAAACACCCAACCCACACGGTTAGCCAAAAAGCTTACTTTCTTTGCTTTACCTTGTTCGCTTGTTTCCTTTGATATGAAACTTTCTTCACTTTACCATGCGCTCTTGTTGCTTCTACTTCCTATGTTTTATTCACATTACAAGCAAACGAAAAAGCTTCTTAAACACCTTACTCCCCCACCGCTAGAGCAAAAAACACTTTTGTTAACTTTTGCGTTTACCACGTTTAGCTTGTCTGTTACGAATGACATAGTTGATAGAAGAAGAATATTAAAACACATCAACAGCAATCTGGTTCGATTAATAGGAATGTAAAATGAATGTTAAAGAAACATACAAAATCCCCAATATTACCAGCTGGCTTTACATACCCATTACAACTACAGTCCAACCCTGTGTAGTCACCTTGTGTTATCAACTTCTGTTTTATACTTCTAGTTCCTTGATCTTTTTTCTGTCTCCTCGGTTTCTATTTTCTTTTACTTTTCCAACCCCTCATATCCTTTCCCAACATTTAAACAAAGAAAGACAGACAATTTCTTCGATGAGCATTGTTGTACGTGTATTGTGTATGTTTTTAGTATCAACCAATTTGTGTAATGTCATTTTCCAGCGTCTTCCAGCTGTCCTAAGCAGGATCGGAATAATTCTCGCTAGTCCCCTGGTAAGCTATCTTATTTATTCAACCATCAACTACTAAAACCGAACCCCAAAATAATCGAACCCTATCGCCTCCTAGACCTCACCCCCAAACCCCCGAACCCTTCTTACAAATAAAAAGATCACCTCAACCTCTACTGACCAGCAGAAGGCTCTATATTCGTATCCTTTATATTGTTTTTGATTTTGGTTTAATTCTTACCCGATCTCCTCTCTAAACCCTTTCCCCTAAGAGTTAGCTAGTGCAACGTAAGGCAACCTAACCCGAGTGCATTTGCTGCCCATTCGTTCGCCTTTACCATGCCGCGCAAATAACCTCTGTACCTGTACTTAGTGCCTAACGTATAGTGCGGCCTATACTCGGAGGCTCTTGATTGTGCTGAGCGCTGTCTTGCTACTGCTGCCTGATTGCTGATGGCGCTGATAGAGCGACCCATCTACGGCCAAACTCTCCCTCGTCTATTTCCATTTGTGCTACCCTTATGCTACTCGATATGATGGAGATACTTTGCTTTTTCCATTGAAGGGAAAGTACTACTGCTCTCCAAACCATGCCCAATGTCCGTTGTTCCCTAGCCATCCAGTGTTGCTTCTACTTTTGTTTGCTTTAAATGGTCAAATGCTCCGAAACACTCCAGAGAAAGTGACGACAACAAATTGCGGGGTTAAAAACCTTAAACAACGAAAAGAAGAATCGTTTTAACCTTGGGTAGCTCATGTAGGGTCCTACTTTTGCTTAAAACCATGGTTTAGTTTTCTTCCCATCCCATCATTACTAAGAAGCGTTTCAAACTTCCATCTAACACATGGCGATACAGATCGATCTGTAATGAAGCGAATTGGCAATCGAAAAACTTCAAAAAATGCATTTCCATTCCATTTCTTGTGCCTTACTCATTCCGAAAATGCTCTTTCTTCTCATTTCTATCTTTCTTCTTTCTCTTTCTTCTCCTTCTCTTCCACTGTCTGCTATCACTAACATCATTTCGATGTTTGAATCGATCTGTATCTTTCTGGATCGAATCAAATTTTAATCCTAATCACCCTGACTCAATAACGACTCCTCTAAATGGCATGTTTGCATTTGAACGTTTAACAAACAATAATTAAATCCATGAACCTTTAACGGAACTATTTAAATTGATCGTTTTCACCTCTTGGCCGTGTGGGGGGAAAATGTACACCCTATTCTAATAAAACGCTCTCCGATAATACGATCATGCCACGTGCTGCAAACGTTTCTTCCAATTTATCGATGCCCACCAGTCCTCGAGACTCTTTTCGGTAATTTCTAAAACAAAAGCTTCTATATAGAAAATCGATAGTTGCCGTTTTTTGTTTTACTGTTTCGGTTCCATCGTTGTTTTTTTTTAAAAAGCAATTTTTAAAAGAAAAAAATTGCGTCCTGTTGAGTTACATTGTAATCGCAACCATCACGCCTATCGCTACTGTTTCTATATTCTTCATTTTTCTTTACTCACCCTTCGTTGCGCTCTCGTGCTGTACCTGCTGGACTCATTGTTGATTGTTTGTTTGTTTGCGTTGTTGGTTGACGCTTGTCCGTGTCTCGTTCATTAAGCCGCTCCTCCGTAGATTGCGTTCCGTTCGGCCTGCCGTAGTAATTAGAAGCTTGCCACTAGCTGTCTAGTTTGTTACCGAAAGCGAGACGTTAACTATACAAATTTAAATAATTATCTGCTATGATTTTAATTGTACAGGTTTTAAAAAGGTTATATTAAATACCATCTAACAAATCCAATAATTATCACGAGTCATAATAACATAAAACTTTTTTCCATTATAGTTGACTAATTTACATTGTCCTGTGATTGAATTATGATAACAATCTTCTATTTATGAAATACTGTACTAGCTTTGGTTGTTCAAACTTTATTGTGAAACATAGTAAATACATATAAATACAGTAGAAATAGTTGGGATAGTTGTAAAAAATGCTTGTTTCTGTAGAGTGGAAAACCGTCATTGGGGTCGATCAAACCTTAAGTTGGGACGCTTAAATCTTAAGATGACATCCTTGAAATATCGAGCAGAGAGTTAAAATCGTGCTCGATGTATCGTACTCGATAATTTGCTAGATTCTGCTCGAAACTTTTGATCGGCTGTTATGGTATACTACTTCATCAATGATATTTATTGGAGAATTTCAATCAAAAATATAGAGAACTATTGAATCGTTTGCAACAAACGTTTATCGAAATTAAATTTACAATAAAAAAAAATAGGAAACATAGTCTAACCCATGTTAGAAATGCTAGAATAAAGCTTTGTTTCCACATTTGTCGAACAGCTGATAGAAACCTTTTAGTCAGCATCAAACCACAAGCGATTTTTGATTGCTGATTTGTATAAAAAGCTGACAGATGATTAAAACTGGCTAAAGGTATGATCAACCTCATTGTTAGATTTGATTTTAAAACAATTATAACTAAACAACTGAATTCAATAGCTATTTATAATTCGTATTTCGAATAATACTGTTCACACCTCATACACAAAACATGTTCATGCATTTGTGATTGAATTGTGTTAAAGTCATAAAAAATGACTACGATGAGTGAAGTGTACTCATGTGATGTTTTTTTATAGTGGTTGATATTATACAAATTCAAAAGTCTTCCATTGAGAAAGTATTGCTCAACACAACAGCAGCTCGTTTGCTGATCATTTACTCGTTTACATGAAGACCCATTTGTCCGGTGTATCGAATGCTAGTTGCAGCCAACATGTGTATTATTCACCACATTTGCCCAACCAACATCTTTCGACCACTTTTGCTCCGATACAAAGTCAACCGATACGGCTAAACTAACGAGCCCGCCATACTAACCCCGTGCGATCGATCGAAACTGAAGTTTTAACCCAACTCGAAACATTGTCTAAACCGAGCAGGAAACAATTGACCGCGAGTTTCACACCGCCATTGCCGCGGAGAAGACTGCTCCGGCCACTGGCACGGTCTCCGCTGCTGGTGCCGCTACTGTTGCCGCTGCTGCCGCCTCCACCAACTCCCCACCCACCGCCTCTACCGGTCGCATCGCGCAAACGCAACCGCATCGCAATGTACAGCTAGCATCAACAGCCGCAGCAGCAACACCTGCCGCCACCACAACCGCAATCGCCTCTGGTGCCGTCGGTCAGCGACCGGCGCAGGCCACTGTGTTGTTGTGCGAGGAAGGACTTTCGACCGATGCGTCCACCGAGCCCGGCCTAACACGCCGCCGTCCCACGATCGAGACGAAGCTTAACGAGGCCGGGCTCATGGAGACGAGCTTTGTAAGTTGAACGGTTTTGCTGTGAGCTAGCGGGATCAACAACAAAACTCCACTCCGGGTACAAACATGGCCACGAGAAGCCGCGAACCAGACTCGCGAATCGGGGCCCCGGGGGGGATTTTTTTCACCCCGTAAAAGCATTGTGCTGTGCTATGAAAGTGTGTGTTTGTTTGTTTCTTTTTTTTGTCGTGACTAACTGCTACGTTTTTAATGCTAATCCATTTACGCTGCGGCAATGCCAGCTGCCGCAAGGTTGGCCTTATATGCTGATGAAAAATTCATACGAAACGGTGCTGCGGTTGGAACGTATGCACTCACCAAATCACTGACCAACTGTTTGGATCATGCTTACAGCAAAAACGAACCACAGTGAAGCTGCATCGATTGCAAGTGTATGGATTAATTCTACATTAGTGTTCTTCGATCGTTCGTGAGGGAAAAGAATCACACAATGGAGTATTAATTTTGTATCATGCATGGATGTGGATGAGTTTTAATGGTGTTGTGATGAAAATCAACAAAACCACATACAGAGACATACAATATTCATAGCATTACGATCTTATTATATAATTGAAAGCTCATCGAAATTTACATAATGCATTGGCAGGTACGGGAAAATACTTATTTTTATCAAAATTATCCATGACACTTTGAAGTTTCCTTATAATTTACTGTTTTTATCACGATCTAAAAAAAACATACCTCTTCTTTGCAGTTTTGAGTTTACTGTTGGGAAAATGTTTGGCCCATGGGTAAGATGGACACCTACAGAAAACTTTGAAAGTGACAAACGTCATTAAATTGTCATTGATTGTAAATTGCAAAACGTTACAATACATTGTTACAAATTGGACCTTGGTGTATGTCCATTCCACATGAGGCCTTTAATGTGGTTTGATGTGGTGTTCAGATTTGATACTGCATTGTTAAAATATCCCTAATTTTTTTATATAAGCTATAACAAGTGCCCCTCTTTCTTACGGTGTCCGTCTTTCCCTAGCTTCCCGCTGAATCTGAATAAACCTAGTCCGAGATATTTCCATGCATTTTTAAGCATCTCAAGCATTTCCTACCATTGAATTAGTTTCTTAACGTATGTACGATATAAGAACACTTTATAAGAATGTTTCGAAATTCCGGATGGAGACGCCTGGTAGGTAATGCAGCGTGTTCCAATATTCATACTCTTCCATTTGCTAACATTCGTACATGTTTGGATGGATATAATTCCCTAGATGCTTCCTATTCAACCCACCATTCTGTTTGAAATATTCAATACGAGCATTTCTTGCCAAGAATTTTTAACAAGTTCCAACTCGGCAAGTTCTCATTTGAATCTGTGGCTCTCCTCTATGTACGTTGCAATGATTGCGTGTAGTAAAATTCTACTCGATCCAACCTGGCCAGCTGAAGTTTACATCTGTACCGATACGCTGTCCTGCAATTATCTTTAGCATTTCGAACAAGCGGCCAACACACGTGGGCAGATCGTGCACGCAATCGAACGCTCTTTCGGTGCATCTCTCACGGTGAACCGTAAATGCCACAAAGCGCATAACAAGCACACAAAATGCAACAGCTCACGTTAAATCAAGCCTCAATCCCGTGTGCATGTTGTCCTTTCCATACGCGCGGACCCTCATAATCCACCATCACGGGCGGTTTATTTGCTAGCGTGGTTTTCCTGGTTGTCGATGATACTGCTGTACCGTCCAAACCGTAGGCTTGTCTTTGTACCAGTGACGGAAAGCTCTCGAACCTTCCAATCAACGCTCGTACCGGGTAAAATTATCGGTCAGGCGGGAAAATAGTGAATATCCCGGTAGTGCTTGCTCCTTTCAGCGTGCAAATGATGCTCATACAAACATGGCTGGTGAGTGCACGTGTACACAAGTTGGTGCTCCTGGAGCCAAGCTTGGAATCAAGCCAAACCATTAAAACATTGAACGAGAGCCTTTAGAAAATATGATCGGATCGGAGTTGATTATGGAATTTTGGTGCCCATTGTTTCCGGGTTCTATTGTGAGTGTGTGGAGGTACGGTTTACGTACCCGAGGGGTAAGTAGGTTCACCTTCCGTTCAAAACGATCGTGATAAAATTACGATACATTCATCCTATCTTACCGTTCCGGCACGAGAACCAGTGGAAACCATTTTCAACCGACAAACAATCGTTCATCATCTTTATTGTGCCGCTTGTTTGGCATGGCTGCAAAAGCTGTAAATTCCTCTCAGCTTAACTAACGACATTTTCCGTTTCAAAAAAAACAGAACAAACAAACTTTGATGATTACCGTTCACCAAAACCGGCACTGAAACCGGTCCAAGTTTTGCTACGGAACGGCGACAAGGTTAGGGAGCTGTACCGGAGAACATTAATCATACACTTGAGCCCTGGGAGTCGGGAATGGTTTTAAGGAACAGTTTTGAAATTAAATTCTTCAAACACAATCAAAACAAACTGAACCCTTCGTTGGGGCCATTCAGATTAGACATAAAATATCAAGCAACAAGCTTGTGACTAGCAACTCTGAATTCTGAATGATTCCAGGTATAATAGCACCCTGTATAAACTGATACTTGAAAACATACATTAAATTGTACAAAAACAAACCGTAAAAAGGAGCTAAAACACACCAACAATGTATATACTTGTTTTGCTTGAATTTTAATTTTATCCGATCAAAAACAGTTGCTTCTAATTTGTGCTTTTTAGCCATTGCGCAAGCTTTTCGGAAGCCATCTTACCAACCATATACGCGGAACAAAAAAAATAACGCTACCCAACAACAAAGATCCTTCGAGATCCACGAGTGTATCCGTTTGGTGGATTTCTTTCCCTTTCCCATTCCCACTTCCTGTTTTGTTTGTCACCGTCCGGTTCAGGTTTTCCGTGTGCCTTGAACCAAAGAACGACGAAATGCTTTTGCCCTCGCCGTACTAGAACGCACCATCAGGTTGGCGGTTGGTTGATGGATAGTTAGCTAATTGCATTCTGTAATGAGTAGTCGTTCTGGATGGTTCAAATCAACGGTGCGAAGAACGCGACACGAAATCATACTCCGTGCTTTCTTCCCCCACACAGACACACTCACTCCCTCGTTCCATCGAATCCTGGCCTGTTTGTTTCCTGTGTTTCTATGCCCCCCTTTTTGCAGTCGTTAACAATTCCATGCGCACATACTACTCATAATCTAGAATCTAGATAGAAGAGCATCCCGCACACCACTAAACTGCTAGTAAGATGGTATAGCAGGGCGAGGATACACACCGCAAAGTGTGGCGTGAACTGACATTTATTATTCCAGCCCCTGCTTGATTAAAATTATTAGTACTAAAATATATACACGCCTAAATGTATGCAATAGTGAATACATTTCGCACAACGTGCTCCCCGGTATAGGTGTGAATCGTATTTGAAACTTTCGGCATAGAATTGATTAAATTATGTTTCCACACAAACAGAGTGTCACCGCTTGGTGAGGAAAAATGTATCCTCGCCGTAGTATGCTATCCACCACCTGCTGTTAAACGTTGCCTTTACAGTTTCCCTCGATCGAGCGATGCCTGTCTGTCTAGCACTGAACGTGTGTAATAATTAGTTTCATGTTTTATTCTCTTCCCCCAACTCGTACTAACCACCCTCCTGCTCGGCGTATATGTATGTGTGTGTGTATGTGTGTACCCCGCTAT
The DNA here is from genome assembly GCA_000349025.1 of Anopheles minimus. Taxonomy (NCBI): domain Eukaryota; kingdom Metazoa; phylum Arthropoda; class Insecta; order Diptera; family Culicidae; genus Anopheles; species Anopheles minimus. Next base: position 7,789,865 of record KB663721.1, read on the forward strand.
TCCCAACCATCTATATCTGGTGAACGTTTCTTTGGCCGTGTGTCGAAAAATTAAAAAAACCACCTCCCCCGAACACATACACACTCGCTTTCCCGTCTCTTGCTGTCTATCTTACCCCTTACCCGCTGGCTCAACGGTGGAAACTAACCTGAACTATCCGCACACCTCTGCCATACCACAATACTGCATCCAACATCATCGCATCTCCAATCATTCCTGCTAATGCTTCGTGGAAATGCCTTTCACCTATCGTAGCCGGTAAGTGTGTCCTGTTATCCACCCGAAACGAACCCTACCCTACCGACATGTTACCCTCCCCGATGAGGGGAGCTTATAGGAGTAGGATTAAAGACCACATATATACACAAATACACCCACACAGACTAGCAACAGGCCCGCTGCGCTAAATGGCAACGACCCAATCCCATCCGCCGAACAGGTTCAGATAAAACCGGGACCAAACCGAACGATAACGGAACGAGCACGAACATTAAGATAACATTGTCCAACCCATCTTGAGTCGTGTGTAGTACAAGTGCTGTATCCAGTTCTTTTCCAAGGCTTCGCGCCAGATCCGTTCGGGCAACAGTGTGCTGGGCAATGTTGCTAGCATAATTGAAATACCGTCAACGAATGAATGATTACCCTGTGCCGGGAGGAAAGGTAGCAGTTCCACCCCGATGGGTGTTGGCAATTTTATATTCAATGTACCTTCCGGTGCATTGTATTATCACCTTTCGGAGAGGGGTTCACAAGTGCACCCGGTGTCCAAGCGCAAGGATGACAATTTTAGCATGCCACTAGAATATGTAATTTATGGACGGGGTCTTCATCCAGTGACACATCGGTCTCTCTAATGGTACTCGGTTTCGGTTAGTTCGCTGGTATGGTGTCGGATATACAAGCGGACGAACTTTTAAAGGTGACACGATAATCAAAACACTTTGGAAACAGTGTTAAAGAATTATGTTTTTAAATTAAAGCTCTGGTAGCACCTTAATTAAAACTAGAGAACCTTATTCTATGTGCTTGAGATAATAATCTTGTGCGTTGGACATGATGTGGATAAAATATGATTAGTTCTTAACACGTCTTACATAAAGACTTAAACGAACTGTATATACTATCGATAAGATAACTACTTTCACAAACCCTTTATAACATATGCTTATATTAAACTGTTCGGTTTGTTATTTTGTGTTGATTGTGTATTGACTGTTTTGTTTATGAATTAATTTAGTTTGCAAATCTTATTTAGACTGTCGACAACAAATAGAACATAGCGCACCCATGCTCCAAGAATGTACTCCGTGCACGTCACATTTAATGTCCCCTCTAGAAACTCTGTCTCTTTCTACCTACCTATCTCTCTGTCTCTTCCTGCGTTCTCTGTGCCTTTGTATTGAAGATCCAAAATTCCTTTATCGACTGGGAAGCTAGTTCCCGGTCGGTGTTTCTCTTATAGACACACTTCCTCATAGAGATACACACTGTTCTTGATGAATGTTTATCACCTGTTTTTTTTGTATACAACTCACTAGGATTGTACGTAGCCTCTATTCTAGAACTGCTTCCAGTACGCAAAGGCTTGTGATCGAGGCACATGTGGTGAATAATTTGCATCCCGAGCATAACTAGAGTGCGCGTGTTATTTATGTGTGCCCGATGTGTGTTTGAGGACGATGTACGTGTGTGTTTTGTAGAGTTCCCCTGAGACACAGATACAATGTTGTACCGCGTGAAGAACATTTTGAAGTTTTTTCAACAAATCCCACCCGGGACACTGAACGCAACTTTAATTACTTTGTCGCGACACTCTATCTGCAACATTCTGCTCCCTATGCTACATCGTGTTTGTCCGTTTGAGTCCTTTTTGTGTGTGTGTGAGTGTCTCGTTTGCCCAGTACGCACGATCACACCAACTCACCACCGGAATTCTTAAGCAATCTCTCCTCCCGCCCCCCTCTAGTGTCTCCACAGTGCATTTCCGAAGTGAATAGATTGACGATTGCATTCGATTTCAACACTGTTTCCGTTTGACTTTTGGTTTTGTTCCTAATCCATTTGATTTTCCGCTTTTGTTTTGGTACTTGGTTTTACTAATACTTCAACTTAGCAACAACAGAACCGAGTACGAGTTTTATGTTTTCTTTCGCGCCCGTTTTGTCAAATGCTTGATGAACCCCACTAATGGTGCTCCCTTCGACAGGGTGTCAAGAAGCGGGAATCCGGCGGACCGAACGAGATCGTCGCGTGTACCAGTTGTGCGGGCGGTACGAGCCCCTGCACACACTCGGCGAACAATGGCTGTGCAACAGAGGTAAGCCTTTTAAATTGGGTTATTATGTGTTTAATGATTATTCAAAAATGCCATTTGTAAATTTTCCATGGATAGTAGATATTCAAATCAATTTTATTCCGGAGCTGGACGGGTTTACCAATATCCACTCTTCCTGAGGCATGAGCCTAACATTTCGAAGATGTTAAGTAAAAGTAAAAGACTCGAGAAATCCTTCCTTACGAAATTTAGAACAACATTGTACGATTTACCCCTGAATGTATGCAAAACGCAGTATATTTTGCATACGTTGCATGATGAGTTTTGGACAAAAACGACTTGATTCTTTCTGGGCCGGTTGAAAATGCTTTTAGAGTCTGTAGTCTTCTAATTCTAGTTCCCAATTTCTAGAGTCTTTTATCAGTTTAGTAGGCAGTTTAGTACAATTAAACGTTCTCCGTACAATTAATACTTCAAATATACTTTTATTATTTAGCACCACAAAGCACATAGTTTTGTGTATTCTCCTTTTAAAATTATCATAAATCAATGCCGAAACTAATTACTTTTTCTCTCTTTTTCCCCACAAGACGTGCTTCGTGCAAGTGCGCAAAAAGGAACCGCCCCATCCGATACGCGTCGCGAAAACGATCGACGTGATCGCGCGCATTACCTTCCCGTCGGCGTACGCCGTGTTTTTGATATTTTTCTTCATCCACTACAAAGGATTCTCCTAGAATACGATCCAAAAGTCACTCATCCACAAGATCTACACCAACAACCTGCTGTAACGGAGGGTGTCCTGGCGAAGGTGCGGCCTTTTCTGTGGCGTTTGTTGGCACGGAGAGTATGTGCGATGGTGAGGAAGGATCGCACACGGTCCGCCAAAAACCGTGCGAGCGATATGAACATTAATGCATCCCAAAACACATCACTCACCCGCGGGGGGAGATGCTCTCTGCTTCATCTGCTGCAACACACCTTGGCTTCCTGGGCTGCTTGGGAGTATGTCATCATGCTAACCGATGTTCCTAAAACTCGGATGCCTCGGAACTCACAAAACCACAACAGACAAACTGTTCGCATTAAACCACTGTTTTCGCCCGCAGTTTTGTATCACGTGCATGTACGTTTCTCCCGGGGACAAAGTCCCTACCGTACGATCACGATCGGTTAGCTTCCAAAGCATCCGGTTCGAGTTCGATCAGAAAGAAGCATCCAAACCATCAATCACCGAGCACGATTAGTAATCAAACGATGGCTAAATCAAACCAACAGATACTGCCTTTTTTTCATAACGTGAGGACAGGAAGCCGACTCGATTCGATTGATTTGTGATACGAGCAAAATGGGCGAACTCAATTAGAAAAGCAGCCGCAAATGTACAACACATCGTAAAACCAAGCCATCAGCATCATTACTGCAGGAAAACTGTTTCAATTTAACAAAAGTAGAAATGAAAAGAAAATCGCATTACATAACCGACCGCGAATCGGTTTGTTTGTTTTTCTTTTTGGGAGTAACTGCTCCTTAATTCAGTGACGAATAGATGAAGAATAAATGCCTGTAATCGATACTATTTTTGCATAAAGTAAAACGTAAAAACGCGAATAGAGTCCGTTTATTCTTACACGAGCACAAATACGATAACGGCTGATAAGGAAGGAAGAGAGGGCTCAGCTAGGAGCAGACAGTTCCAAAGAAAGCAACCATTAAATTACACCTATTTCAGTAATGAGAAGAAAAAGAATTAATAATACAAGCTGAAACGCTTCCCGGCATCCGGCAAAAAGCAAACACACAAAACAAAAATTTGTGTAAAATTAAATGCTGTTTAAGGGAAACTTTGTACCGGGTGCAAAGTATAAATGCCAATAGCAATATCTGAACGAGGGAGGAAAAGAAAAGAAAAAAAAACACTACACCCCAAACGAAACATCCTCACATGCAATCTCACTAGTACGTAGGGTAATTTGAATATTCACAAGCGAACTATATTTCACTGAACTGCATGCTTAGAGCAAGCAACTGTACGAACAACTAGGCTAGCTGAAAGGATTAAAGGTAGGCAAGTTAAAAATGAACCACAATATTTTTGGTACCACGTTCATTAAACGGTAATTTATCGAAACCCAACTAAGCAGTACTGCGACACACGAGTAACGTACCAAAGTTCCTTGCTAATAAGCTTACGACCAACCACCAAACAAACAAACAAACACACACGGACACACTGTTCTTCGCTCGTTTCAATGCGGCTTGTTAAAATTGCGGTTTTGGTTCGATCGGATACGATCGTCGTAGCACGGTTCGGGCAACTAACAGGCATTTTGAGTGTTAGACAAAAGCCTTTCCAATGCTTACGTGCTTGAGGCAATTCTGTGATCTCGTTGACCAGTTGGGAGAGGAAAAACAAACGAAGGGAAACACCCGATAAGATGTAGAATTTTTTCTTCAAAATCATTTAATATGTGTGCTGGAAGAGAAAGGAATGCTCTCTCATTTAGTTTTCCACTGCTTAAGAGTACAGTCTTTACCCGAGATACGCGGATAAATCGTTCCGAAGGAATTCGCGTAACCCAAACATTATTTAACGAGTTGTTTATATTTCGTATTAACGGATTGACATTTTGTTTCTACAATTCTGGTGCAGCTTAATAATATGTGTAATAAATGGAAATTCTTCTTCTTCTTCTTCCTAGTCGCGGTCCTATTCGGTTATGCCAGGTACCAGGTACATATAATGGCTTACTAGAGACTCTCATAGATCAATCAGTTTGATTGTCAGTTCTCACTTTGTAAGAAATGGTCCGGATGGGATTTGATCCCCGGTCCTGCCCGCTCATTTGCAGACCGACGCCGTTATCGCCTTTGCCACCAGACCACTCTGCGTTACTCGGGGTAAAGACTGTATATGTATTACCGGATTGTCTACTGCATCTTCAACAAAATTGCTAGAACGTTTAGTAGCGTCGAACGAGCATCCCGCCCCGGCACAAGGATTACAAATTTGCCTTCGAAAATGTTTGACATTCGGACCAACTTAGTTTAAGGCGCTGCTCCCCTAATGCACTGCAAAGGTCACTCTTAGATAGCACAATTTGCTTCTCCGTTTTACATTAAGCAAACCTTTGGCCTTCAAAAATTGTAGCTCTTTTCTGTGCTCCGAACATTGCAATTTTCTTCATTTTCCATCCGTTTCTTATGATGGTAGATTTTCGATGTTTCGACTAGTAGCTAGAGCAAAACAAATCATTCGTAGTGTAAACGATTTTGCTTTCCCCGGTTTCGATTGACAGTGCAGTGAGGACAAAGCAATAAATGCTTATTGGCATTGGTTTTCCTTTTCCCCTTTGCCGGGCGCCCTTGCCCCCGTGGAAGTGCATTTGCCTACAGTTTTCTACTAACTTTGCTAGCTGACAGCTTTAGCTACTACTCACCGTACCGGATATGAACGGAAGCGTGGAACAAACATCGATCGGAAAGTCTGATATGTGTAGTAATGGCGCTTGAAAAACAAAAGTTACAAGCAACGGGAAAGAGGCAAGAAAAATAAGAAAGAAGATCGCTCAACCTCGATCATAGCTATTATTTTCCTTCACGCAAACAAAAGAAAGGAACAACATATTTCATTCCCATTAGAGAAGAATAAAACAAAACTCCACTACTTAGAAGCGGGAATGTAAAACAAACCCGAATTCTATGCACGAAACATAGAAAACGGCGTAAAACAAGGAAGAAACAAGAGAAGTAATCATTATGAATGTAAACACTAACTAAAACGCTGAAACCAAGTGCTTATTTTGCATCATTTAACATATCAAACGTAGTGAAAGTGGAACAAGATAGTGCTAGTGAAACGGAATGGTTGAAGATGATGGAAAAAAAGAGGTAAAACATTGTTTCAAAACATCACAACCGGAAAAGGATATTAAAATTAGATAACCAAACAAAGGGAAATACAAAAACACTCGTAGGAAAAAGGGAAAGTAATACACTAAAGAAACAACTACTGAACGCCACTCTAAAACAATCTATCGCTTGAATGCCTTTAAACCTATTGTAATAACGCGTACAGTGGTGAAGCTTGTTTCTTTTGACGGTGCAGTAGTGTGAGGATTGAATGGTTGCCGTAATGCATATTTCCTTTACTAAAAACTGCTCAACGAGATAATTCATCCGTTTTCTTACTAGTCCACGGTAAGCTGCTAGGAAACGTAACTATTCTAAACTAATTCTAAACACACCGTCAAACGTTAGGTGGTAACTGGGTGGGTAAATGTAAACAGTACGAATGTTTTCGTTTGCCATCGTCATTGGAGCGCGCAACGATCGATGGTCGGTGAGGTTCGCGACCTCATTTAAAAATCGTTGTGCGTCGAGCTGCCGACAGGACCGATCGAAGGTTTTGTAGATTACATTAGCAACACCACCATTTGTTACGCATCCATCACATCTACTTTCCATAAGCAAACACCGAAAAGACATTAACGAATAATAATGCTTATTAAAACAATTAAATTGTTACTCCTACTGTGCAGTAACAGACAAAAAATAAAACGAAACAAAAACACACTCACTCGTTCGAAGAAAAAAAAAACATTAAAACAACTACTGTACGTATGTAAAAAGTATTTAACGCAAAGAGTTAGCTAAGAACCAGTGCATCCGGATCGGAAAATCGGATGTACAGTGTATTTTGTAAAGTTTATCATAAGTATGTAACTACACTCCTTTACACCCTAAGTCACGTTACACATGCACACATAGGAAAACCAACACAAGAGCAATCAACGCTCCAAACAACACGTTGCTTTTTGGGTAGTTGAATTTGTCTTCTATAATTACTCATATTCACCTTACGGCTCCGTTTCTTGTGATACTCTTCCATATGCAAAAATAACTTATTTCTGATTTCTATTTAAACCAATATTTTCCTTCCACCGTTTCGCTGGTTGTTTTGCAAAACAACCCGTTTCGCTTACTTTCGCTTGTCTCTTTGTTAATAAAAAAAAAACATTGGAAAAAGCTCACAAATTCACATTGCACCAACACTCAAACACGAACACATTCAAACAGTCCCCATGAAAATCATCTGTACAAGCATACAAGGTTTAAATAATGAATATAATAAACGAAAAAAAAAAACAGCTCAGCTAAGATTGTGATTTACCAAAGATGATGATGCCTGGAGGATGTAGCGGATGTAATAATCATACAATAAAAGTGTGCGAAAAAAATACATGTTGCTAAATCGCCTAGGCGCGCGCATCCATCCTACCATGGTATCGTGGTGATGCAACACGAAGTGCAACACGACACAAAAAAAAACAAACACACTCGCCGGCTAATAACAGAAGCGCTTTCAAACGAAAAGCAATTGGATGTGGCTAATGCTAAAAGTGGCCTCGAAACCTCATGTCAAGTTGAAATAGATAAATTAATTGATGAAAGTAAACAGAACAACAAAAAACACAATGCAACAGAGAACTGCGAGACGGTGGTACTACAAAACTGAACGTAATGATAATAAATTATTCCCTGAAAAAGGTGCGAGTTGCTGCTGATACATTAACACACAATTGGGAAATTCAAACAAAAAGGAAATAACTTAAAATGATAGAATGATGTTCTTGGTGATTAATGCTTAGCAGCAAGGAAATAGATTGTTTCCTATAGCTTTCTTTCTTTTTTTAACAAAATAATAGAAAGCTTGTTTAAACTGAAATGATTAAAAAATTTACTTTAAGCTTTCATAAAGAAAACAAAAACAACAAGAAAATTAGTTATCTGGCTTCAACCTTCATGTTTTTACGTGTTTTCTCGTTTGTCTTGCTCCCAAAAAAAAAAGAAACACTCAACACTTTGATTGTACAGGCAAATTAAAATAAGCACAAATTGTTGAACAAAATTATGCGGAAAGATGAGCGAGAATTAAGCAATTCAGGGTAAAGGTTTTATACGAAATTTAAGCAAATACAAAAAAAAACAAACAAACCAAAAAAAACAAATAAGTCAAATTCGCACCAAACGAGCAAGCGCGTTTCTAAAAACCCAAACCGAAAACAAAACAAACGTAATACAGCAAACGAATAAATACGTGCACGTCAATGCATCATGTTACCACTTGTACATTAGTATCACTGAACCTGAACGCTCAAGCTATACGAACCAGTGATAGCAAAGAGTTGTTAATAGAGTAGCAAACAAAAGTAAAAGAAACAAAAAAAAGGCGAAAGTAAATAAGCATCACCATCACGTTGCGCTTCTTGAAACATTGGAAAACAAAACAACAAAATGAAATAAGCAAACTGTAAGCAACTAACAGTCACAGTTGCAAAGTGTACATGATACTTTCTCGTACGAAAACATTTCCAACCACACGTAAATCACACGAATCCAAGTAAAATACTTTTTTTTGATCATTTAATGCACCATTTTGCCAAACTAAAGCTGTTAAGCAGGGATGCTTTATAGTTTTAATTTTTCCAATTACAGTAAATCAGTTACAAAAAAGAAACGCATAAACATTACACACACACACACACTCACACATAAATATACAACACAATGAAAATGTACTAACTAAACAAACAAAAAAAAAACGTTCGAACAATATGGGTAATAAGTAAGTGCGTAGATGTGCGAAGCCGAATGCAAGCGCGCATCTTTAAACGCTCGAGGAATTATTGAGACGGTTGGGGAGTGTGTTAGGGACAAGTTTGCTAAGCGAATGTTGAGAAGTAAGCAGAAGCGTTACTGTACGCAACACTAGCAAACAAATAGATGCCACTTGGGACAGCAACACAAAACAAAAACAAACTAAAAACAGCAAAAGTTGTCAATGATTAGTAAGCTGAATTATAAAAGAAGTTAAAAAAAGCATGCTATCTAGACAAGAAACCCGAGAAGACAAAATAGAGCCTTGTGCTTAAGAAGAAAACACAAAACATAGCATTATGCATGGCACAGGTGGAACATAATGCGAATAGCTATACAAAACAAACAAAGCTGAGCTAAGCTTAATAATAAAGCACGTAAAGAAATAGACAGAACAAAAACAAGCAATTAAATGAAAGGTGAAAAAGAGAATAAAACAAAAATCAACACGTGGACATAGAAACAATTTCGCAATAAAAAAAGAAAAGGACATAATTTTCGTAACAAATCGGAATATGCTGATAAGAGGCAACAAAAAATAAACAAAAACTAACAAACAACACTAACAAAACAAAAGTATGTGAAAGAGCAGAAAATCACCAGCAAAGCTACACAAAACTTGGGCAGGAAATTAGAAGAAAGAGGAGAATAAAACTGGCGACAACTCCTACATACTAGCGCTACGCTATGATTGTGCTATGATTTTTTATACATAACTATATATATACACACATATACATACTTATATCATAGTGTAATGAACTGTTCAAAATCCCATCCCAGGCTGTACGAGGTTTAGTTGGGAAGGTAGTGCAGACAGATTGCAATAACAGAGCAGCCAACATCCTGGACGGGCAGGAAGTAAAAGGATAGTTTTCAGCACAGTTAGTAAAACCCACAGTGACTAGGGTGTGAAGCAGAGAGCAGAGAAAAACCAAGATATGCACGAGGACAAACACCACAACCCACACAAACACTTTTGTCAGACAAAATATTTCGCTAACAGTTCACTAAGTTGTAAGTAATTGTTAAAAACTATGAAAACCCGGTTAAAATTTGCTTTCCTTTTTCAATGTAATTCGTACCATTTCTTTCTCGAACTATTTACCTTCTATTATGCGTACGGTGCACGAAAACGAGTGCTTTTTTACTACTTTTTATCGCTTGTGCCGTCTTGTTGTACGACTTACTACCACACAATACAACAAGCAAACTGATAAAGCTCTTTTTTCTATACATTACTTACGTTTTTTCCTACACAATGTGATAAAACATTACACTCACGAACGCCTATACACCAACAAAGCAGAAGAATGAAAAAAAAACCACCCTTGACAAAAGCAAACAACAACAACCAACCAAACCGACCACAAACTGTAAAACAAAACGTTACCACAATCAGTTTTCAATCGTCCGCAGCGAACTGTTGATTATTTGATAAGTTTTAGCAGCTTAAACTTGTACTGCAACTTTTACTACATTTAACGAAACAAACAAACTGTCAAGCGAAGCAAAGGAGAGAAAGAGCGAGAAAGCAAAGTCATAAAGTATAAACAAAAAGGTGTAAAGATAGCTCCAGTAAGCGTGTTGTTGCGTGAGTGCGTACGACTGTGCTTCACTCGACGAGGAAGGAAGCAAGTGTACGCAAAACCGGTGAGCACGGTAACGATAGCAATTGCAAAGCAGTTACAAAATTATTACAAAGCGCGAAAAACATAAATACAAACGTAGTAGCACTAAGGGCGAACAAGAGCAGAACGTAGCAAAAGTGCATAAACAACACAACAAAACAATTGGTAAAAGAAAGAACAAATACAAACGCAACGTTTCATAGTGCGCAAAGTAGCGAACACATTTGACATGAGGAGTGGACAAGAAAAAACCAACAAACGGGATCTAGAAAACATTTAATGTTTAATGAGGAAACTTAAAACACAGAGAGAAAGAGACAGACAATGAGGCAGAAGAAAAAGAAGAGCAAAGTAAGCAAGAGAGGAAAGAAGAAAACGAAGAATATATATATACACAAAATATACATAAAACGTATATATATATACATATAAATAAAAGAAAAAGAAAAACAAACAAAAGGTAAATCGAGGACAAAACAAAACCAAAAAATGGAAACCCAAAATGTTGTACGTCACGTTATGTTTTTAATTTTATGATCCTAAATAAACGATTTTTTGATTGAAATAATAAAAATGGCTTCAAAGAAGGTGTTTTTCGCGGTTTTTTTTATAGGTGGGGTAAGTAAGAAGCTGATAATTTAAACAAACAATCAATTACAACTAATACGTTTGTGAATATGTATTTTAAATCGTTGGTATGTCAAGTCTTAACAATTATAACGAAGCTTTAACAGAAAAGAGCTATCATGAGGTGCAGGACAATTTTATCAGGTCATATAAAACATAATTTCAAATCATTATGGCAACATTTGAGTAAACGTCAAAATGTTGTCAACTATCTTTCGTTGAAGATTTTGCTGGTTTAAAACAATTTTTTTAAACTCACGACTTGACAATTTTGTCGTTCTCGAAGCATTGCAGCTTTTTAAATTTGTTAAAAGCTCAAAAAGATAACAAAACATCACTATTAGACGAATGAGCATGTTCTCACTCTTACCTCACTGAAAATTTAATATTACTTTTTAAACCTTAAAACTACTTAACAACAATCAAACACAACAAATTCGGGAAATAAATGACAAATGAAGCACTACAAATGTTAACAATAGAGCTTTCAATAACCTGACCACTATGGCCATTAGTATTTCTCTATAGGCACTTGAGAGATGTTTCCATTTCCAGCCGATGTTCCTTCCACTGTTGGTGCTTCTGCATCCTTGGTTTTGCTGCGTCCCCGTCGGAACTGTTCTTCGATCTCCTGCAGTGTTCGGTTCTTCGTCTCCGGCAGTATCATGTACAACAGCAGTGTCCCAAGCAAAGAAATAACGCCATACACCAGAAACGTACCATTGATACCGACTGTCGCAAACAGTGTCGGCCCAGTTTTGATCACAGCGAAGAAGCAAACGAAATTAAACGAAGAAGTCAATCCCGAACCAAGGCCTCGCGTAGCTACGGGGAAGATCTCTCCCGTCATACACCAGGGCAGTGGGAACAGACCAATCCCCACGAACACGATGTAGCTGATGAGAAACACCAACGAAAGCCAGGAATAGTTCCGATACAGTGGGATGCTCGTTTGGAAGTACAAGAAGATGGACAGCCCAATAAGCGAAACGGTCGTGCCGACACCGCTCGCCATTGCCAGTGGACGTCGACCGACGGAACGTAGCAGAATACACGCCACCAGTGACGTCACGACACGTACCAAATCCACGATCAACATGGCAAGATACTCGTTCAAACTGTCGCTACCGATCGTCGTCTTCATGAGAGCGATCGAGTAGAACGCCACGATGTTTACGCCCGAAAACTGCATGGTCGCGAAGAACACGAGCAGTGTTGCCAGTGGCATAAGAAACTCCCGTCGTCGATATGGGGAACGGTTCGACTCCGTCGGTGTCCCTGCACTCTTGTCGGTGTGCTGTGTACGCTGTTCCGTACGTGCCACCATCGCGTCGAACTCTTGCCGACTGGCCGGATCGTATCCTCGCAACCAACGGAACGATGTTTCCGCCTCCGAACGATCTCCTCGGGCAAGCAACCAGGCGGGACTTTCCGGCGATGCAAGCATCAGCACATAGGCGACGATCATAAACAGTGAGCACAACAATGCGGCCGTTTGCCATCGGAAGAAGGTCCCGAACAAATGTGCCAGAAGGATACCGCTTGATACAGCGAACGTTACTCCAGCCAGCAGGATGCCACGATAGCGTGGATCACTCGTTTCCGCTATATACACTGAAGCAGGAGGTCCAACCAACCCACAGCTTAGTCCGGTGATAAATCGTCCAGCGAGGATTTGAGGATAACTTCCAGCCGTGGACAGTACGCACCACCCAACGGCAAAGGATACATTCAGCAGCAGATGAGCTGACTTACGACCGTAACGTTCCATCAGCAAACCGCCCAGAATGCAACCGAGTGCCATCGGCAGGGGTGCCATGGAAGCGATCCAAGATGCTTGATCCTCGGTGATGGACAGCTTGCTGTCCGGTTGCTGAAGCTGTGGAAGTAAAATGGCGGAAAACCCATTCGTCATGCCTGCTGCAGCACTGCTGATGATTGGACCGGACGCTGCCAGCACCTGTGAGTAATGGGAGACATGTTTTTGTTAAAGACATGCGATACTAATCGTCTCTACGTGAAAAACGGGAAAACAATAATGCATCTGCGTAATAACATGCTGCCACATGTGACTCGAGATTTTAGTTGAGGAAATAACTAACAGCTTGGTTTTGTTCTAACTGACAGTTTGGTTTTGTTCGAACTGACAGCATTTTAAATATAAGATTTCGTAGCTGCGGTGCACTAATTAATTTGCTCAGCTGAATTCTCGGAAAGTAAAAAAAAAATACAGTCACAAATTTCAGCTATTGTACTTCAGTCTGTGATGCTGCACGACCCGAGATTGCAACATAGAAAATAACTGACAGCAGTTTAAGTGTAAAAGCTCTCAGCTGTACTACACGATTTATTTTTCGCGGAAGCGATCTAGAATCGTTTTTAACACCTATTCAGTAGTTAAAAAAGTTAACATTATACACTTTATTGATTTAATTAGCTCAGAGCTTACCAATTCATTTCTCGTTGTTTTTCGGAAAGGTTTACATTATATTTTAGCCTATCTCTCTCTCTTTTTCTTATCGAAATGCAATATTCCTCATTAAACCAACCATCGTCTTAGTCTTTCACTGTTTGATTTTCAGTCTGCCGTACGCCATAAATAACGCAAGTCTGTTTGCACACCTACCTGCCGTGCCAGCGGAGAAAAGCGTTTAACAACATTGCTCTCGATGAAGGCGTCGTTCGTCGCCGGTGGTTTCTTGATGATCATCCTGACTTTTGTTGTCCAGCCGAATACGAAAAGATAAGCCTAATCCTGAAGGCAGCCGAGATAACATAAGAGATATATAAGTGAAACGGATTACGGATTGCGATGAGAACTCGCATGGATTAGTCCAAGAATATGTCTGACCCACATTGATAAGGCTCGCATATTTAACCGCAAACGGAGCGTCCGAAGTCAATGACTCCTGTACAGCTGTTAGAGCGATAACGTGACACAGTGCCAGTAGGGAGGTTTGCGAGTGCATAACACTCGGTTGCATTTGAACGGGGAATGATTACTTTAATGGGTCAACCCATCAAACTATGGGTTGTAAATGTGCTCCATAACATTTGAAGAAAGTTAGCAGAAAGGAGCAAAATAAATGATAAATTCAAGAGAGTGCTAATAAATTGGGAAAATCGAAATCTCAAGATTCAACAAGTTTATTATTATTATTGAAACAAACCGAATCTCAAAAAACTCAGCAAACAAAAGTATCCAACGACACGCGTCTACGATCGACGCAATCTGTTGTGTGATTATAATATTGGATCACGGTTAAAATGCAACACAAAGCAACTCGAACCTCAAATGGAAAAAAAAACCCCAGCGTGCAAGATGTCAAAACTCATTTGCCTAATATTCATTTCACGGACAGCATTTCCGTCAAAGTGCAATGTTTAAAAGCATCGGGAGTCGGAACACTGAGTCATTAGTCAGCTTATTTAAGAAACAAGCGTACGTCAAAGATAATATGGTAGACGGCATTTGTATGCTTCTGTTTTAGCAATTCAAATTCTAAGAAGCAAAACAAGTTTGTAGTAAATGGGCATGGAAAAGTTAAACAGATGCAGTTTGTTATTCAATTTAATTATTTGCGTTATTGTAATCGTCATTTAAGTTGTCCAACTGATACTTCTAAAATCCCTTGTCGTAATGAATAGAGTAATGAAAGAAAAAATAGTAATATACCTTTTCCATTTTTCTCCCAAACAAGCGATAAATGCCTTCCAACAAATTATTTCCCTATTGCACACCATTTCACAAGACGAAGTAAACGCTCTCTCACGTGTATGCAATATCCCGCTTTAGAAAAAAAACCCCTCAAAACAACAATAAACCCAAACTTCAGCGCAATCACGTAGCCCACGATCATTTCTTCCCCGAAAAAGTCCGGTTCGTCGCTCAACGTAACATCGAAATCGTTTGTCCTCTTGAGGTGAAAATGAGGTCATCCGAAGAAGCCCGGTCCCGAAAAGCATGGTGCACCATCAAATGAAACCAAAAGTTGCTTTCTCTCGCTCTTTCCCTTCCTGCTGCTGCACATTTGTTAATCACACCTTTCATCGGGTTGCGTCGTTATGGCAACCTGTAGGCAAATTAATATGCTTACCGGTATGTTTTAAAGGCCACTAGATGCTTCGCTTGAAACAATCATCAGCTGTTCACACGAGCAGCTTCTTCGTATTATTCTTGCTCGGTTTCACACACTAAAGATGCACCCTGGATGCATTTTTTTTCTGGGTTACATCTGCGACCCTTGAAGGTTATCAGTAACGTAACCCGATTCCTCTTCACTGGGTTTTGGTTCACAATTTCCTGTCCGGGGTCACTTTTCGGCCACGGACGATAAACCGCACTCCACCGAAGACCCTCAGCTTGTTGCAAGACAACACATCAGCATTCCGCAACGAAATGGGGAGGCCGCCAACCAAGTGCACCACACACGCTTTTCTGTTGTTATTATGTTACTGTTTGACCAACAATTGCGGATGTTTGTTGAGTAACGCATGAACACACACTCGTGCGCTCGCACGCACACACCTTGGACAGCAACGGCGTGGATTGTACCCACTCGTGGTCACTTTAAGCGTACTCAAACAGAAACACCATTCATTAAGCACATTTCAAATTGTATATTACAATTTTCTTATTCTTTTCCTTAGCCACCATTTCAATTATTTCTCTTCCTTATACTTCAGTAATACTTGAAGTTTCAAAGCTTCTCCTCATCACTAGCTCACCAAAATGCGGCTCGACACCGATCCGATCTCCTTTCGCGATCGCGCAACAATGAGCTGACCGTTCGGCGCAAACCTCGGTCATATACGCGAGCAACAGCGCCGCTCTTTCGTAGCGTTATCACTACGCACGCTCTCCACGCTGCAGCATTGGCCATGCTCAATTTCTCACACACAAAAGCACACACCCGAGAAAATACCATGCCTCTTCTTGACACGTTTTGATGCACGCTCAATTTTTGTTGGCTGACTGCCAAAAAAAAAAAATAGCACAGCATTTTGGGAGGAATACTTTCGATAAGTCGTCGAAGCGAGGAATTGATTTTTTTTTGTTGCTGCCTGATCACACCGGGATGGATAGGAATGGTTAGAAAAACTCACAGATTGAGAAGGAGAGCATTGATCGCTAGTTGATCGGTTGGAAGTAAAAGGTAACTTTTATGCCGAGTTGTGATTGATTACTCAATCAACCGGCCGGGACACCGGATGCATACAAACGACGATAATGAGTGATTGGAATAGAGCTAGAAACACACTTTAAATAAATTTTCATTCACACTGTTTTATAAACTCGCATCAAATGTTCCTAAACAATATTCATCTTAACTGCTACTGCATAACTTCTAATCATACCATTTTTCCGGTTTCTAAACCAGTTGCCAGCATTACGGCCTCAATTCTATAACTTACGCTAATGGAAAGTTCAAACTTTCGTTATAGATTTACTGTGACACGCACCAACCACGCTGTGAAATCGCACACCGTAATCAGCTGCACGTTCCTCCCGAGGTACGAAAAGTGTTAATGCTTGATAAACATAAATAATTCGTTATGTTTACACCCACATCGCCTCATATTGGCAGAAAAGAAACATCTAACTGAGACTCGCGCAATCAGGAGATTCAAACGACCAAAACCACAACTGTGGACGTTGGATTCGATTCCTGCCAACAACCACGCGTACCACCAATTCACCGATCTTCTTATTTATTTTTCAATAAATAACTGTCTTACCTGCATAACGAAAGATTTATTGCTAATCGATTTTACGCCGTTCCGAACCGGCTACTCCGCATAACGATGATAGCAGTAACAATTAGCACGTGAGTCGTATACGCTACGGTATAATGTTTTTTTTTATCTGCTCACAAACTGCATCTCCGCTAGGCAAAAATAAATAATCAATTTATTGAGGTTTTTATAACTTCAAATACAAAAATATTATTTTATTGTTATTATGATTATTAAAATAATGATAGAACACTTGATAAGTTAAAAGACTGTAAAACAAGCTCCATGTAAATATTTTGACCAAAATAAATAACGACTTCCTCCCATAGTCTACGAAAGCATGCATCAAGCTTTTGAATGAAAGTTTTCACAGCATAGTATGAAATGTTTCATAACGAGCGGTTTAAGGTTTGTTTGCAGTTGAAATTGTTTAAAAAGTATGTGAAGTTGTGAACATATAAGAAAACTTGAACGTTCAATAACTATTTCTTCAGTTTAATATTAATTTTGTAGTTTTAATGGATGAAAGCTCACGTTTTCATAATAATAAATAATAAATAAATAATTGAAAGCGGGTCTTGGAAAAAAGTATAACAAATTCTGTTTAAAGTTCTTTTCGTTATATATTCCTCACACTAATTGAACAGTCAATTTTTACGTTATACAAAAAGGATAGAGTGTTGATCAGATCATTACGTAATTTTTTGAACAACAATGCCTCTTGCGTTATATTTCGTATCAAAAGAGAAAGGAGAGAGAAATAAACAAAAAAAGTGATAGAAAAATCTGTTCCCAAGCCTTTAAAGGGAATAAACACTCTACTAGAATATTTGAGCAGGATAACAGCATTAGCAGACTGACCACACCTAGCCTCACGCTTCGGTGCGAATCGCATGAACATAACCTTACATTTTCACCTGTCGATAGAATGCGCAGACCGAGAAGCTTTAGTGCACGTGTGGGAGAAGAAGAAAAAACCTCCAACGAACACAGAACAACAACAAAACACAACTCACCAGACCACCCACCGACCGGTAGCGATTGCAGCAGCAAGTATGATTATTTTATTAAATCAATACCATTATGCGGTTATGGCGAGGTAACTTGGCATGATTCGACCAACGAGCTGGACGGTACGATCCACCGGCAAAGCCATTGGTTGCCTTTTTTTTGTGGAGCTTTCTAATTGTCTGTAATGTTTCCTAATGATGTACTTCATGGAAAAGGACAGGACATTCTCAATAAACACGATTCGATCAGTCATCTGCTACGAGGAAGAAGGTGAAGGTGAATCGGAGTCGGTAAATTGGGTATCTATGACGTGACAGAAATTACTTCACTTATATTTCACACATAATTTACATGAATAAACATTATGTGGAACGTTCTATCGGGAGGGTCTTTAAGTAGCTGATAGATTCTTCACGTCTTGCATGCTTTACAAAAGAATTTCCCAAAAAAAAAACTCTTTCTTAAAATTCTGTGTAACCCAACATTTTGATTTTCCAAACAACCAGAGCTATATATGAAAAACCCCACTATTGACTACACCATTAGTATTTACCCAAAATGAGGTAGAAAAAACTCCCACAAACCCAACCCAACCACTAGGAACAATGAGGTTCCTTTACAGCAGTACACAGCACCTCATTACACGACCCTATGGATGGTGGGAGGATCAGAGTATCGATGGGTAAGTCACCGCGTTCCTGAATATAAAATGGCTAATGAACTTTGAATCGTTATTTCACGTGCAACGAGTGTAGCGAGCAAAAACCTACTCCCCACGTAAGGAAATTTTCCGTGCCAACACTGGCCAGGCAATAGAGGCCCACTCTGTCTCTCCTCTTCTCACCTCTTTTCCCTCAAGCGTCCAGTCCATTCTGATCGATAGCTGATGTTTTGTTCTCCACCACTACCACCCTACATGGAATAACATACGCCAGCAAATCATTCACCCTGTGGTGGCTGTTTTGGCGTATTTGGAACTAGTTTTCCTTCTGATACTCGTAGCAACAAACCGCCCTACTGGTGTATGAAATTACATTGCAGTAGGACTTACCCACCCAATGGTGTGTGTCTGTGTATCAATTGTGAAGGAAAGGTGCCACTAACGTGCGACTCCATGGGGGAAAATTACACGACTCACGCGTGGCAGCGTGATTCGGGAAACAAACAGGATGGTTTGGCTCCCTTCTTGCCGGAGCCGATTAAATTTTCCACCCATGGCGCCATTGTTGAGGGTCCTCGCTACGATACGGGACCCTTCCCATCCCACTGGCGTTGTCCAAAGCACACCAAACCCTGGGGGGTGCGTGTTTGTTGGTAAAGTGTTATGTAAAGTTTTCATCGATTGCACACTACCGTCCATACCGTCCCCGGTATGCGCTCCTCTCATCTGGGTATGTGATTTTTCCCGAGTTACAATTAGCCACACCGATCCATCTATCCCTCCCGTGTGACTTGTGCAAACGATTGTAATGTAAAGTTTCAAACAATCAACGATTTGCATGCCCAAATGTGTAATGGACCGTCGTAAGCTTAATTCTGAAAACAAAAACAAGGATAAATTAAAAAGAGCTTAGCGATAACCTGATAAAAACCGAGGCGTTATCAGTGCGCTACTTTTACTTCTTCAATTTAATTTTCTACCAGTACAACTGGATTGCACCACTTTTTCAAGGACCATTCAAATTTCGATATACATTAGGGGTCAGGCTGTGGGCGAAAAGTTGAAAATGCTCCCCACCAAAAGGAGACTACTGGATATCTTTCTGAGTTTTCCCAGATTTTACCCGGACTAGTTATCCCTTCGAGAAAAAAAAGAAAATGTCGGCTTTTCCAGATTTCTCACGGTCAATTTTCGCTTTCGAACAATTCGACTATAACAAGTTAAGTTTTCCGAATAATTTACAAGACTCAGTTTGACCACGAAAATCTATAAATCACGAAAAAAAACTATCAATCATTCACTTTCCGCCATCCTTTAAAATTCACTATCCATTCATCGTTCCCCAAAATTTTCTAAAAAATTCTTCTCGCTCTATAATGTCTTGAAAAATTTGGGAAAATTCAGAAAGGTGTGCCAGGATCCCCTTTTACTTGAGAAAAAAATGTCATCCCCTATTACCTTTCCACTAGCAGCTCAAGCAGAAATAATTTTCTTGAAAACTTTTTGAGAAGATTCTGAAAACTTGACTCTAATAGAGTTGATGTCACCCTGAAAAATTCAAGAAAACAACAATCCACTTATAATTACGACTCCTGATAAACATATTTTTGTATATCAAAAATATAATTATAGCAATAAGGACTGAACCCAGATTACATTTCGGCTGCGTTAAATATAGCCCTCGGTCAGATTTCTAAAACCGTCATCAACCGCTAAACCGAATGCTTAAAACATTCTCATTATATGTATAGCCAATCATGCCACAATTCGTACATAAACAATCATTACCATCTCGGCAATCAAATGTGTACATATAAAGCATAATAATAAGTTCTCCACTCTGCTCGATTTCTCGATAAACGATAACGAGTACCTTTGGACCTCCCAGGATCTTAAAACATTTCATTCCAATGTTTTAACCTTTTTTCACATTTTCATTCCCTTAAATCTGGCCAAGTTCGTTCACTTTCGAGCTGACCATTCCATTCCAGTAGGCTTATGTACCGAAAAGCACTCTTCAACCCTACCACATGGCTGCATTCTACAACTTCCGTTTTTCCAACGTGTAGCCGCCATTCTTTCTTTAAGACGCCCTTTTACTATTTCAAAAACCCCCTAAAGGAGGTAGCCTTCTATCAAAGCTACCACAGTACCTAACACCAAGGAATGTTTGGGGTCGTTTTGTATGCTAATCCATCGTTGTCTCAAGCATGGAAAGGAAAACCCCACATCCAAGGGAAGGAACCTGGAGAAAAAAAAACGCGCCATGCCATGTACATGGGTGCCGTGATTGGGATTCATAAAATTTTTGGTCAACCAATGACCGGACGGCCCTCCTAAAAAAATGGCCCGGATGGTGGGGAAGTGAACGGAACACCAAAAAAAGCCTACCACCCCAACAGAATTCTCTACCGTGTGTCGAATGTTGGCAACATAAATTCGCCATATTTATGCCCGCAAATAAATCACATCCACCATCACTTTATAGTGCTCTTTATCGTACGAAAGTTTCGCTTTTGCCAGTGCCGCGGAGGTTTCTTTTCTAGTTTTTTTTATTGAATCTAAACAAATATATAATTATTTCACAATGCAAGCTTTCGGGTGGTCCTTACCGGTTGTACTGAATTAATCACTTATGTAATCGTACATAAACCATCATCGTACAGACCAGGTAATATAAAAGAAAATCATTTCCAACAGAACACACAGACACACTTTGGAATAACTGAATTAATGGTCAATTTGATGAAACGGGCTTGCCACCTAGGGCTCATTATTCTTCCCCGCGTACCTAGAACGCCAGAAAGCTTTACTGCTAGCAAAATATGGAGAGAAAAAAACCTCCAACGCCTCGTACCGTCATCGTTTTGATTAATTTGTTCCCGTACAGTCACGTCATGTCACAGTCCGGCTAACGTTCTGTACTAACACATCTCTGTATCTAAAGGATTCTAGAAACCTCTCCCTATCCCCCACACAAAAAGGGTGAAGGTGAGGAAGGGAATAAAAGCAAAAAAGAAAACGAACACTCCCCTTATAACCATCATAAATGGAAACGCGAGTGCTTTCTTCTGCTCGCAATGTGATGCTTTTTTGACGGGTGCCATGCTTTTTTTTTTTGGGTGAGCTTTTCTTCCAATCATTTATCCTGTCGCTGCCGTACGTGCTGGAGCCCAAACCGGATCGATTCCGTTGAGTTGACCGGCAATAAAACAAACATTAAACCGAACACGAACGAATGGCTTCATTAATTCCGAATTTACATAACGGAAAAAGGCGGCCACAATCAACCTTTCAAAAGCCCGGCAGTGTCATGAAATTATTATATGAACCCTACTAGTGACCCCCAACGACGTCTAGGTATTTTTTTGAGGACGGTATTAAACAGTTCATTTTAGTTGCTTATACATGTGGGAAATAATATGTGGAAAAATATTTGGAATTAATAAGGACAACGCAAAGACCTTCAATATTCATATTATTTTTTTAATATAAAAAAAAATCTGTTTATTCCAAATCGTTATAAAAAATATTACATTGTTAATTAACCATCACGGGTTTCTCTCCAATTCATCAACGTGAATCAAGTCTTTTGTTAGCTTCGTTACAATTTTCATTCTCTGCTTCCCGAATTATTTTTTTGCAAAACTTCCTTCATCACAAGTAATCGTTCTCACACCTTGCTCGCTTGTACAATCCATGATTTCGCCTATTTTTTTGTCATTGCGCAACAAAACTGCCATCATTTCACTGCTTATCATTACAACGAGTACGGGGCCGGGAAAATTCAACGGAAACCAACGGCCAACGCCTTACGACGGGGTCAAATGTTCGACAGAGTGTTCGCTTTTACTTTCTTCCACGGATTGTGCCGATTAGCTGTCGATTTACTTATGTTAATTTGGTCAAGAGTTGAATAAAATATAAATAAACCGCACAACGAAAGTGCGCATTGTACCATTGTACAATCTGTGATACAAAACTGGCCCCTGGGGGGGGGATGAAAATATAATTGCTTTGCATTGTTGAGTGAAATGTACAAAAAACTTGTAAAATTATCTTTACACAGGAAGTGGGAAATGAAGAATAATCTCAAAGAATAAATACTTTAATTACTTTTGAAATGTAAATAAGTGTACAAAGAAAACTAAACTTATTAAAAATAAAACATTACACAAAAAGATCAAAAACAAAGAAAGGAAAAGTACAAAAAAATCTTTGTCCAATTCTATCGCAACGTTACAACCGAACGATTCTACCAACGGTCAAAATTTTTGAGACCTCTCACACTTTTTTCCATTACGTTTTTTGACGAACGGAAGCTCAAGGGAAACCATCGGAGCGCGTAGAAAATTAACTACACCTTCTTATTTCACTTTTAACTTGGCCCTTTTCCATCGGTAGGCTTGTTCTGTAGGTGGTTTTGTTCTTACGTACCTGTGCCGGTGCAAAGCGTACGTTGGTATCCGTTAAATTTAATTACAACCACGTCTGTGATGCGCGATCTTCCATGTGCATTTCCGTGTGGGCACAATTTTTATGTTAAAACTTTGCTGTGACAAACATTATAATTATGATATACATAATGGAGTTTTGGTCTTTGATGAGAGAGTTAATTTTTATATCACTTTAAATAAGATTAAAAGATTTTTTAATAAAATAATCTATATTTGAAATACTTGTGAGCTAATTTTGATATCTAATAATCAAAATATAATACCTACAAAATTTTGTAAGACTCGCTGAGAAGATCATCAAGTCAACATTCTTAGATTGTACAAACAATAGATATTTTTCAATATTGTTTTAAAATATTATAAAAAAATTTAAACTTACAGCTAAAGTTCAAAGCAAGTTCTTTCTCTACCATGCATGCCCCTCTGCGTAATTTATTTTATCTCCCTTAATCCACTTCTTTACATCCCACAAACACAATGGTTCTGCCTTGGTTTGCACCTTGCGCCGTTTGCCAACGGTTGCAAATGCACCTGACAGCAGACCTTAAAAAACGACCCTTTCTTAGACCGACGTGCAGCAGGCACTTTGTTGCGCCGTTTCGCGCACAAGGGATCGCTTACGCAACGGAGCGGAACGAAGAACGATCTAACCGAAGACAAAAAGCAAACAATCGACAAGCCGACGGCTGGGACAGGTTGTCGAAGACATTGGAGGCATTCGATTTTTTAAAGGCACGCTCAACTGTCTGCCAAGGTGCAGAAAGGATGTTCAAAAGGAAAACGACAGATTGACCGTTGAGCGGCACGTGTTTCGGTCAACCAACAGCTGATCAGGAGTGGATTGTGTTTTTTTTTCTCTTTTGGCACTTAGCTTTAGATCAGGGGTTTCGAATGGCAGATGGGTTTGTTTTTTTTAAGGGAAACGTATTTTGAGATCAGCAATCTGATCATATTTATTGTTTGGAATAACTTCAAATTTTGAGACAGCGGTTAAAAATACATTGTGTAATGTCTTCAATTAGGGCAAAAATAAAATTATTATACACAGTGATGACTTTGATAATATTTTTCTGTAGTTTATTAAATGACTGTTATTGCTTTTTAATTAATTGTTTATTGTTAATTAATAAGATTAATAATTCATTAGTGATTGGCCGAACATAAAGAATTTATCAAATAGCTGAGACTTACACTTCTAAGATCAATAATCAATAGCGACGAAGACGGACACTTAATTAGGAATTTTAAGGAAAGTTATATTTAGGAGTAATCCTGAAAACATATCTTAGTACTTTCTAAAATTATGATCAATTAAAAAACTAGGAAACACGTTTCCTAAAGATGACCAAGAAATTGATGTTTTTAAATAAGTTTTGCTTCAACTTGCCCTCTTACAATCTCCCCTAAAGGAATCATTTACACACTAATCAACAGGTACTCGAATCCAGCACCACTACAAAGTGGAAAAGTTAACCCTTATTCTACTGACCACATAAAAACGTTAACCATTCCCCAACCCGATACGATCAACCCAAAAGGAACCTGCTGCATCGAAGTGCAACCAGAAAAAGAAACAAAACAAAACCAACTGAACGTGAGATCAACGGCCAACGGCTTTGCCAACGGTCACGACGGTTCAAATGCCGCCACATGGCCGTTCCGCGTGACGGCACCGCTTCGGACGCACAGGTTGATATGCGCACGCCACCGGCTCGGTTGCGCAAACGAAAAACTCGGGGCGGAAGTGTCCCCTAGTAGGATTAAGGATACAGCAGCAGGGTCACCCCTGCTCGATGGCAAAAGTCACTTGTTACGCACCAAACACAACAGCTGGACAATAATTATCCTTGTGTTTTTTTTAATTTTCTCCCTTCTATCTTCGTTCCTCGTTTGCGTACAAAAATTCTCACACATTAACCACATACGAACAGACGTGCATTAACCTACCGGCAGCAACTGCACAGCGCGTCATATGGGCGACCCTTGTCCTGGGATAAATTCTACCGTTCCGCCACGCAAACACGTTTGATTCCTTTTAAATTTTATTCCAAGTCTACGAAATAGTGTCACTGTAGGGGGGTTAACTTCGCGCGCAAAGGAATTCCAGCGCGATAGAAGCGGGAAGGTATTTTTGTATTGCTACTGTGGATCAGACACTTAGTATTGTATGTGGTGGAAATTGTGTGGGAAAAACACGTTAATTCTTTAGAAAGCATGAATGAAGGACTGTGACGAGTAAATCGTTTCTTAAACTGAAAACCGTATCAGTAATTTTGATGAATATTATTCAAGATAATATTTAAAGTTAAACTTATTATACATCTCCTAATCTCGAAAACAACCCCAAAACTTAGACTAATTAATTATATGTTTATTAAAAAACATGCACAAATATTGTTCAATTGTTAAATCATTGTTTTCCATATACATGAAGTCTGGAAAGCAGGATTTCTTTAAAAGTCATTAACTTCATCTCGGTTTAACGACCTGTTTTGGTCATGTTAGTCTTATGATGATTTGCTAGACTGATTTAAATCATGTATTTCTATAGTCAGCCCTCAATATTGTGAAACAAATAAGACTTTAAAAAAGAAATACTGAGATTGCATAATTCCAAGCGACCTGAAGCCAGAACTTTGGAATAAGAATTAAAAAATATATATAAAGACTCTATAATGGCTTATAACAAGAATTAGTAGTATTTGCTCTTGTCCAATAAGTAAGATATTATAATTTAAAAAAAAATATTTAAGACGTTCACAATTATTTGAACACTTTCTTGAAGAACTCACGATCAACTGATGAGATAATACCGTGTGGTGAAGTGTTTTAAGAGACTCATAAATTCCAATTCTATACCTACATAACACCAAGTCGTTCAATAAATTTAAGACCTCGTGGTTTGTGGATGTGGGATGAATTACAATGGAACTAGCCACTAGCATACCGCCTAGATCGCACATATGTATCCAAAAATTGTGTTCTCTATTTTCACCGTTTTCCACCAGAACTGTAAGCAAAGCCTCAAACGTTTATCGATCGCTAACGAACTTCCCTTAGAAGAACTTACACTTTATTTCTTTTTCCTTCGGCAACAAATACATATAGTCTTCCATTTGTAATACACGGTAGCACAAAAAAACAGTCTTCATCCAACACTACCGAAGCAAACATCAACCAAACCAATTCTGGTCGTTCGTGGCCCAAACATGCTACCGGATGTACCTCTCCACCGACCGCAACATCCTTCCGCTAACCCCTCCTTTACCCATCCACCACCAAGCGTGCGGATCGAATTTTCTTCCATCGAACCAACGGCTCGCGAAATGGGAGGGAAAACTCCATTCCACGTTCGAGTGGTGGTCGAAAAAATGGTAACCCGCAAAGGTCGAAGCTTTCACTCTAATTTGCCACCACATAAGACCTAGCGGGGTAGCTTGAGACCACTGGCATGACCCGAGGCTCTAATCTGGCAGGACAATCAAAGTGTTACCGTTTCTTCCTTCTGCTGGTTGTGGTTTTCTTCCTAAACGTTCTTTCAAACTTCCGCTCGCCTGTACTATTTACAGCGTGGGGCGTTCAGGACGCACGATTGGTAAGACGGGTTTGACGGGGGCCTTCTCTAGGCAAGGAGTTTCCCAAATATGCACGCGAATAGTTTCCACTAATGAAAAGTTGGTTCGGAACTGTTGAAAGCTTCCATACAGTGGTCGTGACTGGTGGATGGGTTACAGCGAAATTAAACAGTTACAGGTTGTAACAGATAATTATGTTTATTACATTTTTAAAGTCATATAAATCTACGGTTTCTTAAAACACACAAAGAACTCTTCTTCTGTTACTATTTAGATATTTTTGCCAAAGAAATCTTGTATCCTAATAAAATACTAAGCTACAAAACCAGTAGCCTTTACTAAAGTAACCACCACTGTAACTTCTAGTTCGTCCATTACCAAGCAAAACGTAAAAAAGAAGTCCGTTGTTATCAGAAACCCTCAAATATACCTTTACGCCGAACATGTAAATCTAAACAGTTGGCCACCATCGAGAAACAACTTTTGAGGTGAACCGTTGGAAAATAGGCTCCCTGCTTTACACACTTCCACACTGAGGCAATTTTGTTTTTTTTTTATACCTTCCCACCGTTTGGTACGGGTCCTTGCTGCCATTTCTATCGTAGATTACGATCAAACACCGCCATCCGAATGGGAAAACTGTAAAACCAACCCCACCCCGTCTTGAGGAACACTTCGCACAAAACCCATAACGATAACGATGCGCACAAGATGTATTGCTTCCGTGCAGTTACGTTCGCCACAATATTTCTCGCTTTACGCGTAACATATCCTAATAGAAACACAATTCCTGCCAGGAAAGAAGTTTGGTACAATTTATGCAAATCATTCACCGAACGTAAGAAGAAGTTTGCCACCGTACACGGAACGGGAGAACGATTAAAGAAAGCATACTTTTTAATGAACGAAGCAACGATGATTTGCGGGGATTAAGAAAGCGCGTGCAAAACTCGGGAAACCTACACGATCAGTCAAATTTTCCTAGCCTGCAGAAACACGACATTATAATGTCAAAATGGTCCTTTACCGTTTACCGTTTACGGTTGACTAAAAAGTTGTAAATAGCTCCTAAGAAAATCAGGAAGGGAAACATAATGATCCCTTAGTATATTCGACTACTTACAGTGCTACAAACGTTCTTATTGCATACTATTATCGTTAGTTTCTAATTTTTAAAAGGTGTTTTGTACACTTTTTCTCTCGTTTACCTAGTGGTATTGAACACTTCCGATGGGTCTATCGCAAAAGTAATAAAAAGGGGGGTTATGTTTTACTAAGGGTCTTCAAAAAGGACTAAGGGCACTTAGTACCCTAGTACTGTGATAGTTTCTTGGAGTTTCAGAAGACGTATAATAGGTTCATTGATTAAAGGACAAATAGTAGCTGATTTACATGATTTAATAGACTTCAAGGTTTACTATTCAAGTAATTTACTATTTCTTTGATAATGCGCCATCTATCGGAAAAATATCCGAACTAACTACTGGTCCTAATATGCTAATTTTATTAAATTCGGTATTTTCTGGAATTGTTGGAAGAAATTAATTTTGAATCTTGTTTGCCATTTTATCAAAATACGCATAATAAAAGAATATTCATGTTAATCAAGACATTACATTTCATTCCTTATTTATTTCATACATCTCATCAAAATAGGTAAATTTTTAAAATGTAAAATGAATCCAACCAATTAGCTCACGTCATTTCACTTACAGACGGTAATAACATTCTGGTGAATTGCATGCGAATGTAAACTTCATCCCGTACGTACCTCATGGCGTGCCTGATTATAGATTCCTTGCCAAATAATGCACTCTACATCATATAAAAGCTGTGTAGCTGCGAAGCGTACGAAGGAACCCGAAACCATAAAGACGTGTTGGCGGTAACAGCACGAGAAAATCGTATCACCTTTTTTCCCCCCGGGTAGTTCTGGCCGTCATTTCCCGTCTTATCTTTTGGCTAGATCGAACGTACGAAACTAAAAGCAACAACAAAAAATGGCACCCTTCTTGGTGCCAGCCTGGCGGCTCAGGGTCGTAAAGGTGGTCTACAGCACTACACGACAATTTGCTCTCCCCCCCCTCCCCTCCCTCACCGATTCTGGTCCAGTTTCGATTTAACAAACTTTACCGTCCCTTCCTTTTTTTCATGGCAAATCGTTCTAGGGGAATGTGTTCCTCCGTGCTAAAATAATGCTTGTAGGTAGAAAGTTAATGTAAGAAGAACGCTTTTCCTGTGTGTGTGTTAATAAATAAATTTTACAACTGCAACATAAAAGTACCAATTATTTAAAGTTCCTTTCTTAAAACAATCACTAGAACGTGTAATTCGTGCGACAAATAACTTCCTTAACTTTCGCTCGCTAAAATCACTCCCCGATGCATCGTTACCGGGGCAGTAATCTGACCATGCTCGCTGCTGTGACAGAAAAATCCGCGCGCCGGCAACCCATCAACAACAGCAAAGAAAGGTCTGCCTTTTTATTTTCCAAAGTGTAATATTCCACCGCAAACCGTGGTAATTATAACTCCGTCCATTCTTACGCGGGTTGATACTTCTTTCCATCAAACTTACGGACGGAAATGTTTGCTCCTTCGTACCGTAGTCACGCATACAGACACGCAAAATGTCATTAAATTACTGGGTTGAAGGGAAACACGATAAGGCCCCCCTGCCAACGAGAGTTACCTCCCCCACCCCACAATGGGTGGACAGGGGTTGTGCCCGTACCACCCTCACTGGTACAATCACACACACACACGTAGCCACAGGGCCAATATCCTTTGCGAACGTTCGACTTTTGATCTGAGCAACTGCTGCTCTATTGGCGCATTCTGCCAGTAATTCGTCCGCAGTGAACGTGTAGACGCGAACTCGTTTGCTGCACAAGGATCTTTCCTCTGTTCCTTCATCCCTTCCCAAATGCCCCTTGTTCACCATGAACTTGTTTTTACTGCTTCCTTCTAAAACTTCACGAGAAAAAAAAGCTCAGGCTGTTTCACTGTGGTTGTCGATATGGAGTGAGTACGTTTTTTATTGTACAAACTAAAAAAACAACGAATGCAACAAAACAGTACCGTTCAACACGCGAAAGAAAGGCAACCGAGTTTAGGAAACCCGGCATGTTTGAATGCGTATAGGTATAGGTGAGTCACTGGCGATGAATTACGTGAATTTTAAACTAGCCCGATTAAACGAATCAGTTGGTAGAAAAATCTGACAATCAATCAATATAATAAGGAGTACCTCTTTAATTATTAAGATATATTATACTGTTCCTAATACAGCCCAATTAATGTGCATGTAAATCTGTTAAATTCAATTTAAAATTTAAATTGTGATAATAAAAACATGAATATAATTGAAAGTCAGTATAAATAGTACTAAATTTTATATTTCTCTCCACAACACAACTGTAGCATTAACATGGCACTACAAACTGCAGTAAGATAACCCTATTTCTAATTTCAAGTTTATCATCAATTTTAGCTAGTTCATCTGATCGAATCGTAGGCGTTTAATTTCGGTTTGTACAACTTCCACAGCTGTTCCAAACTCTGACCGAATTTTGAAGTGAATTAACTGGATCCAAAATTCCCTATGAAAAAAAAGTTTTAATAGGGTTTTATTGCTCCGTACTTTTGAATAGCCGATCTCATTTTTAACTCCATTTAAAACCATTCGTTTTGTTTACTATCACGTTTTGCTCGTTTGCTTTTGCATCAACTCCTCTGCATGATCATTAGCTTTAACCTAAAGATCATGCAATCTCCGATCGTATGTTCTCATTTTCAATAAAATGCAGGTTGGAGCATCTCTCACATTGCCCTCTCACTCTAGTTCTACGTCATCACGAAAATCCCCTTCCTTTAGTTGATGAGAGAGCGGAACAACAGCAACATGGCAAAGAGAGCAAACGAATTAAAGTCACCTGTGCGGCGAGTGTTTTTTTCCTTTCTGCTCTCGTCGTTGCTCCCCAAAAGCGAAGGAGAGAGAAAAACCACAATCGAAAACAGCGCAGCGGGAGTATCGCCGCGAGCACGCGGGAAGGGCAGCGCACTTGTACGGCGGGCAACTGGCACATGGTAGGGCCCTCAAGAAAAGCCAATGTTTAGTTGTTCGCTTGTTGTCAAGGATACCGGTCGGGTTAGTCGTACACGGACGGACCAACCAACCGTCGTTGCGGACGGTTGCCCCAGTAACGGAAAACTGCAAACAGTTGCTCGGATTTGCCCTCTGTGTTGTGTTGTTGGGACTTCCTCCACATCCTCACCCGCAAGATATCCACAAGCTCGGGTTTAAAGCTTTCGCGATTGGAGGAGCTCCTCGGGTATTTCGATTGTAGTTCGGTGTGTTTGTGTGGGTAAAACAACCCGGTGATCCTACGAGCATGTGTGTTTTCTAGCAGACCGTGTGCTCCGTATGTGCTGCGAAAGGTTGACTTAAACCGACTCGAAAGGTTGTGTAGTGTTGTCCCTGTTTTCCGACGTCCTTATCACACATTCCAGGGGTCGATTTCTTCGCCCCCTACCAGGTACGGAAGGACTCCGGACCATGCTTTGAACAGTGTGGATCATTCCGTGTTGCAAAGTGTTAAGATTTAGAAGGGATTTACCAGTAACCGTGTGCCGGGCAGGTGGACGAGGTGCTGCTGCTACCAGTGTGAAGAGTGACCGATGTGAGGTGAAGCGCGGGTGTACCCGAACATTGGCTTGGTTCTGGTCTACAGGACCCTGCGACGGGTTTGATCCGCAGTCAAGCAATCAGTCGGTGACCGAAGGTCTACCAGAGCCTACACGGGCCAGTGCGTGTGCAGTACCAGTACGAGGAGGGTCACACATCAAACCAGCAGCTCCTGTTCCCAGTGACAGAACTGGTTCGTCCAGGGACATACCGAACTTGTGAAGTGATGTGATCGCCAACCAGAAGAATCTAACGATCCCCCATCGATTGTAACTAAATAAAGTAAAACAGTGCGCTTACGAACGAGATCTTCCAGTTCCCTAACAGTAGCAACTTCAGTGTTTCACAAGCACGCGTGTATCGAATTAAATCAGTAACGGAAGTTAAGCTAGTTTGCGGAGTGTGGTGAAGTTCACATAACAGTTGTGCCTCGAGTTCTAACAGTTTCACCAAAAGTTGCACCCACAAAAAACAACAACCAGGAACCACCGTCCGGTTCCGTGTGGTGTCTACCGTTAAGTCAAAGTCACGGTGATGTGATTACCGGTAAGTTATTGCAAGCTCTCGTAGAACCTTCTAGATTTGACACGAAGATTGCTTTAGACTTTATTGCAATATTGCCATTTGTTGTGCTGGGTTTCCTCAACAACCAGGCGGAGGTATAAAAAAACACTTCCCCAAAGCAACGAAGTGAAGGGAACAACGACTCATCAGTTTTCATTCTTTATTGAACCTGTCCATCCCCTACAACACAAACGAAACACAAGACGCACCTCTGCTTTGTGGTCCGAACCGGCAGCGGGCAGGAGTTCAAGGAGTTTGCCGAGAGCCACCCGACCGATAAAAAGCCGATCTGGGCTACCGGTCACAATTCGCTGACCATCGGGCTTCAGGTTCACCCAACACCGGGTTGAAAGTCTTCGGACAAAAAACCTCGACCTCTAGAGCCGCTGGATCACCCGGAGGTACACTTTTATGTCCAGTGTACTTTTTCGAAAGCCTGCCCGCTTCACGCCGTTGTCCACCGTGGTCCCACGCAATGGTCACGGTTCGGCGAAATCCGGCCATATAAACTTCCAATCCATCCGGTCCAGTTTGCGGACGTGTGTGGTTTTGCCGGTGTTCCGTGATTCACGCGCGCGCTCGCTCGCTCGCCCCCCTTCGTGAACCCTTTTCTCGTCCCGATGCCGTCACCGATCCACTCCATTAAGCTAACGAGTCAATTTAAAAGTCCGGCAGGTCGGTCGGTCGGTAGCTCATCATCATCAGTAACATCTAAAACCCCGTGCGTTTGTCCGGACCCGGCGACGCATGACGTGACGCATCTAACGTTTCCACCGTGAGACGCCACACGGACACGGTGGAATTGATATTTTAAAAATTAAAACAGTGCATCGTCTCATCAATTTTTCAACGCCATTTGGCACCCGCCTGTCAATTCGTGGGGTTGGGCAGCAATAATCGAACCGCCTGACAGGTGAGCGAGTGGCGGGAGACCTTCTTGTCTTCCTTTCGATTGATAAGATCGGTAACGGTGCAGTGTGAACTTGAGCAAACTCCAAGGTTGGTTGTAGAATATTGATTCACCGCGAACCGTACTACCGTAGGTTTTGGTTTTTTTCTGAGTGATCTACATTTGGAAGAGGATATATTGGAGGTTAAAATTGTAAACCATCGGAACCGGAACTCCAGCAACTCCTCACTCAAAGTGCCACTTGCTCTATTTTCACTTAAAAAATGAAAATTTTGAGCCAGAATTTTTAACCAAAAAAACAACACTTGGCACTTTACTGTTTCACCATTCACGCCCGGTTCTTCTGCGCAACTTACGCGCACATACGCTCAGCCGCGTATAATCACCCACATTGCTATTGCGCACCCACCCTCCCAATGCGGGAACATTACTTAACCCCAAATTACTTCAACGGCTTCCAAAGCCGAATGCGCCAAAAAAACCGGTGTTTTCACGCGCAAAACCTCCATTGCTGACGAGACGCATCTTGCGGTGTATGTGTGTGTGTCTTTTGTTCGGTCGTTGTTCAGATCTTCATTAGCGGCTAGAGTGGTGTTCGCGTGCCAAACTCGCGTTTTTTTTCCATTCACTCTCGATTTGTTTCTTCTTCTTTGTTGGGTGTGCTGGGTGTTAGGTTCCATCAATTTGGCCATCTGCAGCTGGCATTTCTCAACTCGAAATCGATCAGTGCCCGCCGGTTTGATTGTTTTATGTCTCATTTTTTTGTTGTTCTTCTTCCCTCCATGGTACCTTAAAAGCTAAGCTGGCACAACGCCACCCAAAGCTCTGTTCCGAAAGAAGCACACGCCGTAGAGAGAAGGTCTAAGCGCGGGTCAAAAAATCAGCTTAAGAAACCCCGAAGGAAACACAAAAAGATAGATGCAAATAATTTCTTATTTCTTCATGCACCAGACGGTGGCCGATTTACATTTGCTCTCTTTTCTTCCTATCTCTCTCCTCTCTCTATCCTTCTTGTTTTCCATTTTATTGCACACCCATCTCGGGTGGCGCAATTGTCAATCAAACGGCACGAACGCTTGATCAATCGATTTGGGCTTAAGCTTAAGACGGTCCGGACGCCTACACCGTCTCGGTGAGCCCGGTAAAGGTGAGAAGTTGCTGCAAGTATGTTGCACAGCCCCGAGATCGGTTCGTCCGGATTACGCGAGCAAACAGATGGAACATATTTATCATTTAATCGGTTGCCGGAAAACGGAAATGCTCTTGACCAATGGTGTGTGCGAAAGCAAGATGATGGAAGATAACCGTACGCGGAACTGGTGCGAAGATACATTTGACTGATTGGTGGCAGGCGGTGAAGAAAGAAAATTTCTTTTAATGCAGTCTCGTATCGCGATTATGTTTCATAAAAGGTTTATGAACACTGAAGACGGTTTGCAATTGTCGAGCGAAGAAACACGAATAAGACTATAAATATTAAATAGTACACACATCTTATTTAGAAATAGTTTTAACTAATAGTGTTTTCATAGTTTAATATGATTGTTTTAAAACTATTCACTGTAAAAATAATCTTCATCAATATTCCACATTCCATAAACGCTATCTAGTCATACAAAAGGGAATATGTTGACTGATTGCCTACTTTTAGGCGAGTATTCTTTGTGAATCATGACATTTATTAGTATCGTTTGAATCTGCCTAATTTTGTATTCTATTTTTATTCGTTTCTTTTGAATTTGGCTTCAACTGTCGTGTAATTATTATTTGCTGTAATGAAAATCTTCACTACATTCCACATTTCAAACAAGTATTTTAATTCTGTATCTTGTAAAGTGATAGTAATTCATGGTACTTCCTGATTTTAAATTCTCTTTTTATTCGTTTGTCTGGTTTTAGCTTTCAATTTTACCTAAAAATCCAATATCATTGATTTATCTTGAAAGGAAGGTTTTTTTTCAGTTCTCTATAATTAATTAATCAATCAGCTGTCAATTGGTTCAGTACATATGGGGCAACTAATATAACAAAACCCTTTCGTGTACCTATTATCGATGACGCATTGTACCAAATGGATGCGCATCGTGTTTGGAAACGATTTTCAATTCCATCCAATCGAATCAAATCGATATTATAGTGTGACTCGACATGCGTTTTTTGTTTTGTTTGGAACCTCAAACACAAACGCATGCAGAAACACCTGCCCTGATAGACACACATCGCGTATCGGCAAGGACATTTCAAGGCTAGCCGCCAGAAGAAGAAAAAAAGGATATATCCGTAATCAATAGACAGGTGCGAGGTTGTGTTGTCGAGTTTGATTCTCCTTGTTTCCCTATGCCTGTTTCGTGTTTTCCCCTAACGTATGGACTCATCAAATCCATCCTCGTAAAGTTTTTCGTGTTTTTCATTCCCTCTCATTCTCCAAACACGATCCACCTTGGACACTTGTATCCCATTCATGACATTTGAATGTCGTTCAAAGGGGGAGAAGAAGAAACAACATTCACCCGCCATTGCTTACGGAGTTTTCCACGTGGTTCAGTAGTAAATGTACCACTAAGAAGAAGTATCCCTTCTAGGCGTTCTCCCTAAAGCAGGCACCACCCTGCGAACACCACCATTAACGTAATCAATAATTTTCCATCGGCCATTCACCCATCCACGGTGGCCAAGTTCTGTTCGGTACGGTACCTGGTGTGCGGCATGGAAAAGTCACTTTCTCTCCCTCTCTCTCTCTTTGCTACGTGTCACGTCTTGTCTAGCGTCTGTTGGTGAGCAGCACCCGAGAAATAGAACAACTAGCACGCCAACCATTTTCTAATCGAACCACACTACACGAACAGTCACAAATGGTGGAGGTCCTGCCAACCGCGCCCTAGTTTTCTTCGACTTCCCGATTTTTTTTTTCGTTTTCACCTCAACACATCCTGGACGGTGGACGACGCACCTTCACCACCGAATCCCCCCCCCCTCCTTCCCCCTTATAGACCTTCATTTATTTTTATGACACATTTCACCTTTTGCTGCTCGTCATTTTCTAAATCAACCGTACCATCAACACTCCTCGGGGTTTTCCCCTTTTTATTTCGTTCGTTCGTAAGTTAGCGCTAGTGATGGTGTTAATAATGACGAAGCTGATTCCAAACCAGAGCGGGAGTTTTCATGTTGCCAGCACACGCATCACGCTGGTAGTGTCTTGAGGTGGATGTTACCACCTCACAACCATTAGGACAGTAATCAAAGGACATGAATGGGACCGTGTTCATTTTATATGAATGTTTTGCAGACTAAACTTTGCAACTTACCCATATAACCCGCAGCAAATATAATTCCACTGTAACCTAACAAGGGGAAGGTCGTAATAGTTTATAATTCGAATAATAGCTGCCATGGCGAGTAGGACAGCACATGCAAAATCATAAACCTTCACGACCATTAAATGTGGGGGGGTCCTTTCCATTCGTCCAACAGCTTTCCCGAAGAAGAAACTAAACAAAACGGCTACTAATAAAGAATAAAAAGAAACCAAATGTATTCCAACCCGGCGTCGGTTGAACCGTGAACATGGGTGTAAACTACCGTGACCAATTATGGACCTTGGCACTGGGAGAATTCACAGTGATCGTACCATATCGTTCTGTGGATCTTTTCGTGCCATCGTTCAGATTTGGTACCTACCAGCACAAACGTCATCATGAAGAGAACCCAACTCGTCGACTTTAGTCATGTTAGCTCAAAAAAAAAAACGGGAATCCGGCTGAATCAGCAGGGAACAGAGCGATGTTCAACAAAGTGTATCAAACTCAGTAGAATCTTTTGTTTTTTTAGTTGCCATAAAGACCCTTCACAATCAAAGCGTAAAAAGCTACGCAAGGTGTAACGATGTGTTGAAGCATTTTAAATCATAAAAAACGGTAGATTTAGTGCATCCGTTTGCAGTATACAGAATTTTTAGGCTTGTGCTAACATTCTAGAATACAATAAAATATTTTAGTGAAATACCGATTATCCGGGTGTCACTCAGTAAAATGTCGGACTTATTCGTATAGCTAGCAAATGACAGTTCGGTTAAGTCGAGAATTCTTCTTTATTTTAAAAGATTATATATTTATTTTAATAATTCGAAAATATTACAAATATTTAAAAAAAAAGGAAGTGTTACAAAATGAAAAGCAAAATTGCAGAAAAAGTAATTTATATATTTTTATATTTTTGAATAACTAATACGTATTAAATATATATTTATAAACACGAGGAAATCTTTGAAACCCCTTAATTGAAAACCCCCATGTGTCCATTATCCGTATTGTGCGCTTATCCAGTATAGGTCGAATCCCGATAAGCACAGATGATAGACGTTCCACTGTATTTGCGTTTCTCTAAAATTTCCATTAATTAATCAAGTGATTAGCAATTACAAGTTAATCAAAATCTAAAGTAATAGATCTGATTTTCTTTCGATACTTCAACATTGCGATAGAAAAACGATTGTCTCGAAAAAAAAAATGCTCAGAAAAAAAAACAAAACACAATCTCTCTATTCACAAACTATTTGCAATGCTAATGCTGCCGGAGGGTTTGTTTTTTTTTTTTTTGCCAACAATTTGCCCCATATATTTACGCGCTTTTGCCTATAAACAGCTTCACGTGTTGATCAGGCCCAGCCGGGTGGGTACGTTTCGATATCACCCATAATTAGCAGCCCCGGATTGTTGCACGCTCGGGCTGAGAAAGCGACGAACAAGCCCGGCGGGTGAAAATGCAGAAAATGAACCCCACGAACAAGCCCATCTTGATCGCGCGCACGGGACAAATAATAATGGCCGGGCCGGGCCGAATGATTAACACCGTTGCAAAATCGTACCCAAACCTAGGCGAAGAAATCACACATCAACAAAGCAGACGCGTAGTCGTTCGTAGATGATGGTTCCAAAGGGAAAAAAGGGAAGATGGAAAACAATCGTTGAGTTTTCTCAATCGTGCGCCGGGGGATGATAATGGGGATGTGGCAAACGCTGCTACAAATTCCGTTGACAAAAAGCTACACCGCATATCAGATACGCCCTGTTCCAGAGTGACAAAACAATACACATTCCAGACTACTGGTTTACATTTTATCACCCGCATGTTTGGAGTGGATCACTTTGGTCGGATGAAAGCAGTATTAAATTAAAAGAAGGCCCTACCAGAAAGGCCACCACAAAAGTCACCTGGCGTCACAATGGAAAACAATGGACAAATGCGTACTGGCTTGTCAAGCTCTGTCTCTTTGCCATGCTGCACAAAAGAGTGACGGTGTATCCCTAATGATGGCAGGAAAAACTTCTGCATTACTGTCCCTCTCGCTGTGGGAGGGCGTGACCAAAGCAAGAAAATGGGAGCAGGGAAAAGATCAAACTAATTTGTGATCTGATTACGATGAGCAATGCGCACAAACAGTTTGTGTTGTGCCTTTCCTGGACACGAAACAATAGTGCCCTGATTACGTGCATGGGTTTCAGATGCCGTTGGAGAAGCCAACCGAGGCCGATCGGTAGAATTTCACCTTTACTCCATTTAGCTTGTGCAACTGAAAAGCAACATTAACACGAAAAGGTGTGAAACGGTATTCATGATCGGGCGTGTGTACTCACGTTGTCGATTATCAGAAGAAGATCGAGTGCATTTTTTGTTCACTTAGAGAAACAATTATCCGAACGATATTCTTTTCTTGCACAGTACGCTTTTCCCTTTCGTTACTTCGTACTTTGAAGAAAAAGGCGATAACGTGACATAACAAATTCCCCCCAATGCACACTCGCTTGATCGTCGATCATTACTCAGTGGAAAGATGCACTTTTTTCTTTAACTTTTGTATATTTTCCACCATCCCTTTGTGCAGTTGTTGTAGCAGATGTAACAATTTGTGAAGCAAACACAATGTTGCATTTTTTTGTTTTGTTTCGAGCAGGCCCAACGATTAGAAAACATTCGAGCGAAACCGAAACGCTCAAAAACAGTTCTCACCTTTGGGAAAATTGTTTAACGGTTTCTTCCCTCCATCCATCCATCCATCAAAAAAAGGGCATCATCTAATTAAGGTGAATTGAAGATGAAAGTGGATCGCTGGCGATTTGCGCAAACGTCAGCAGTGGTTGAAAGCTTAAATGAACCGTGCGGCTCGTACTTAAGGGCAGATGGTTTTTTACTGTCGCACTTTTCCTTACACCAGCCTCCCGACTGGCGATTGCTTCGAACGGCCCATAATGACCATTAAAATCTGTCCATGCGACCCTTGGTAATTTTGAACTACCGCATTGTTTCACCAGCATCGATCCAACGCATCGCAAACTGGCGCCTGAGACGAACCTGCCGGTGGAACGGCGCGTCTAATTGGGCTTTGGATTTATGAAGCAAAACCCTTCTGGTTCAGGTGTAATCAAATATTAGTTATTGCCCAACGTGATGGTACGCCAAGCGGTACGATATAATTTTAATTCCATTAGCATTCTCTTTTGCCTGCGACGCGTCTTGATGGTTAATGTGATGGATGATTTTTTTTTCCAAAGGGACGAAAACAATCCGAACCCTTTTATTGCAGTTCCTATCACCTACAACCTTATCCGCAACTACGGGTGCTACTCTTACAAAACAATCCACCTGTTTTAATTTATTGTGTAAATAGTTGCGAAACGGCTATAGCACACGCACATTAATATAAGCGTAGTCGGGCGATGATTACAGGGCGGGTGTGGACTTAATGGTGGTTTTATATTTTTATAAATTTTTATCACCTTCCCTGCCCACCGACGCACCGCAAACACACTCCCAAGTTGCGTAAGATTTGGTTGTGTTTGGGAGTAATTTGAGAGAAATTTTCCAACACTATCGCATGTTACAGCGCCGGTACACGGAGGTGTAAGAAAAATGTACCCATTTGTAGGCAACAGTTATATTACATTGTCCCAATCTGCTAGGGGGTTCGTCGCTTAATTTTTGGTCTTTTCGTGTGTTAGCGGTGCGGTTGTTGAAGTCTTTTGTTTTCAATGAACAGACTGCTAAGGTAGCAAATGCACTTTTCCCCAGACAACTCAATTCTTATTCGATCAAACTGTAGAATGGAGACCCAATTCATTCGTTAACGAAGACCCTCAAAGAATGGACACCTTGATTTCATTTTTTGAAGTTTTCAATCGCTTTCAAAAATGTTAAAAAATATCATATTGTAAAATATTCTATAAGTTTGTCGACAACTTACAACAGACTTTTAAAAACATTTACTTGAATAATTTTAAATGAATTAAGATATTAAAAATGTAATGTGAAAATTTAAAATTGTTCGCTTAAAGAGTTCTGTAGCTGGCATTGAATGAATAGGACTTCAATCAATTTTTTTTATTTCTTCCTCTACTTGTCTTGACAACTTTCTTAGACCTCAAATCGAAAATGCCTACAAATCGAACACTTCACCCCATTCGAAATTCCATTTAAATATATTCCAACTTCTTCACAGCTTTGTGTAAGAAATTCATATAACTCCCCTGGTCATTCTCCTCCCCCAGCACCATGTAAGCGATTCCAATGTATTAAATTACATTCTATTTAACATCGCTTTCATTCGGCATCTCAATAACCCCCCTTTTTCCCCCGATCTATAAACGACTTCCAAATAATTCCATCAAACAACAAAACAGCTCATCATCATCAGCAGCAGCAACTGATCAGAGACCCTTGCAAAGTGTTCGCTCGTTGACGAATCGATTTCCGTACGCCTCCCAATTCCAAACGTTACTTACACAACTTTGGGGCAAAAACTTCGACTTCACCTCCGTCGATGAACCGAAGATGTGTGGCGTGTGGACGTCGGAGCTTCGATCGTGTGAGAGAAATTGAATTCGCGCCAGCTCATCTTTTGGAAGTTTGTTGGTGTGGCGTCTTCAATGAGATACTTTTCCTGCGCACAACACGGTCCAGCCTTAATTGTATATGAGTTAACACCTTTGCCAATGCGCTCTGGTGCCCTCCTCGATCGGCGTGTCAAATCAAATCTAACCTGCTATCGGCCTTCGCTGTACACTAGTAGCCTCTTTTCACCTGCTCTCTCTTTCACTCCTCGATCGTAATTTACCATTTTTTTTCATTTCCCACTTCCAAACCGGTGATTTATTTTGTACGAAATGTGCATCATCACACGAGGTAGTGCGCCATCATCTCGTTTGTGCATCAAACAACAACATCGGTTGTGATCGATCGTTACATTAAGCTTTTCTTTTATTGACGCGATTAATAGCCCGCACGGTGGCCCACTAGCCACTGGCGCATTCGTTACCGATGCGTGCTCGGTTAATGGGCTCGGGAAATTGGTGGTGGGAACTATCACTTTAACCATTTGTGGTTTGCCTTCGGTTCTTGTTTTATCTCTTGATACAGGCGGCATCCAATGATTCAACAGTCCAACCAGAGCGGAACATATGTTTTATTGAGCCCCACTGTGCGGCCATTTTCTTTTCCGGCACTGCGTGCTGTGTTTGTTTGTGGGGGATTTTTTTCCTGTCTTCCTTTTTCACGGCCACCCACAGGCCGCCACAATGTAATGTAAACCCCACACACAACTTTCCATTCGTATTTGCAACGCAAAACAATCGGACGGGGAAAAATCGCGATGGCTTTTAGTGAACAATTTCATCCAATGAATAAAATTGGGAAATTATCTAACGTTAAAATCTATGTGTATATTATTTTCCCCCAAACTTTGTTCCAACTAAAACATACCACTAACTAAACAGCCGACTTAAGCCCCGAAAAGATCGGCCCAAAAACCTCTTAACCATCAGTGCTGCAATGGATGTGTAACTGCACTTTATTACCCTGTTTGTGGGTTTGTTTTCGAATTTTCCTCCCAGCTCACGCGTCTTCAAACGCGCACGGGAAGATTGGCGCACGAATGTGAATAGAAAGCAATCAACTAACGAAAATGCGCTCGGTACGGAAGTCGAAACGAACGGAACCATACGCATGCTGGCCATTTTTGTTTTTTTGCACATCGTTTTACAACGCCCGATGCTTGCCCGCCGATGATGGTCCGATGTGTTTGCCCGGCAATTGTTTGACTAATGGGTTTCTGTGTCAGCGGAAGTCAGCGGGATTCGAGTCGATTAATCGCACTAAATGGAGTTACGAGCGGAGAAACATCCGATCGATGCTCATGGGAACCAAGGAAAGGGAAAAATTTAATGCAAATAATTGGATTTACTCGTGGATACTATTTCATCTGATTACTACTACCCTGTTTGGTTGTTTTAAAAGTAATAATTATTTATAATATATATTAGTTCACATGCAATCCAAAAATAACACATGCGATAGTTTTGGCGCCAATCACAAAGAATAAAAAACACAACGAATTAACAAAGAATTGGTTTTGCAACAAAAAACTTAATTTACATTACAGAGAACGAAACGAACCAAAACAAGCAAATCACTGCAACAATATATCCGCATTTACCCGAACCCGGCTCTATGCTACAATGACTGCGTACATAAATTGCCAGCACGATGTCTTTGCTTATTCGTTTTTCTCATGTGACAAAACTGAAAACTGTCATGCTACAGCTGAATAAAAACTGAATCTGAAAACTCAAATATTCAGCAAACCGGAAGGCAAGCGAGAGAAAATGCACACGCTCGACGTGTCTACGATCGTTCCGGGTCAGTGAGTTATGCAAATCATAATCGTGCCAATTTTTACTCCAAACTATGGCAAAGATGGCCCATAATTGTTTACATTAGGATATGTCCGGAAATAAATGCAAAACCAATTTTTGCTCACTTCCTTATCGTGGCCGGAGATGAACCTAACGGGTGGGAAACCTTATCAAACCCGTCCACCGATCGGTCGGTCAATTAAAACAAACGAACAATACGCGAAAACTTTCGCACCGACCGAAACCGTGATGGTGAAAATCGAGCTCCCTCTTCGCTCTCATGTGTACACTCGCGAAACCATTAATCAAACAAATTAGCCATCTCTTGGCTCCCGTCATTTGAGAGAGAAAAAAAAAGGAAATGATAAACTCATCCATCTAACCGGACCGCCCTTATACACCGCCTGAGCCACATTTCCCGCTAATCGCCCTCTTAACGAAACAACAAAACATTAGGCAAAACGTTAAAAGATTTCTCATATCGAATGGGAAATCGGGAAAATCGGGAAAACTTTCGCTCACCATAAATCAGCGAGGCTTTTGTGCGTTGATGCAAATTAGACCACGCTTCATCTTCAAACGATCAGTTCACTTCAAAACCTAGCGTGATGCTTTTTGGGGAGAAAGCAATTAACCGCTACGATTAAATTGGCACACAACTATTAATAGTCTTTACTGAATGGATGAATGAGCGGGCACAACTTTATCTTTAAGGTAAAAGGAAGCTGATGCTACTATCTTCCTTAGAAGGGCCACAAAAGCTGTTCTGAATGAATGTATGTAAATAGACTGTTCTATTATTGGAAGTGCGATATTTATCTTTTTCAACTAAGTGTTGTACAAAATATTCCAGGGGATATTAAGCCCTTAAGTCGATTGTTTTCGGAATAGTACTATAAACATTCTTTTTAGATTTAAAACTTTCTCATGAGAAAAAAAATTATTTTCTTTACGCTACGTAACAAATAAAATAAAATTGCGTAACATTGCCAGTCAGAATGCTTTCCAAGAATACCAAACCCATTCCTATTCGATGCAATAACCCACGACGATTCTTTTCCGTACGATTACGAAATAGCAATTACAACCCGGTGTTTGCAACCGTCCACCGGCCATGATTTATCGATCAAATATTCACCAGCCACCTTTTCACTCTTTCTTTCATCCGCATGAACCTTCAACCCGACAGCAAGGACGGTGTGCGATAAGTGCAGCGCAACCAACATGGCACCCCAAAACTCGACCCTGATTCACAACGATTCTACCGAGTCCGGAACCGTGCCCACCTCGGCCGAGGAGCTGAGCAACTTTAGCCCGATCCTACCGCCAAGAAGCCACCATCACCACCACCATCATCACCATCATCACCACCACCGGACCACCCACCAGCGCCAAAACCACCAACCACCCCTTGCCGAGGCCGACGATGCTACGAGTGCCCTGGACGCAGGTACCGGCGGTGACGAGAAGCAAACGCAAGGCACGAAACCTACCACCAACACTGGCAACGATGTTGCTGGAGCCAAATCCACAACCACCACCAACAGCACGACGACAACGGCAGGCAACGTTGCATCCACATCGCGGGGTGGCAGTTTCCGCACAGCCGGAGTGATTGCGGACCGTGAGTTGCAATCGTTGCCGGCCGGTTGGCCAGGATGTGAGACACAACCGGAACCGGGACCGAGAACGTGCGGCACCGGTCGGGGTACCGTCAAGCGGGAACTGGTGAGTTTGCGTGATTC
This sequence comes from Anopheles minimus, assembly GCA_000349025.1. Classification (NCBI taxonomy): domain Eukaryota; kingdom Metazoa; phylum Arthropoda; class Insecta; order Diptera; family Culicidae; genus Anopheles; species Anopheles minimus. Next base: position 7,834,092 of record KB663721.1, read on the forward strand.
CCTCCTAGGCGAGTCTATAATTTATCCTTCTTTTACCTTAAACATGTTCCATTATTAGTAGCGAGTGGATGCGCTTATACTACTGCTACTATTACGCAGGTACACTGGCTGTGTGCTTTTTAGGGAAAACTCAAACGCAAGTACACACTGGGTACTGTTCGTGTGGGGGTTTAGTGAAAGTAAGACGACGGTTCAAGGGGTGGCAAGAAAGAATCAGTGGGGTAAACTATTCTAGGAACTAGTATTACCTTGTTTGATCAATACAAGCCAATAGAAAGCAGTGCTGTTCGCGTAACATGGAGCTGATCACCCCCCCTATGGGCCAAAGCCACCGTCTGGCTTTCTGGTTGGTATCCATTGGAGATGCTATTGACAAACAGACAGTGGCAAATGAAACCTTGGCTCCTGCATGCCTAAAGGACTCTCAATTTCATGTTTGCTGTTGAAAAAAGATGTTTCCTGAGGATGATAATTTATAGCAGTGTTTTCAAAAATTCAACAGCTTTTATATGCTTTTTTAAAAACGTTTCATCATTTGTATGGGTTAAAGATTCTATAAATTAGTATTTTATTGTGCGATATACGCCTAAATGTAGGCAAAACGCAGAAATGTTTAGTAGATTTCTCGGTGAACCTTCGTGTGGTCAAAAACGGTTCGATAAATTAAAATTAAATATTGGAAGCTAGTTGATCAGAGTACTCCACGAATCTCCACAAGACTTACTTAAAGCGAGTAGAAGTGACATCGAGATAGGTGAATTTCTCTGGAACAAGCTACTCGCGTTATTCGGGAAACGACTATACAATACGATTCATTCTAATGCTCTAAGCGCCTAAAAGTATGCATAAAGTTGCTTAGTTCAAGTAACATCTTGTACTACTAGAGCGAATTTTTCATCTTTGAGCTAGATTGGAATAACATCAAGTTTATAATATAACCCTGCTTCAAAAACTGATTAGAACTAGCTCATAGCAAAAAGTCACTCAAAATAGACCACAAACTGTGAGAAAAATCAAACGGGGTTTCTTGCTTTTTAGTGTAATGTTTACAACACAGTTCATTTAATAGAATCAGGACTCCTCTTGATAATTTTTTGAAAATGGTTTAATTTATAAAAATCTCAACTCTCTCTCTCTCTGCTTGCAGCTAAAGTCCATCCCCTATCATAGCCATACGCATGATGTCAAACCTTACGCCGAAAGCCTCGAAACGGACAGTAATGGCACCGATGACACCGACGACGCGTACGACGGTACACCGGAGCCTCCGAAAGCGGGAACACCGCAAACCTCCACCGAACCGGATCCTTCCGTCACCGACATAGAAATACCGATCTGGATCCGGGGTGAGGCACGGTTCGTGTCCGGCATCAACGGGACGACCACGTGCAGCAACATTATCCGGGCGCTGATCGACGACGAAATCCAGAACGGAAACTATGGTCCGGAAGGTAGGAAGCTTGCCCGATGGAACTATTCCATTACAGGCATGATTCATTAGAATTTTAATTAACCCTCGATTTTTTCCCTGCTTCCAACCATTTCCATGCTCGGGTTTCTCGTTGGCGCACGCGTTTGCCATGGTATTTGCGCAGATGTCGCAGTGTCGCGTGACGTGAGCGATTACGTGATAATAGAACGATGGCGTGAGGTCGAACAGGTCCTGACTGGCGACACACGAATCCTTTCGATCTGGAACGCGTGGGGCGACGCTAAGAACGAGGTAAGCGCTACGAGGGTCATTCCGGGAGGGTCGCTACCGGTTTTATATGGCAGCCATGTAAACGAGCACCCAGCCACTACGGTGAATTCCTGCTAACGACGCCATTTTCTGGACTATGAAGAGAGTTTTTTTCCTTGATGCAATAAAAGATACACAAATTATCAGCCAAATCACAAATAGTGTTGCCAGAAGAACGCAAGCATTGCCAATTAAATTTACTTTTCTTTTGTAACTTTTGCTAGTTCAGAATTCGGAAAGCTTGTTTCTCTTAAAAACATAAATCAACAAGCTCTGCTGACATTGTAAATACATGCTGCTAAACATGCTCCCTTTGCTTTATTCTTTCGCTTTCGTTCGCTACAGGTGCAGTTTCGCTTGAAAATAAATAAAACTAACCTGGAAAAAGGTACCGGTGGCAAGGTAAGTAAGCAAGCTACAAATTCTCCCCAACACTAAACCCTGTCGTACAATTATGATCGATAGGTTTCGGGGTATACTCATCCATCCGCTTTTTCGTTCTTTCTTTTTTACATACTCCCCAGGAAAACAAATCCAAAAAGCAGAAGGAAAAAATCGGACTCATTAATCGCATGATGCGCAAGGTGCTCAAGCAAGGTGAAGCCATCCAGAACCATCTCTCCCAGATCAGGTAAGTCAGGGTGCGACAAACACCCTTGTAGTATTTCCTGCAAATATGTTTACGCTTCTCTCTTCTACCCAACAGTCAAAAGTCAACGGAGAAACGGCAGCAGGAAAAGTTCCGCAAGTACGTACGCAAAAACTGCGGCAAGCACCTCATCATGGAGAACTTCCTGCACGATGCGGCAACGAACAACCTGTCCGACCTGTCGGTGGATGGGGAACCGCTAGTAACGGTGTCGCACGACCGTGAACCCAAAGATGCCAAAGTGCGTCGCAGTACATTCCCGGGCAAGTTGCTCTTTTCCGCACGCAAAGCCTCGTCGGCCGGGCCGGGTGGTAAGCGTCCGGAGGAAAGGGCTGGCCGCGTGCTGAAGAACGTTCTGTTCGAATCGTCCGACCAGCTGGCAGATGGTGCGAAGGCAAACGAGGACGAACTGTTGCTAGTGATTGATCACACGTCCGATAGTGACAGTGGTATCTTCACGAACAATCATGCCCTCAACCGGCGGGACACACTACCGAAGCGGCCCAACTTTGGTTCGATGGTGGAGATCGACCGGTACACCAAGGATGTGGATGAGCTGGATGAGTTGGTGGCTAAGGAGGAACCCGAGCTGGAAGCGGAAGAAGTTGCTTCGGCCAGTGATACAGCGAAACGGCAGCAGAAGTATCATCGTTCCAAGCGTCGATATGATTCCTTACGCTGTCACCATCAGAATAGGAGACGGGAGCTAGAGTATGCTCTCTCGGAGGATGATGGTGTGGCGTCCTCTAGTGGTGGAAGAAGATCTGCCGATCGTGACCAGGAGCTGGTGGAGCTGGTTAACGACAACGACGACGATGACGATGGAGAACACGAGGAAGACTTCACACCACCGGTTGATGACTTCGAGTCGGATGAGCAGTGTGATCTGCGCAAGGGCACATTCAACCGCACCTCGTTCCGGTTCGATCTGATACGGCAGGAGATCGCGACCAAGATGGCGGAGATGCAGCATCTGCTCGAGCAGGAGGAAGAGTTGCTGCGCCGTTTGAAGCTGAAGAGTGCCAAATTCCATGCCGAGAATCAAATCTACCGGTCGCACATTGGGCTAGATTTTCACGTCGAGCGGCTGCAGCAATCGATCGATCGGTGTGCCAAGGAGATTATCGACATCGAGCAGCAGCTGCTCGAAACAAAGATGGAAATCGAAGAGAAGTCCCCATTAATCGACAACCTACGATCGTTGCTCGAGGCACAGGAAGCCGCCCAGTGCTACAGGCGTCCGTTCAAACAGCAACCGAAAGGTCAACCGGCGCAAGAACAGCGGTACGGCATGACGACACACTTCCGGACCGGCTCAGTGGACGAAGCGGAAGCACTGAGTGCCGACACGAGCTTCACTCATGCACCGTCGGCAGGATCACGCATCAGTCTCGCCCAGCGCATATCCTCGAAATGCAATCGATCGGCAAACGCATCGGTGAACGAGTCGGTTGAGTTTGTGGACAATATTTACGAGTTTTGTGATAATAATCAAAGTTTTGTCGTTTGATCAAACGAACCCAAACGACAAACGGCGCCAACTGTTATTAGGTTAAGCGTAAAGATTGCATAGTACGTAGTTGTTGAGGTTTGGATCTGACCGTCAGACTAGCGCGATATATTTAACGCTCCATTGAACGCTTATACACCCACACACAAACATACACGAGACCTTATTTAAACAACGAAAGTTACATATTTTTTTATCTGTTATACGATGCCCGTACCATGCCTCCGTCCCTGAAATCGTATGTTCTATTTAATAAATATTTACCGAACCAAGTAACCAGAACTAGGTGCTGGGATATATGAAATAAAAATGATTTGTGTTTTATTTTCTCATTTTTTCCATACCGCTTGGCCGTCATCATGAAACAATAAACAATTTACCAGTTCTTACTACTCATGATGATACATTTCTTGAAGAAACCCTGAGTCGCAAACAAATTGTACGCCTAAAGTTATGCAATAAGGTAAGGGCTGAAACACTCAAACATTGTGAGGCGTAAAACGCGTATATCGTTTTCCGGTAAAAGGCTCAAGAAAGCTTCCCCCTTGAGGAAAATTGTAATGCACTATGTGAAATAATTTTTAAAGCACTGTGAGACATCATGTGGACGAAACTTATTCGACCAACTACTAAATTGGTCTTTCGTCTCTATTTCTATCTGTGAAAAATAATTTGCACGTCACAATTGCTTAGTTCCTCCATCAGGATTTCCCCTAACCTGATCAGGCATAGTTCACCATCTTTCCGGTCACACCGGGGATGACCCACTGTGCTGCGCTCTGCATACTTTTAGGCGTTTTTAAAAGTGTCAATTATTTCCTCAAGGTGGGGCCTTCTCGAGTATTTTACCCAAAAATGTGCGTTCCACTTTTGCTACCGGTTCTTTTTAAATGTACGTTCCTATAGCTTGATGTTCTTAATTACTCTGGAAGTGATTTAGTAACGGTTTTGGCAAAATTTTGCTTAATTTCACATGGAGCCACAGAAAACAACATGTTTGACACCTTTGACAAAGAGCATCGGAACATTGCGTATAAACAGAAGCATACAACAACGCGTTGCTGTCACAATAAGCCTCTGTCGCTGTCATCAAATTCAGAGAGAAAATTTTGCATGCCAAGCACACGACTTTGTACATATTCCGTTTATTTCCCCAAAACTAGTTACTAAAACGCACTTCCAAACGAAAAAGTAAGTATACATCGTATAAAGTGTGCTGGTAGCAAACGGTGGGAGGAAAAGCCATTCGCAAATCTCCAGAAATGGTCCACAAAACAGCAAACACGATAAGGTGCTTGGGAAACCCATGACACACTCCATGCATATCTGTGCTGTTCTCCTACCTGCGCGTCTCCCACCATCGTTCAGGTAAAGCGTTTACACTCTCTAACCGGATTGCGTACGTTTTCCACTTTGTTGCAGCGATGGCGCGCGGACACCAGAAGATCCAGTCGCAGCAGAAAGCGCAAGAAAAGGCTGCCAAGATGAAGAAACAGCAAGGGCACGGTTTGAGCGACCAGATGAAGGCGGCCCAGAAAGCGCTAGTGTTCTCGTGTGCTGTCTGCAAATCACAGATGCCTGATCCCAAAACGTACAAGCAACACTTTGAAAACAAGCATCCCAAAAACGATCTCCCCGCGGAACTGAAAGATGTGTAAGGAACGCCTGTACTGTTATTATTGCGCGTCGAGGCGATCGGTGCACCAATGTACGCAGTCCCGCCCATCCAAAGAGTGCCGAGTGGGGTTGCGAAGGCAAAGCATTCTTTGTTTAGGTGAACTTTCTCCCTCCAGTTGTAACCAACCGCACACAGGCATTGTTTGTCGTCTTCAATCAATTTGATTGCGAGCCCGAAATTAAGTAGGAAATTTAATGCACGCAACGTTAGGGCAAAGGCATGCTTCTGTTCGGTTTTTCCTAGGATACAGGCAAGCTACCACCATTCTTTATTATTTTGAACAGCAACTCTTGCATAATGTAACGATAAAGTAAACTAATAAAGCCGTTGACATTTTTTGAATAATTCCCAAGTGTTGCCGTACCGATTGGCAGTTTCTCAACTCGGAAAAGTTCCAACGATTCGTATGAATGTGTATATGGTAAATCTTTAATACTCGTATTGGTCAGATAGTACAGAAAGCGCTTAGAAAAACGGAACCCCGAACAACGAGCACGATTGATGTTCAACGTTTCTATCTATGTACAACCACATTCGCAACATACAATCTCAGGATATTTGTCGGAATCAACTCAAAAGGGCTGTCTCTGCGAAGAGAAGGAGAACTCTCCCCCGAACTTAGGATTTACATGCCGCAGAACTGCTGGGGCAAAAAGTACCATCGTTGAAGCAATTCACGGAATCGAACCTCTCGGATATGGGCCATGTCGCGTTCTGTTAAACATCCGCCAACTCAGCAGGTAGCTCCGACTTTGGATGTTTGTTTTCAAAGTGTTGCTTGTACGTTTTGGGATCAGGCATCTGTGATTTGCAGACAGCACAGGAGAACACAAGCGCCTTCTGGGCTGCCTTCATCTGGTCGCTCAAACCGTGCCCTTGCTGTTTCTTCATCTTGGCAGCCTTTTCTTGCGCTTTCTGCTGCGACTGGATCTTCTGATGACCACGAGCCATTTTTTACGCTGGAAACAAAACCAACCGAATGAAGAGTTAAATTGTGTGTTCCACGATTTCATCGGTTGGAACAATGTCCCATGTTCGGTTTTGAAGCACACTTACCACACAAATGTTGAATTTTGGACCTTATTTCTGTGGAAATAAAACGCTGCACGAGAGGCTTCACCAGATGCAAGTCTGAGGGCTGCTGTCTATTCCTCGAACTGTTTTGGTGCCGAACTCATCCAGAGTGTCGAACTGTTTTCTACAAATGGTGCAAAACTGTTTGCTCGATGTTTGACAAGCCATCGAACAATGACAGTTCATACATCCATTCGTTGTCGTTTGGAGAAAAAGTTGCAGATAATTTTCGCTTTTTTGGGATTTTCAACGGCATGCAAAATATATACAATTAATGAATTAATTTTTTTATATCAGTTTATGCAATGATTTAAATGATATTCATCATGGACGAGTAATGGCAGAAAGAGACAGATAGACATCAGGGGTGGCGAAGCGACAAGCGAACGAATTTGCGTTCCAACGTATTGAACTCGCAGTAGCTAAAAATCTAACCCAAAAAAAACGAAAATTATCTGCAACATTTTCTACAAACGACAATGGATGTATGAGCTGCCGTTGTTCACCATTTGCGGAAAAGAGTTCGGCACCATAAAAGTTCGACAAACGGACAGAAGCACTGTGGTGAACAGGATGGAAGAGCTGAGCTGTAGGTTGTAAACGTTTCGCTGACAGTAAAACTGTCAACATCAATATGGCGGTTTAGCAAAACAAATCGTGTGTGTAGAAAAGTAAAGCATTTACCGTATTAACTTGGATGAAATGCGTGTAAAAAGTTGTGTTCCGTCTGTCAATCAATAGTTTTTGAGCAAATCGTTTAAAATCGAATGTAAATGGTGTTTGGTGACACATACAATTCGTAGTTCTCGGTAGTTACTCCACCTCCAATAACCACGTTGAGAAGAAGAAGAAGAAGAAGAAGTGAATATTACGTGATAACACACATTTGGCAGCTTGCGAAAAAGAAACTTGTACCGTGCAGGCGGCCTCCGGAAACGCTTCTCAGGACATCGCAACGTAACGAGTGCATCACGGTTCTGGAAGTCTGGTGACCGTGTTCCGCAGCACTTCCTGCCGGAACATTGTTCAGCGGTAACGGTGCGAACGCAAACGTTGGACCCCTTGGCCGCAGTGCAATCGGCATATCCGCATATCTAATCTTACTGATCTTGTTTTCCGTTCCTCTGCGGTGGTGTTCGGCAGACCGAATTGTGGCACGAATCGTAGATTTCGTTTCATTTTAGGCAACCATATCACGGCACGCAGATCGATGCCCTGGGCTGCAGATTGGAAAGAGGTGCAAAGTAACTCACAATTGCATATCCCTTCAAGCGGTCACTACCTCCGCATTGGAGGGAGTAGCAGATTCAACAAACAAAACTGATGGAGCATTTTTATTTTACGTAAAATCCCTTTCAAACGTCGCATGTTTGCTTTGATTCAGACGTGCCATATGTGCTTTTTCGGTGCTTTCCAATTCCTGTGCAGGCGGTCAGGGAAAAATTTTCTGACTTGTCGTTGCGCAAGTGGGGTCATAGCGGGTTGCGGTCAATTGAAGCATAACGTGTGCGTCCGCCGGATTCCGTACGTGGTTTGCGTGCATTTGTGTGTGTGTTTTTGTTGGTGCGTGCGTGAACGTGCGTGATGTTTTCGCTGGTACCGCTAAAACCTGACCCGGTCTGTGGATGTGTGTGTCCGTGGCTGTGTGTTAGTCTCGAAAAAGAGTAAACGTGAAATAATCTCCGGTGTGTGACTGCTGCAGTGCGTGCAAGAAAGTGAACGGGAAATCATCAGTAGCCAGTGTTGTATCGTCTAAGCAGTAGCGAGTTTTGTGGCACAGAGCGAAGGCGATTGTCGCAAGAATGTTAGAGCCAGCGTCATCGTCGTCGTCGCTGTCATCGACAAATAGGTGGTAAAATCTAATGCCACGAAAGGGAGGCGATTATGCAAAAGCAATCGCAGTGCAGTTTGCAATGGTCGTCGCTCTGGGTGCTCGTCGTGTGCCAGGTGCTGGTGGTACACTTTTCATGCTCGCTGCACGTTAAACTTTCTCGAAGAAATGAGGCAGCCCAACTCGCTAGTAGTATAGCTACAAGTGGTGTGGAAGTGGTTTATTTTTAATGGTCCACGGTCCGACTGGTTGCAACAGCATGCGAGCGAAAGGTGCGTGTGTATGTGCTGTGTGTATGGTACTGGATGATCTTGGCCCTTCTGTCGTTTGCTTGTTTTCATCCCAGCAGGCTACGGTGCGCCGAAGCAAAAGCTGTCAAAAATTGCGCAATGCCCGAGCAAAACATGGGGTAGAATGAAATTGTTGACGGAGGCAAGCATTCGCACCCAGCACAGCTGATGATTCTCTGTTATTTTCTAGCCATTTTACAGTTTACACACGCATGTGTGTGTGTATGTTGTAAGTTGGTTTGTTGGCAGTGGTACAAATGCCTTCCGGTTAGAGTGGGATTGGAATGTTATTTGCAGCTATCGTTTGAGCCCCGTACTATTCTGCCGGCGAGCACTTTTTAGCTAAGCTGCGTTAGATATGCGATAAAGGTATCGATATAAGACTCAGCCGAATTGCACAAAAGGATTTTACGTTGTCTCTTAGGTGTATCGAGGAAGTTACAGTACCATTTTGTAGCCTTGAACGGTTGCTCACCGTCCCACCGGACGCGACCCAAAGTCGAGATAGCGATGGCAATGATTGCGCACAGTTGAGTCGCTGCCGAGTACTGTGTAAACGCCATATCAACCGGTCATACTTGCACTGGAATCAAAACGAGCGGACGTTTTATTTGTTCGTGAGGAGGAAAAAAGCGAAACAGCTTGGGATTCACCGCGCTGTGTGGGACTGTGTTTGTAGCCCGCACGATCTGGGCCGTGTTGCGGTTCTTTCCAAGACGAACATACATATTAGTTGGGAAACGAAACACAGCATCAATTGCGGAACGATATCGCATCGCAGTAGGCTGAGTTGTTTGTAACGCGCACGCTTGAGGACACGACACACGAGCCGTGCAAATAAGTGTGACCAAATCTTTCGTGTACAAGGGGCCCATCGGAAGTGATCGTTAAAATTCCATTCTGGCAAGTAAACTCTGGCGTGTACAATTTAAACCGTTTTCTTTTAGGATGATTTAACGCGATCGTACGGCGAACGGCGAATCAACCATAGTTGACAAGATGGCATACTGATGCATACGGAGCATTGAGAACTTTTACTAGCAACGCTACTGGCCAGTCATCTGCCTGGTAATCAGTAAAATTCGTCCTTCAACTGTTGTTACTGCCGCGCGTAAAATCAATAATGGAAGTAGGTCCTGGGTTTCGTTCAATAACGATGGGAGCTACACCCGAGAGTGGGACTTTTAACCTCGTGCTACCTTCGAAGGGTGTTAAACAGAAGGTTAACGATTAGTAATTGTTTTTAGGTACCAAAGCGGTTAAAGTTACGTTTAAATACTAACAGAAAACTCATGTTTGCAACAGTGAATATGTTTTTCGAATAGTTTCCGGCTCTGCCATCCTAATGTTGCATGCAGTGCGCTTGTTCTTTACGGTGTTCTTGCTTGTACACTGCCAAAAAACACAACCGGCATCGTGGGCAAAAGTGCGAAAACCGGTTCCACGTGAATGCAGCTGCCTGTACCGGTGATTGCAAAACTGGCGGTCAGGAAAAGAAAGCGAAAAGAACACTTTGGTTGCTGATTTGAAGGCGTGTGGCAAACACAAAATCATATTTTTGGATTGTTTTCCTAAACGCTTAAATATACCTTTTCATTTTAATCTTCTCTTGAATTAGTTTTAATATTTCTTGGTTGATAAAAATGAGCGACCAATGTGCATACATCTTTTTTTTTTTGTTTGACGAGCTTTTCAAGAGACGTTTGAGAGTCATTAACCGTTTTCTAGAACTATTTTATCAAACCAGTTTATCAACGGTGATAATCAAATGGTCCCAGCAAAAGAAGTGTGGTTATCGTGCGATAGTTATCGTTTACCGCAACTGTCTTGCTAACCGATATACATGTTTATTCTTATCAGCTGTATCAAGTGGTTTTCCGGTTGAAAGCTATTTATAATTCATTACCTTCATAAAATCGACAATCAAATGAAATGTTTAAGCGTTTTTGTTTTTGGTAAAAAATGATACATTTCAAATATTTATCGCCAAATAGCACATCATCCGTTTTTTAGTCCGTTTTTTAGTGCTTTTCTACGCCACGTGAACATTTGAAAATAAAATGAGAAATTGCCGCCACTGGCGGTTCCTACGGCACAATATTGTACGTTTCGCATGGAGCTAGTTGTTTTTAGTTGTGAGCTCCATTAACGAGCTCGTAACTATCGGACGTGAATAATCAGGGTTCAATTTAAGGCAAATTACAAATTCCACAATACCCGGGTTGCGCACTTTAAGCAGTGGAGAACTTAACGCCGCATTTAGTATTAAGCGCACGGTGATTTCTAACGAAATGTGCATCGATAACACTTTCCTTTTTTTCTGCTTTACTTTCAGTATTTACACAAACATCTTTTCAAGTCGCTGAATGCAGCACATTTGTGGGACAGTTATTTATCGATAACGTATTATTTGAACAACTGAAGGTTCCTAAAGATCACAATCAGCCATCTGTTTTGGGGACAAGAGATCGACCGTCGCTGCTGGTTATTTCCGTTGCTGTTAAGAAACTGACCATTATTCAGTTTGGATGGTACAAACAGGGTTTTGTTTCCGTCTGCAAAAAGCTATCGAAAGCGGTAAGTATATTTATCCATTTGAATATTTATCCAAAACAGAATATTACAAAGTTTAGCTTATTACTTTGGATCAGATATTTATCATATTTTTTAAAGCAATCGTTACTTAATTGCTAATATGTATGTATGTTTTTGTACGAGCAGATCTCTATTACTAAGTAAAGCGAAATATTTGACAAAACATTGTAATGGAAGCTTATCGAGAGAAAGATATTCGGAATTTCTGAATTTTCTCCTCACACTTTTGCCTTGTTTTATTGATTTTTGCTGTCTATCAAAATGTGGATGTGCACATGTGAATGTGTTCATTGCACCAACACTTCTCTGTTGTTCGCTGTTGCCGTCGTCGTCATCCTAACGTTGCTTCGGGTCTAGGAGTGTACAGTGACTACATTAAACTGGTACGGTATATGACAGTCGGGTGGGTCGATGAAAAAGTAATAAACTCTTCATATTTTGTTATGTTTTCGTATGCGTCACACGATTTAATATGCCTACGTTTAGTGCAAATCCACAACAAGAGGATGCGTTGAAAAGAAGTCCTATAACTGGACGTCGATACGGCAATTGGAATACCGAAATAGACAAATGGCAGATAGGACATGGTTTAGAGGCTTCAGCTACATAGATCTAACATTCCTCTACGTTGTCTGAACGTTTAGCTCCTATTCATTCTTACACCAACGAAAATATAAAAACCAACTTTCTCTTCTGTTCGCGAAACATTCGCAGGTGGGCCGGTGTAATGTAAGAACGTTTGTAGCGCTTTGGTTAATGAACCTTCGAATTCGTTTGGCTGAACTTGCGAAGCACCCTAACCTTGGGTGCTATGGTGAATGGGTTGGGGTTTTCGGGTACGCAGGAAAAACAATCGATAATATGTGGAACCTTGGCTTGTGGAACCTTGTGGCATAAACTTCCAGTTCCACAAATCATTCCTCCGGTTGTGTTGATGCATGTAAGACGGAAACAGAAAGATTTAAAAATCCACAAAAGCGCATGTAGATGAAGCGCGCTACTGCTGCTCTGCTCTGGTGCAAACGAGGTCAGATTCGTCAGAAGACCCCAGGCACATCAGTAGTGCTAGTGCATACCGACCAAACCTAACGCGCGTCGGCGATGACGATGCGAATTTCAAGGTCAGATCGCGTACGTACGGCTCCACCCGGTGGACACTGTGCGGGTTCGTAGTCGACTTTTATCAGCACGCTACGTCGTGTGGGTTCAGTCAGAAATTCTTTACATCTACAGGAGCGACAGGGAAGAGAATGGAATCTACAGAAGCAAATACATTGAGTTGTACACATTTGTCGATGGGATAAAACTGTTTGATCAGCTGATATTCGGTTTCATTTTGTAGCGTATCCGGGGAATTTGGCGTAAGAGTTCTGGAAAAATACAGGCAAAGATTTTGTGTCAGCTTGATGTGTGCTGTTTAATATTCTAATCAGTGCCATCATTCTCAAGGCTATTGGGATCTGTAGGATAGCGTTGGATGAATTGCTTTTCATATCAATGTATTTAATTATATGTTTTTATTTCACGAGCCGTCGCTGGCTTTAAGATCTCAAGAAACTTACGTAACAAACGCAAAACGAATATTGCACACGCGACACTGTGCACGAAGACATCGCAAATCCGTGTGAGGCTAGGCTAGCACGAAACCATGAAAGATGTCGGTTAGACTACGTGTCCCGATGAACGAATGCAAAACTCGGTGCGGACGTGTTGTGGCGAATGTAGCAGAGCTCGATCGTGGAACGATCACGTTCGCTTCACCTGAGTATTGTTTTCCCGTTCCGGAATTCGCAACGATCAGGAGTGGATAGTTTGCTAGTAGCTTACCTACTTTATTTAGTAGAATAGTAAAACACGTGCATATTAAAGTTCGTTACATGAAGCAATATGTTTGCACAAAAAAGTATCATATTCTAGAATTCTAAAATATATGTGATTATTATCTTACTGTTTTATAATATGATCTTTTGAGGACGAAAATACATACATGCACATCGGCGTGGGGCATACTGCTACAATGCATTTTTACTACACTCAGTGAATGCATGTGCTGAACGCTAAAAATAAGTTCTACGGCAGAATGGTTGAACCACCAGAGTTGCAACGGCGTGAAAGGTTGTTTGGCAATCATTTGCATCTATTTAACCGTAGGTTTCCGAGTGCACGCAACTCTACACAATTACGGTTGGTTAAATTACGTTAAAATCTCTTTGCGCAGAATAGAAATGAATCAGATTTAAAACTATCCAATACATTTGTTTACACGTGATTTGGAGCAGCTCAGTACCCGGTGAAGGTAGATAAGAAGTGATCGTGTATCTATTCTATGTGACAAGATATAGCTCACTTGTGTGGAGATGTAATCTATTCGTAAAAAAGGAAAGATATTCTCCTTACACATTGCGTAACGTATAGACCTATACCTGCAATTGTGAGTTAATTTGAAATGATTTTTCAATAAAACGTGCTCACCATGACGCGCCGATATATCGTCGCGTTGACAGTATGACACTGTTCCTTCAAAATGATGCATTCCCGCACATGGCAGAATGGCAAATTGCTCACTCCCCATACCAGCACAAACTGGATGACTGGCGCGTACGGCTCAACTGATAACAAGAACCGTCTGGGATGGTTTTGCAAACCGGCTCGCTGCCATCGTGGTTTAACGAATGGTTTGTTTTGTTTGTATTCCTCCTCGTCTCCATATCTTCGTCCCAGGATTTCCCCTTACTATCCCGTGCTTACGATGCAAGGTCGTCGGGAATTAAGCCTCGAAAGAGGGGGTGCTCGCTACAATCGAATGCACTTTTTTTTCCTAGTGCTAGCGTTTATCCGGTAGTATGTGATGGAAATAATCGATTATCTCCTGGACAAAAGCTGCTCGTGCGAGGAAGCGTGTCTTATCAGCTGTTTTTGCAGGCGGATAACATAACTCACTTCATGTTTTGTCATCGATGCGTCGACACATTACGTCATTCGAGATTGATGCTATATTGTCGTTTGCGGGCCATTTAAGTGCAGGAGCTTGCATATTCTCTTCAAAGAGAGATAAGCTTTACCGGCATCAAGAATCTTTTGCACGATTGAAAGAGAGTGTGATAGAGAGACATGAATACAACAGGAGGCAGCTAGGTGCAGGTTCATACATCACACAGCTCCACTCAACTGCGTTGAAGATGATAACCGGATCGGCCATAGTGGGGGTAATTTTTTATTGTAAATAAATGATACCGTACTTGACCAACGCCTCGGCATTTGCTTTGAGGCAGGAGCATCGGCAACAGCTTCCGTTTTGTGGAGCAACACCCGACGCAGGTGGGGTTTATTATACAATCTTGTGCGATATTGGGCACGCGCATGGGGGTGTGAGAATTTCTGTGCAAATTAGGGAATAGAATGTGCGGTTGGACAGGAGTTAATCGTGTTTTTTTTATCGAAATGATAGTGATCAGCAAGCCCCGATAATGTGTTCTCATTCGGTGGTGGACGTGTAGTTATCTTTTATGCTTTACGCAAAAACCACATATCTTGGTGAATAGCTATGGCTTTCGTAGTGTCAGTATCTGGGTGGAAACCGAGAAGATGATGAACCTACCGTTGTGAACGTTTCAACGAGCGATAAGGTCTGTTTGATAAACACCATATAGGAGCGGCAACAGTTCGATAAGAAGTGTGCCACAGTGCTGGTGGTAGTGTAGCTGCTGCCGGGACCGTACAAGTGGAGCTATTGTGCATCCAATTTGGGCAATAATTTTGATGTTGCCAATTTCCACACACGTTAGCGATAGTGGTTCTTGTCGAATCTTGCCAAAGTAAAACAGAAAACACCCCGGCTTTTAGATTTTACTCTTACCGGTTGGCCACCTCACTGGATCATGTGATAGATGCATTTTCTGAGGTTAATTATCACCTAAGAAACAACCTGTCGCAATCGCTTTGAACTGTTGGGCAGGAAAGGTAACGATAATCTTTAGCTGTAATGAGTGCGGTGAACTGTGCACCTTGTGGTTGAGAAATTTGGTTCCGGATGCTTGGTGTATGATTAAACTTGCATCATAATTCGTTAGGAGTTCTAAGTAAAACATTGATTAATCTTAAAATGTTTATCTCCCCTTTTTGTAACGTTTTCTTTTTTTCTGTAGTTTCAGATTAAGTCGGAAGAATAAGCTTTGAGGCATAATGTTGACCATCTAACGATAAGCGAGATAAATCTTTACGCCCGTGGGCCACATCTTCCGAGTGGAACATTTAAATTGGATACAGCTGCGTACCACTCTGCACACTGGGCTTTGTGGACAGACCACTGCGACGATCTCTAGCGCAAACGCAAAAATACCTACCGGTCGTGTACAGTCGCACATTACCGATAACCAGTATATGTCATGAATTCGGATGAATATGAACAGCTGCCGACGTCGAGTGTGCCGGCCATCATGACGGCCGGTGCGATAGCCGGCGTGATGGAGCATTGCGTCATGTACCCGCTGGACTCGGTGAAAACCCGCATGCAGTCGCTCACACACATGAAGGCCCACGACACAATCACGTCGACGCTGCGCGACATGATCAAGAACGAGGGCTTGATGCGCCCGTTCCGGGGCGTGATGGCTGTGGTGGCCGGTGCCGGACCAGCGCACGCACTCTACTTCGGTGCGTACGAATGCTCGAAGGAGATGATCGCCACGGTTTCGGATCGGGATCACCTGAACTACATGCTGTCGGCGACCGCGGCAACGCTCGTGCACGATGCCGTCTCCAACCCGGCGGACGTGGTGAAGCAGCGGCTACAGATGTACAACTCACCGTACAGGTCGATCCTGCACTGCGCCACCCAGGTGTACCGGACCGAGGGTTTGCGGGCGTTCTACCGATCGTACTCGACGCAGCTCGTCATGAACATACCCTACTCGGCGATACAGTTCCCGACGTACGAGTTCTTCCAGAAGCTGCTCAACAAAGACAATAAATACAATCCCCCTGTACATATGGTGGCGGGTGGGGTGGCCGGAGCAGCCGCATCCGCCCTGACCACCCCGCTCGACGTTTGCAAGACGCTGCTGAACACGCAGGAGGACGGTGCCGGCAAAACCAGGGGACTCGTTGAGGCGGCGAAGAAAATCTACCACACCGCGGGCGTGATGGGCTTCTTCAAGGGGATGCAGGCGCGCGTACTGTACCAGATGCCCGCCACCGCGATCTGCTGGTCCACGTACGAGTTCTTCAAGTACATCCTGTCGCGCGTGAAGAAACCGATCGCGGGCGGTACGACGACCGGCGGAAGCACACGGGCGCTAGCTGTCGCCGACGACGACAAAACGCCAACGATAACCGACCTCCGGTACATGATACCGGCGAGCGCTTCCGTCAGTGCGGAGGCGTCCCCGACCGGGTGCAGCGGTGTCAACAGTGCCAGCTTGCTGATCCGAAGTCAGGAGCGGGACGGTGCCGCGGGTGGTGGATCGGTGGGCAGCAGCGACAAAGGCGGCAGCAGTCCGGCCGGGTTGATCCCGCGAGGTGGCCCCGAACTGCCGGCCATGTCGGGCGCCGGTATCTACGGAGCGATGAGCTACAACACAATGCACTCGAATGATACAAACCACCTAACCGACGTCCGAAGGACGAACTAGAGCCTGAACCAGGGAGCAAAACGGAGACAAACAAGGTCCCTCCCCGAAACAGCACGCCGTCGTACCGGCACTCGAAGTGCGGACACGGTGTGCTGCTAAGTTAATAATATTGTTGGTTTAGCGTTTTTTAGATGAAGCAGAACAAACAGGAATGAAAAACACACACACACAGAAAAAGAAAAACAGCAAATCGACGATCACGCAGCGTCTATCACAAGCGAAGGGCGGAATTTGCGCTTACCGTTTGCCGGATGTGCTAGAGACGTTAGAGTTAGATAGAGCGGTAATGGAAGGCGCGGGTGAAATCGGTAAGGGATGCGAGTGAGAAGTGTATTGTGTGGACATGCGTGAGCCCGCGCGCATCGAGAGATCGGCTTCGAAGAACCACCTGTCCCTGGGCGCAGTCAGTATGCATTAACGCACCTTACAAAGTACAGCGTTTTGTTAAGTTTACATTTATCCCTGGCGGAACGGAAGGAGAAAGAAGAAAGAGCCCTGCGACAAGAAGTAGCGGACAGTAAAACGGGCGTCGCGAATAAAAGGGCAGATGAATGAGTGAACAGTGAATGTTACTGTTGTTGCCGTTTGTGATTTTGGGAGTTCTGGAGGTGCGCACGGTCACTCGATTGAATCGAAACCGATTCCGGGATGGGGACGTGTGGCACATAATGGGGATTGCCCCGTTGTCGTTGTCGCTGCCAACCTTCTGCCATAGGGCGCTACATAGCACACGGAGCGCATGTCTCGAAGACATCGTTTTAGTGTGCCGTTTTGTGTGCTAAAAACCTCCGCCCTCCTCCCCAGTGCATTACGTTCCTGCTGCTGTATTATCTTGCAAAACAAACACTATAATCATTTGTTGTTTCACGTGCGAGAGTCGGGCCATTTGGAATGGTACCGATGCATACCCACTGCATATCGTTCTGTTACGAATTTGAACGATTTGTGGAATGGAATCGGTCCTTAAATGCTGCTGCCACATATATTTCATCAAATTATTAGGTGATTGCACAGATAGGAACGATCTTTATAACGTCAAACGGGAGGGATGAGATCATGTTTTCCCCCAATTTGTACCGGGGATATGCACAGGAAATCACGGGCGTATTAAACGCAAATTATTGTACATCTAGAACTATGTAGCAGCAACAGCTTCCCTTCGGGAGCGTATGTTTGGTGTATTTTTATACTCATTATGATTTTGTATTGTTTTTAGAAATTGCCATGTAAAATGTACAGTCCAACATTTGGAACGTTTCCCCTCAGGCGGTGTGCGTTTTGTGGTGAGCGTGTTTAGTTTTTCTGATAATTCTTAAAATTTGTGGGGCCTGAAGCGTAAGCAGACCCGGGAGCTATGGAGGGAAAATCATTTAGGATAAATTCAAAGAAATCAAATTAACAATGTTATAAAATAATAATGTTCGCGCACAGAGGATCACATTTTTCGATCGACCAGACGAGCCTAGGTGGAAAATAAATTCGATGAGTCAATTAAACGAAATGTTCACATGTCAGATGTACCACGTCATGGACGAGGAACGGACAACATCTTTCGATACATCATACCTCAGTTTCATTCGGTAGTGTTGTTTTTCGTGACCTCATTTTCAGTTTTCTAGGGATATCAGAGCAACCATTCGTTAGAATGTCCTAAACGACATTTCCATACTTTTGGATGTTGTATTTTTTCCTTCCATGCTTGATCAGTGAGAATGGGCAGTAAGCTAGGGTGAACCAGATGTTGGAAAGAGTTAGGTAAAGAGCGGAAATGGAAGGGTGTCGGTAAGATGTTTCTCGCACGAATCGGAGAAACCCCCGGTACAAAGTGCAGAATGCTGTAAGCACGAACACAAAATGGCAAAACGGACAACAGTCACAAACACGTACACACTCTCTCGTCCACAGAGATTCGAAAGAATAAAAAAGTACTATTTCAACAACCTGTATATGCATTGAAACAGTTGAACAGTATGTGGAACATGTGCAGAACTGGAAGGATTAATTACGCATTGTGCATCCGAAGAATGAACAGAAGGGGTAAGTCAACCCTCGCAATGAAGTGCGTGACCAGCAACTACTGATCGGATCGTCATCGAGCGGTAAATCGTGGAGATGATGACGATACAACAGAATCATCTCTTAATGGACTTCAAGTCTGCAAATTATAGCATATTATAGCATTTCCTTCTTTAAAATTACAAAGTCCTTTAGGTTATGGATTCATTATTGAAAGACGGGTCAGGTATTCCTTAGCTGAACTGAACAAATTTTGAAAACTGGTGGTTCCTTGTGGATTTTTTTTGGAGAAGTTGTACGATGCACTTATTACGAATTAGATTGGTGGACAGACCTGAAGTGAAGGAGTTGATATGTCCGCCTTAAAGGTAGTTTGGCTGACGACCGCGTTCGACCGTGAACGGTTTAGACGACTTCTGCAGCATACCAAGATGTTGAAGGAGATGTAGCAGCCGGAGAAGTAAGCAACGCACACCTATTGATTCATTCATAGCAATTTCATAATATATTCTATTAACTAAGTTGAGCTGATAATGTTACAGGCGCGGGAGTTTTGGCCGATCCAGCGTCATAATTTTCGCACCCCCTAGTGCAGATTGCAGTTGCGAACTTTGACGTCCTTCCACCAATTATCTGGGTAGTGGTACTTTTGCAGCTCTATACCACCCATCGGTACGGTGTAGGAGTATCGCCCGAGTGGTCGCTTTGGCAGTGTACCCTGTAGCAGATTGATGGGGAAACACTCCAAGGACGGTGTCCAGTCACAGTGCGGTGGTAATACTCGTCTCTTCCAACCGATGCGTTTATACATTCCTTGCTGTGGGAGAATTTCCCCAAAATTGATTAATTCAATCATGTTTTGTACAGCTGCAGCGAATTCTTATTGCTCGAATGGAAATGAGAAGTCTTACCGTTTCGTCCAGCTGGAATACAACCAACTCCACGTACGGTGCCGCATGTAGTGACCCGGGCTCCTTGGCGAATATCCGATAGATACCTTCCGAATGACGATAGTGGATCTGAAGCTCACTGGCATAAAAATTGCGTATAAAGCGTGCCTCTTCATGACGCATCAGTTCGTCATTTAGGACGCAGAACTCTGCCTTTTCCCGCCAGGGTAACATCTTTCCCATGTGTATCTGTCCCCACAGCGTACCGTAGCAGAGGAAGTGTGTTAGTCCGTGCTGTACCAGCAGCCGGTGCACTCTAGAAAAGAAAACAAAACACAGGAAACTACTCATTAAGACCTGGTCCCACATCCCAATATTTGCCGCGTTTACAAACCTTTCAAACAAATGTTCCAGCTCGTGCCGATATAGTTCGGTCATGTTGCAGGTATGCTGAAAGTGGCGGCTCTCGGTATCTCCCCGGCCAAACAGAATTTGGTACCAGCGCATCGTCGTGTAGATAATGGTTGCCACACACAGCAGCACCACCAAACGGTACAGTGAAAACCGAAGCATGGCTTCAGTGATGTCGTCCCAATATTTAAGAATATATGCAACTTATTTACGGAAGACGCACTAAAGGTAAGTTTGTTATCACAGGTTTGACCTACTGTTACGGTATCACAGACAGTTTGTTATCGCGCTTCACAATATACGACGAAGCAGAAGCAGAAACGTCGGTCCGTGCGAGTCTAGTGACCGGTAGGCAAAATTTTCAACAGCTGACACACGCTGGCTGCCAAGCAAAATCACGGATCATGCGCATTGGCCATGTTTATCCATCCAACCGACAGAAACAAACGCCAAAGCTGTGATTCGTGTGAGTATTACACTAAGCGGATGCAATGTGTCCGTTTTATTCGTTCCAAAATGTGATATTACCATAGTTCCAAATTTCACAGACGGAAAAAGGGTTTTTTTTTATTTAAATTTGTTTATTTTCTGTCTTTTTTTTTCCTCGTTTAAAGTTATGACGAAACGATACATATGTCACCTTGTGTTACGCGTTTCTCTGTACCTTTTTCCCTCATTTTCTCCTCATTTCCGGGTTTTCTTTTCTTCCTCTTATTCTGCGTGTTTTTTCTTTAGTGTACTGTGTCCATATTTTGTGTTTGTGTAATGTGTGTTTTTTTTCTTTTCTTTTTTGTTTTGTGCGTATATTTTTTTTCTTTCTTTTAATGTTTTGCTAATGTTTCGTTACTTATACCGTTTTGTTTCCGGTCACCATTTCGCCCTACTTGTTCACTTTCATATTAAAATGCCCTAACGTAATACACAAAATGGTTTGAAAAATTAATATCATTTGTTTGTTATTGCTAAACGAAACAAATGCACTGGAACAATAAATATGTTTGTGTGTTTCCTTTTTTCCTTTTGCTGCTTCCTTTTGCTATATTTTTCTTTTGTTATGCAGCAGAAGCTTTGTTCGCTTTACTTCGTTTTGGTTTTTATGTTGTTTTTTTTTTCTTCCTTTAATTATATTTCCTTCGAACGCTTTCTACTGTATCGTGGTTTCGTTTTACCTTCTGTTTTGCTATTTATCGTTATCTTTAGCTTTCTTTGCCGCCGACTTATGGATTAGATCGTTCTCGTTTCTGTTCTGACTGGCGACGCGAATTTCACGCACATTTGCTTCCGTTTGGACATTGCTTCTAGGATTTCGGAATTCTCCTGCCATTATACGCTTTGATCGCTCGATGTTCGGTGCATACAATTCACAGACGAATTCTTCAGCTAACTTATGTTACCAGGAGAGTATCGTTTTGTTTTCTCCTTTCGCTTCCAGTTCTTACCACGTGCTCGAGTGTGGCCGAGAAATGACCTCCCCCGTTATCTGGCTCGTTTACGGACTCACGGAGTTGTTCGCAAAGATTGTTTGCTGTGGTACTGTGGCGTGTTCTATCGGCTCTCGTCGGTCGACTGTGAGTATTTATTAGATTATAAATATACTTTAACTAGTGGCATTCTGATGGCTATGGCCCGGTATGGATAAAACTTTTTTAACCCTTTTTTTTGTAACGGCGATGGACCGACGGAAAATACCAGCTTAAGGCTTATGTTTTTGCTGTTTTGTTGTTATTATGTGTGTGTTTTTGTTTAAATGTGTGTAATGTGTATAGATGTTTGTGTTTGATTTTGCATTACGATGTTTGTTGCGTGTTTTTGTTGCTGTTTGGTTTGCGCTACTTACGTTTGAGTTTTGAGGGGAGCGGGTGTTTAGTAAGAGTTTGTAATAAAAACTGGAATATGTATGCAATTTGATTTATTTGTTTCACTACCGCGTTTTCCACTATGCTTGGTTATAATCTTTCGCGTAAAAACTCGCGTCCTACTGTCATTGAGCGTAACGTGATAACAAAGGTAGCTTGCCACTTGACCGTTAGCGTCATCTTCGCATCTAATTCCACCTCGGCCGTGTGTGGAAAATGTGATCGATCGTCTGCCTTATGCATTCCCTGTGCCCTAGTATCGGGTGCCACCGGAGCACCACTGGTATGCACTATTTACTTGCTTTCGAAGAGTACTTACTTTACACAGTCGACCATTTCGTTCGATTCAATGGTTTGGATCAGGCGAACTTGTACTCAGCTGGCATCCGAATATACGTGAGCTGTGAGCTTGTGATCTATTACGGGGGTTGTGTTGGTGTGTGAGTGTGTAGGTTTTTCTGCTCAAAAACTTAATTATTTACAAATCTAGTTCGAACGGCTATCGCTGTTGTGTTTATGCTGTGAAAGTAATGTTGCTTAACTGTGTGCATTTACCATTGCCCGTTTCTTTTTGTTGTTGCCTCTAAATCATGTTCCACATGTTGTCACAGCACTGCGCAAACAGAAACAATGCTGAATTTGTTTTAAGTTCACACTGTGTACTTTTGTTTTTTTTTGTAAGATATTACATTCCTATATAAAAAATTTATATTTATTTAGAATTTTTCTTGTGTTTTTTTTTCTTTTCTGTTTGCTTTCCATATGTATATATTTATTTATATATATATGTTTTGTATATATATAATATTTTCTCGTACATTTTTTGTTTCCTCATAGTTTTATATGTATATAATTATTTTTCATCTGAATGTTTGGAATGTTTCGTGTTACGACACGGCTACGTCAGAAACATCTCAGTGCTACAGTTCGCCTTCTGCTGCTGTGGTTTAGCATTCTACTATATACCATTTGCTAGTTCGGTTTCGTATGCCCCGTTTTTGCATGATTCTTTTTGAAGTGTTTGTTTTTTGTTTTGGTTTTTGTTTTTGCTTTCTTTTTACTAATATTAGAGTACAGTGAGTATTTAACACATACTTACACATTGGTTTTGCTTTTATCCATTTTTTTTGTTCACTACAATTGTGTTGTTGTTTTGTTAGTTTTGGTTTGGGTTTTTTGCATTTTTTTTCGTCTCTATATAACATTCAACTTATGCTTTCGCTATTTGGTTTTTTTGTTTTGTTTGTTTGTATTTTTTTTTAATGTTTCCCTACCAGTTCGAGATCACTTCCTACAAGTCTCTGAGATATCTGTTTTCTTTTTATGTACGTTTCGCAGCTTTGCGTTCCTACACAGTACAATCACATTGTGGGTTTTGTTTATCTTGCTTTTGATTTGTAGCCATTTCTCTCTACGTCTGTTTTGCTCTGTGGAGATGCTGAATGAAATGGGGAGGGAGAAGTGTTGAGAGAGTAGGATGTGAGTGTGCGTGTTTGCTAGCTAGTAGGTTGAATTGATGGAAGGATCATAACAAATACGAGCTAGTGGAGTAAAAATTATGAAAAAATTTGGGTTCTATATTTTGAGTAAAAAACAGAACAGAAACAAAAATACTTCACTGTAAGCATAAGTTAGACATTATTTCAGTGCCGTAAGCGATTACGTTATGGTTAGTGTTTCCTTTTTCCTGCTTCCTCTACCGTCGATAGTATGGTTGTAATTTTGGAAGAACCGAAATCTATTCTAAGCAAGAGCATTGCCTTTGAAATATTGCCACTGGTAGGAATCACCCGCCTACTTTTTGTTTTCTTCCTTAATATACCGGTAAAATGGCAAATGGCCATGCTTAATTGTTGACTTCCATTCACCATACGCACGACGCAGTACGGCAAAGTGTACCCCGTTCGTTCCTTTTTTTGTTTTTGGAGTTTTGGGATGGTCCAGTAAAGCCTTACCAGCAAAAAAGGGCATTGCTTTCATTGTTCATTGCCATTCACTGCCGTCGGTTTAATGTTAAGTCGAAAAACAGACCGACCCACTGTTTGGACTACTACATGTATTCGAATTTCATAAGTGCGCTCACGTTGTTGTGGGTGAATAGTTATTTTTTAGTGTTTTATATTTATATAGCTTTTTTGTGTGTGTGTGTTGATTTTTGTTTTCTTTGCGGTTTCGGTACTAGTACACCCCATAGTACAGTGCTTATTATATTGTAATTATTCTCTGCTACCGATGATACCTTTCGACTCGAGTTTTTTTCTCTCTGCTTTAGTGCAGTTTAGTAATCTTCTTCTTATTCGATTTGTGCCTCACGCACACACCTATGCACACTGATCGGTTTTGGGTGCGCTTCCACCCGCAGAGTTCATTTTTTATCGTACAAATGGCTCCACTAGCACAGTGTCAGATCTCTTGCAGTTTAAAATGTTGTTTTTTTGTTTTTGGGGACCAGTGAGGGTCTACTACGTGGAGGAGTATGGTATGCTAAGAAGGTGCAGGCCCGGGATTTTATTTGTGGGTGTATGTGTGTGTTTGTTCTTATCGTTCTCTAGCGTTATGGTGTGGATACCGTAAGGAATGTTACTAAACATCATTCTGTTCTATCCACAAACCATACGTTAACATGTTGTGCTTTTGCGATAAATTTCACTACTTGGTTTTTTTTCTCTTTTGTGCCTTTCGGTCAGGAATAAGATATTTTGCAAACATTCCAAATGCTTTTTTTCTCCATTTGCCACAGGTGCCTGTGCTTCCGGCACCCGGGTTCGTTTATTTTTTGCAGCGCCACCGCTTCACTTCCGATTCGCTAATATAATTGAGCAGTTCCTTCAGGGCTTTTGGTTTGAAAAGTTAATCCTCCCCAATACGAACCCCACCACCGTGTGGAAAGACACATAATCTACAGATATTTGACGAGTAAATATCCTGGGCTTTAGTCATGCTTTGCTGTTGCTTCAATTGGTAAGTCCTATTTGTTTGGTTATGTTTCGCTGTTTGTGGCGCTGAATTCAATGCGGTTTTTGTTAGTGTGCTGTGGCTGAGTTTGCTCTACGTAGAAGCGTTGCAACAGCACGAACGATCTCTAACCTTGAAACTCAATCACCACGATCGTTTTGGGATCGAAAATCGAACACACACAAAAATAAAACCCAGTCGGAAAAGTGTGTAGTGTGCAAACGCAAGGTGTTTTTTTTCTTAAATAAGCCATTTCAAATGGCGTGGCGCAGTATATGGAACTACCTTCCGTCAGTAACCGATTCACTGAGAATGTTTTTTTTTGCTTCCTTTTTTTGTAACACGTTCAACAATTTTTCTACGAGAGAAATAGTAACTGCTTTGCTTAATGTAGAGTTTTGTTTTTGGGTTTGTTTAATTTGTCACTACACTTTAACTGGATTTTGTTTGTCTTTCCCCTCTTCGGTTGCCAGTTATACGCGGTTTTTCTTTTCACTGTGTACTATTATATAAATTTAGAATTTTAAATACTCTCCCGAGAGCCGTTCGTATGCCGTTCGTTTCCTTGTGGCCTAAAAAACGTAAGGTGTGTCCGTGTGTCGAGTGTTTGCTTGTGTGGTGAGTTACCTGATGCTTTCGCTACGAGATATTGAGATGCCTTGAACACTACAATGTAAGTGCTTATGCCTATCGTACTTCCCGCACTATTCCTGAAAGGGTAAGTGTATTTTCAGGTTTGGTTTTCCCCTGTTCTCAAAGTTCCTCTATCGTTTGCCGGAACCTTCAGCCGCCATACCGTTGCGCGTGGAGTGGAAGTTCTGGAACCATAGTTTTGCTCTTTAACCGATAATATCATTAACTTTACCCAATGCTACTCATACACGCGCGTATCACCCACCTGATCTAAACGTTTCCAGAGTTACTTAGTTGCGTCTTACGTCTAGTTTAATTTGCACATTGTTTTGTTCATTGCGCGGGTTTTGTTGCTTACTTTTTTAACACGAATTGGTTGTGTGGAAAACGAAACGTCGGTGCATTTGCTTGGAATTCGTTTATTTTCCCTTCTCTTTTCTGTACGCCACTTCGTTCGAGTACCGGGTCAGTGTGTTCGTCACGTTGTAGAGTGGCTGGAGATGTGAACAACAGTGACTCGTCTCTTTGCAAAACGACTCAAATGGATGGATGGTGCAAGGAGGTGGTTCATGGAGGTGCTGTTTAGAGGGGGCGTGATTTTCGAAAAGATGTTCCCTAGGATGCTGGGTGCGGTGAATAGGATAAGGTTATTAAAGTTCTATAAAGATCATATAAAATGCCGATTGTACAACAAAATAAATAAAAAAATAATAAATTAACATGAAAACCCTTGGAAACGGTGATATATCAGTCCAAAAAACCAATTCCCACAGAAACGCAGAAAAAGCTACATTGCGGGCGGGGTACTCCTTAAAGGACGGCGCCATTTTGTGTTTTTTTTTTTGGGTTTCGCTTTTCAGATGATCAGTGAAAACAACGAACAACGAAATGTGTTAGCTTTAGTATGAAAAAAACAATCTATTTTCCTTTCCAATCAATCTGACAGGTTTTGTTGCAGTTACGTTTCTTTCTTTTTTTTTGTTGGTTTGTTTGTTTGTTTGCTTGTTTTGACTTTTTGCATTGTTTACTTTTGCAATACTTTGGTTACAACGAGTTTTCTTACTAATGTGTGAATAAATGTGTATCATTTTGCGCGTTTTGTGTTTGTCTGTACGTGTTGTTTGTTGTTTTGTTTAGCTTTGTTATCATCTACGCATTCAAGAGCAAGTAATTTAGTAACGGCGGCATGCGATTAGTAAATTTCGTTTTTCGCTTTCAATTCATTTTGTTCAATTCAGGCCAAAAACCCAAAGCAGTAGGTAGTACATTTCCTGTTGTATCTGTATTGTGAAAGGTGTATTAGTGTGTGTGTGTGTTTTCATGTTTTTTTTTTCATTTTTGTTTTGAGTGTTCTTTTGCGCGCGCAAAACCTTTTTTCCGAAAATATCCATTTACTCCCCATCTGTTTTTTGAACGGTTAAGTGAATTGGTATCGGTGCCGAATAGTCAATGTCTACGTATGTATTTTAATTAGTTAATTAGAGTGTGTTTCATTTACGCCATTTTGCGTTGCGGCTTGCCTTGCGCTTTCGCTTTACCTCCATGTGTTCCATTCGCACTAACAAACCCCTAGAGGAGATAGAATAACTATAAAATTTCGGAAACAACAACTTTTGTAATCACGAGTTTTCCTTTTTGCCGTTTTTTAACCATGTGTCTTTTTTGTTTGTTTTTTTTTCTCTTTTTTGCTTGCATTTGAACTACTTGTCGGTTTCGTTTTTTTTTTGCATGTACGGAAGGAGAGAGAGAGATAGAGGGAATTATGCCTGTAGCCGTGTGTGTGTGTGTGTGTGTGTGTGCGTGTGTGATGGTGTGTGTGTGTGCTGCAATTATGAGTGAATTCCGTACGCTTTCGCTAGTGTATTGATGCGCTGGTTTGCTATGAAACAACTTATCCTATATAAACCGACAACCACTAACGACTCACTATAGCGCGAGCACGATCGGAACGATCGTCACATGATCGTGCGATGGAGGAAAAGAAAAACGAACGCTTCCTAAAAAATGCCTTAGTTGGTTAGTTATAGTGCAAGGGCACAGCAGAAGGAGGGTTCTCTTGAAAGCCAGACAAAGAACGTGGGTTTTTACAGTATAACCTAAGTAACGCCATCGTACGATCGTTAACTGCTAGCTGGTCACATAACTTTTGGCAAAAAACTGTTCCGGCTTCGTTGAGTCGCGTGTGTGTGGAGGGTGTAGGCTCTTTTTAAATTTTCAATTAATTCTCCATTTTCTTTACGGTTCGTTTTACACTGGAAGCATTTCTCGGTCCCTCGGGGACGTGGGGCACGATTTGTTTCGTGACCCAACCGATGTGTGTGTGTGTTTGTGGGTGTGTGTGTGTGACAGAGCATTGTCGTACGGATCAGCAGCAACACGGTTGACCATTTGAACACGTTCCCGGGGGTCGTCCGTATAAGAAAGGTAAGATACTTTTGGCAGTACATGGCATCGATATCTTCCTGGTGTGCGCTCCTGTCTGTTATGGCTACCTACACGAATATGCGCACAGAACGCGAGCCTGACAAAAAAAAAAAAAAAAATATGGCGAAAAGGGCAAACATAAATGCAACCAAACGGAAGAGTCAAAAAAAAGCGAGATAGAGAGATATTATACAAACTAAATAACAGGGTTTTATGTATGAACGTCCCCCGTTAAAAATGGTGAATGCAATGAGATGATGGGAGTAGTAGTAGTTTACTGTAGCGGTAGTAGTTAGTAGTACTAGTAGTAATAAGTAGTAGTAATTAGTAGTGTTAAGTAAGGTGCTTTCAAAAGGGGCGCACCCGCACCGTGGCATGAGCAAGTTCACCGCTGTACAGTTGCTCCGGACGAAACGTTTGTCTACTAGGGGTGGTTGTGCAGTGGCAGGTGACCGAAAAAGGTTATGTGCTTGGAGATGGGTGGAACTGGGTGTGCACAAAGATGTCTAACCTCCACCGCGGGTTTTTGTGTGCGAGAACAAGATAGGATGTGCTTTTTCGACTAGGAAAACAACGGGCTCCCATGACCCGGAGAGATGTAGGTGAATACTTGGGACAACAGAAAAGAAAGATGGCGTCCAAAGGCAAAGTGTCCGTGGGAAGATACTTGGGAGCATTGGGAGATCATCCGATCAACCTATCAAACCTCTCCCAAGCACTCCCGTGTGTGCTACTAGCGACTCGTGAGATGGCGTTGGATTTTGTTTGGTTTGCCCGTAATTGAGTTGTGATACTTCGCGCGTGTCTCTCTTCTGCGGGGGCGGGGGAGGATGTGTGTCGTGTGTCCTTGTGTGTCTGTGTGTTAGATAAGTTTTGCATTTTGCTAGTTTTACGGTGTGGTATTTCGTTAGCCATTCAATGTGGACTTGGTATCTCTAGTTGAACGATAAAATCTAGGTTGTGTTTTGCTTCATTTCTCTGGCCCGTTTTTTTCTTTGTTAATTAATACTTGTTTTCGCTTCGCTACCAGGCTGGAGGGCCTTGCGTACCTTTCGCTGCTAATGTTCTTCTTCCTCCTTTGGGGGCGGCACCCCATTTTTCCGTTTGATACATTGCGATATTTGTTCCTGTTCCTTCTCACGGGTGCTTGTTCGTCGATATTATATGTAGGTATGTATATCAAATCCGGTCGCCCTCAGCTTTTCGTCCGTGGGACACGTGTTAGCCGTCAATTCATCGCTGGCACTGCACTCTTTGACTACGCTTTAATTTCACGTCGCTTCGTTTTAATTAATGTTTAGTTCTTCCGTTCCATCTCCATTGGTGTATAAGTATAAAAATCGAACCAAAGCAGTAAAAAGGTACAAATGGGCTGGCGGATGTCTAAATGGGACGTTGGGAAGGGGCCGTCGGAACGATGTCCTTGACAGGAGTTTCGTGGGGAGTGTGCAGGATAGGAGCAACCAGGACCACGACGAGGGAGGGGGGGGATGAGTGGGAATCGAATGAATCGTGTTTGCCTATTTTTTGGTTGGTTTGCTAATTTTTTTTTCTTCCCTTTTTGCTTTCTCTATATCTCTCTCTTTCGTTCTTACTGTCACTATCTGTCTGACTGGTGTGGTACGTTGGCTGCCCTGCCCGACATCAACATTTTGCCCTCAAACCCCTATGCTTTGCCCTATGCACGTGCCTACAGATGGCGATATTACGATCGTCACACGTGGATCACTGCCAGGTGAAAAGGTTTCGGGATCGGTTGATGTGTCGTCGCTGGCGGGCCCCCCCCGATAGTAGCGTCGTTGCGTTCCAATAAAACCTGGGCTGGGCTATGGTCAGTTGGAAGGCGCGGTAGTAGTCGCTGTATCACGGAACGGATTTATTTCTCCTCGCCCAACAGCACCAGATCGTCGGCCACGACGTCGCTGACATGCAGGTAGATGATCCAGTACATGAGGTTGAAGCAGACGAAGCACACCGGGAACACGATGCGTGAGTACTTGTCGATGTCTGACGGTGTGATGCCGAGCAGCTTGTTGATATCCTGCGAAATCCAGACAAAAAAGATCCACATCATAAATCCCTCCAACATATCGAATACATTATTGTATTTACAAAAAAACAGCACTGTCCGCCATAGGCTGATCAACATTTCTTAAACCTAGGATAATCGTAAACGTGAATGACGTTGGAGTGGTGTCAATGACCAGATAGATCAGAGGAGGAATTGAAGATGCGAATTGCTCGAAGTAGGGAATTATAATACCCTACCTATGATCGCCATGATGCAATCGCGTGTTAAGGACTAGGACAAAGACGGTGGGAGGAATCATAAAAATTAATCAAGGAGAGTAGAAGAGGGACATATATTTTAATCAGGATAAGCGCAGTTACTTGTCTTGTTTTTAATATTAGTATTGAACATTGATCTCGAATCCAGCACCATCCAGAAGAATGAAGGGTATATCATTGATAAAAAGCTGCCTTGAAGGACACCAGAATCAGGAGAGAAGGAGTAGGACAGGGTACATTTACATCGTTTATTTGAAGACAATCTCAGGCAAGAAATGTACGCTAAGTGAGGAAGTCGTTCAAATACAGCTGTTAGGTTAGTGTGCCAACCTGAATGCCAACCTGAATACCGACAACGATAGAAGCAGAGACAAGTAAGTACTCCAGGTAGGAGACAGTAGAACTTTTGGGAATGATCTTTGTTGTAGGGAGATTAAGCAGTAACGAGCACAAAAAAGGATGGAGTTATGGACATATGTGTTCCTCGTTAAAGAAGTCATTTATCCAGGTACCACTTCCATCAGCGAGTAGTGATCAATACGATGATTTTTGTATAAATTAGGAACCAGTCATGATCGTTTCCAACAAGTGTGGAACGTGCAAGATCGCTAGACTAGGAACATAGACTTCAATTAAAAGTATGATGTGGCGACTTTGAACAGGAGCAAACGCTTACCTTGCCGGGGTGTATCAGATGCTGGGGTGCTGCCGATTCCTCATCCGGTCCGCCCGGCGGTGGACCACCGGGTGGGCCACCGCCCCCGCCACCGCCGGGCTGCCCACCACCACGGCCCCCGTTGATCGTGTTCTCGAGCGTGCCACCCTTCGAGTGGGCTTTCGGGTCATGCACCTTGAACCGTACCTCCTGGAACAACGGTCCCACGATGGAGCAGCCGCGCGAACCCATGTTCGGTGGCACATTTTGCATCGTACCGCTCCGGCTGCCCATCTGCTGCTTTGGCGTGTGCTGGTGCGTGTGACTATGCCCGTGGCCATGGCCATGGCTGTGATCGCTCGCCACCGGTGGCGGTGGTGGTGGATGGTTGGCGTCCGCTTGCTGCTGCTTCTTCTGTTCCGCTATTTTCTGTATTGCCATGAAGCGCTGCTTGCGCATCTGTATCCGCTTAGCCATGTAACCGACCGTGGCGTATTCTGGGCGCGCGCAGTTGGTGGAAGAAAGAAAGTGATATCAGTACGCAAGACAGTGGAGTAGTTGCTAGCGGGCTCTTCACTATACAGCTCTACACATTAACATTGTCACGACGAAAAAAGTACGAAAAGCATCACAAAGTGTTAGAAGTATGCAACAGAAGGCCAAACAAATCGACCACAAGAAAAGGAACAAACACACAACGAAAGAAAAAAAACACACATTAAAAAACGAAGAAAAATGAAAACATAAGAAGAAAAGAATCATAACAATAGTAACAAACGGAAGGTGAAACTGTTAAACTGAAAGATTCTATACTTGACAACACGAGTACAGCATTTTTAAAGGCCATTAAGTTTTGCTTGAAGAGACACGGAGATGTACACGTGAGACTGTGTTATTTTTTTGTTGCACACTGGAAACCATTTGCTGTGTTAGGAAGGCAGAGCACACATAAAACTCTACACACACACACACACACACACACACACGTGCACACGTGCACACGGGAAATTTGAGCATATCGGGAAATCACGCGGTGAGATGTGGCAGCTTTGTCGCGGGGCAAAACTCCTTCAATGTCCGGCACACCCGAATCGCCCCAAATTGGTGTGAAACCGGAAGCTAGTGTTTGTACGTGGGGTGGAGAGCTAGAACTAGCCGGAAAATTTGTTAAAACCATAAAATCACAACAACAAAACAAAGAAAAACAACCAACAAACACAAAAACACGGTGATCCAATCCACGGTCCCTACGTGAGAGATGAGTGGTGAGCAAGCGACGAACCCCGCTTGGTGTGCGTTCGTACACAGCTCGTAACGGACACACTGGGACGGTGAGATGTGATGAGGCGTGAGATGGTTGAGGTGAGAAAAGGCTCATGCTTTCACTGCAAAGGCTTGCTGAGGGTTTCCGATATTATATTTTCTTACTTCTTGTTGCTTCTGTATTTTACTCGAAAGGCAAACAAATATGAACAACCCTAAGAAAGCTCGCTGCCGTGAAAGCTTTTCCATTTACATTTTGTCGAAAGGGTAGGGTAGTGAAAGGTTGTAAGGTTTTTTTTGGAGTTCACTTTGTTGGCACACACTCAAAACATTGGTGCGGATGTGCGAATCTGTGGGATTGGGAGTAATGAGCCGCGATGCATGAGATGAGAATCGGGTGAGAAAATTCGATAAATTCATCAAATTAACTAAAAGTAACGCTATTTGTCACCACCACGTGCCATTATGTTACATTTGAGGTATTTTTTTTAAATTTTCGATTAGTAGCTTAATGCTCTTTACACACTCTTCGCTACGATATTAGTCTGTACAGATTGGCGGGAGAGATCGAGAAAGAGAGAGAGAGAGTGCGATCTCCTGCTGTTTTTAAAGTCTGCTATGAGGATCGTGTATAAAAAAGAAATCAAATTTTGCTGCTTTGGTTTGCTTGTTCCGGGTAAAGCGTAAATGTTACCAGCGTACACAGTAAGCGCATTATGTACCGCATTCGTACCGTGGAAACGAGTACATCCTGATTTGCCAAGGATTTTATGTGTGTGTGTGTGGATATGTTTGTTGTTGTACGACAAAACAATTTTCCATGAGGATGACCGCGAGTAGCGCAATTGAAATGAGTCAATGGGAGAGTGCAGTTCGGGACATTGGTAGATGCTGATACGTAGCTCTTCGATGTCCTGCTGTTTGCGTGAACGTAGCAATAATGGAGGCAGTTGCTTGTATTCAATAAATTCATCCGATTGCAGGTATGTTTCTTTGTATGCATTAATTGCAGTTCCCCAAACGTGTGGGTTGCTAATTGCTAAGAGCCGTTCTGGACACTCACCGTGAACACACTCTCGAATTTTGCAAGCAAACTTGATTGAGGTGAGCGAACATGAATGAAATGCTTGATAGTTAAATTATTTGTTACGGGTGTTTTGCAAATTGTTTGGGTTTTGAACCCGCCCGACAAACCGTTCCATTAGTTGTCGTTCGTACACCGACGTTGCGGTGTTTCACTAGCTTTTAAAGAGATGAATTTATCGAATTTAGTTTCTGAGGCGCATGGGAAACTCAAGAGTTTTTAACATTCGTTTCACCACGGCACCACACCAGCATGATCTCACGTTTAGGGTGAGATTTTCAGTACAGTGCGTGGTTGCGATAGCGTTTGTTACGTGTGCGACAGAACAAAGGTGAAGACAGTTGGACAAAAGCTTTTTTTGCGCTTAGACAAACTTTGTAAGTAAAAACTATTCGTAGCGAGAGGGAGAAAGACAGTCAGTAGAAGAAACGTTAAAGGGGGGATGTAAGCTCACTTCAAGAGCTAGCTAAAGAACTCATTTAGAACAGTCATCCTTGACGTCTGTCAAATGCAACAGACAATCATAATTTACAATGTTTCTATTTATATTAAACTGCCAATTAGTGGCAGTAAAGAAAAGGGAAATTTAATTGGACGAAGATAACCACACTTCGTCCTGACAAAATAATCAAAAAATGGAAAGATTACTCGCTTTGCACAAATATACATATACAATGCTAAGTGTTTTTTTTCCCTACAGCTCACGTGTGCTCCGCAGGGGAGTAGAATTTTTCACTTTTCATCTCCCGTTTCGAGGGGCAGTAGCCGGTTGCTTCCGCTTGCCTTTTGGGCGGTTCATATCCCTACATAAAAGCTCTCGTACGGCGCTGATACTGGATGTGGATATATGTGGACACCTCGATCGTGCGATCGGTCTCGGTGTGTGGGTGTGGGCTTAACACACCGATCCAACCACTATCAGCGTCGTGTGCAGCTTTGATGAAAAGTGAAAATTTCTCTCCCACTGGTTTTTGGGGGTGGTATTTGTGTGCGACGCCATTGGCGCCGGCTAATCGAGAGCAGTTGCTGGGTTCGGTAAGAATTGTGCGGTTTTTACGAAGATGGCGCAGTGTATTGTATTGTAAAGGTAGTGAATCAAAGAAGAGATAGAGAGAGAGAGAGAGAATTGGGAAGTGGGGCACAATAAATTAGAAAGATAAAAAAAAATAATGGAAAACAAAACAAAAGCTTGAACTAAACTGAAACGCAGCAAAAAAGATAAGAAAGTTAGGAGTGAAAATTGTACAAAAAACTCATAAAACAGTTTCAGTATATTAAAATTAAAGTGAAACAAAACGAAAGAAATGGAAATGAAAAAACAAACCTAAATCATACAACACACGAATACATCGTACCAAAAATGAAGGAACGGTGTTCTGTTTAACGCTGCCATAGACAGGCAATTTGATAAAGCGATAGCATAAGTTAGTGAAAGAAAGGGTTCGTAAACAGACATTAAATAGTATGGGTGGGGTGGAGGAAAGAAGGAAAAAGGGTGTCGGTTAGTAGATAATAAATACAGAAAGAAAACCAAACAACGGAAGGTTAAAAAAAACCCGTTTGAACGCACGTAGTAACGGAACAAACAACGAAACTAACAGTTAAACAAACAGTGACAACGGATTACTTAGAGCATAATATGTATACAAAAAGGTAAGAAAAGTAGTTTTATATACCCAGCAGACTGGCAAATACCATGACGAAGCATGTGCCTAAATATACGTCAATCGATTTTACATAAGATATTTTCGGTAAGGCAGCATTCGTTGACGACATCAGTGTTGTCATTGTCAAGACAGTAGTTACACCTAATGAAACACGTGCTGGTGTAGCATTTCTATTTAGCCAAAATGATACCCACGATATGATTACAATTAATCCGGATGGTATATAAATTTGAATGAGATAATAACCCATCGAACGTACAAACTGTATTTCACATGCTAAACGTGAATAATTTCCTATAAAAACAGAAAAGAAGAAGGTATTTGGTTACAGACAATGTTTCGATTAGTATTTTTGCTTTGATTCTTGCTTAAAAGAGGTACGGTAGAATTATTTAGTTTTTTTTTTTTCATATAGTTGGTGAGCAAGTGCACGAATGATGTCAGGTGAAGTGATTATGATGATGATGATGAATGGATGATTGTTAAAATGCACACTGAGAACAAGACATGATCGGGTTAATGATGGTAGAACATGTTGATGATGATGGAGATGATAGGATGATGAGGTTTGAAAAATAATAAAGCCAAGTTAGTCAACATTCAGAGAAAAGAGAGAATCGATTATATAGTAGTTAAGGAGGTAACGGAAGATTCAAAACAAACTGCATTAAGGGCTAATAATAAGTGTTAGAAAGTGTATGAAAGAGATAGAAGATATATGTAAAGACGAAACGAAAGGTATTGAACAAAGTGAGCGAACGGCACAAGTCTAAAAGCTATCAAATCGTAGAAGCGTAACAATAAAACGAGAAAAGGTAAGGTGAAAGAAGAGCATACAATGTGAAAATGAAACTGGTTAGTAAAACAAGAGATGCTATGCAAGACAGCATTCTAAAACGAGATAAAAATGAGAGAAACAAAAAGCGAAAAAAAAATACATAAAAGGCATCACAAATTCTTTACAAAGAATAGTTTTTTAGTGTCACACAAAAAAAAGGTTGTTAACCGAAAGGCAAAGTTGTGGATGGTAAAGAGCTAGTAGTAGTGAACGAATCTCGAACATTCGAACGAAATGAGTTAAGAGATGTAAAATGTCAGTAAAGTTATGAGTAACGCAAAATGTTTTGCTGTCTAGAATATGGTGAAGAAAAACTTGAATTAGACGAGTTTTAAATTTGTATTTGTTGAAAGCCGCTGAAGAGAGAAAGGGTAAAAAAACTAGCAAAACAGTTGCCACTAGATACTATTCATATGAAGATGATGCTACTTTAAATGATTTAAATGTTTAAATGATTAAAAATATACAAAAACGAAAAGGAAACTGAGACAAAATTTGCCACTTGTTGAGAGAAACACTAGCAGCATGCTCAATTTCCAAAACAAAAATTATTTCGCAGCTGCTCTAAGTGTACTAGTAGTTATAACATAATATACATATAAATCTTCTTCATTTCACCTATTGAAAATTAAGCCATTCTTCTCAGTATAAACAAAATAATCAACAAAACAAGTGGTTTCAATCAGCGAAACAGAGTTATTTATGCTCAATGTCTATAATCAGCCAAGTGAAACAAACAACGAAGATTAAACAAAACCAGCACAAAAGTGTTTGTTTGTGTGAGATTTTAAAAATATACCTACAAAAACCTAAATGCGTCATGCAGCATTACTTTGCTAGTTGTTGTTCGTTTGGAATTTGTTATGTTTTCTTTCGGGCAAGCTAGAAGAGTTGGCGTTTTGTGTTACTTTTCGATTAGATCTTTTTTTTTGCATAAATATGTTGATCTTCGGTAGAATTAATGTTGAAGTATAGAGAAATGGGAAATTTTGTAGTAATTGCAATCAAATAGACGTTATAATTAACAAACCTTCATCGAGTTATAAAAAACGAGAACTGAACAAAACTAATTGCATTAAAATTAAAGTTGCCTAGCTTGGTGCACTGTTTTGAACATTTTCTGATAAAAAATGATTCTATTTGAGTGTGTGAGAGAGAGAGCAGTCGGGAGAAATGATAACATCGGTACTGTAAGCAAAATTGAGAATAGAAATGGCTATATATTGTGTGTGCTGTCACTAGTGATTTGCTTAATTTATGATTACTGTTTTGCTGTTTATTGTTCAAAAAGAAACAATACTGATAAGAGGTAATGTATAACTATATAGATATATGATAAAGAAACCTGCTGTATCGAAAAACCCATGCAAAGGGGGATGCAGCTTTAAAGAGTTAATGGAAACAAATGGATAAGAATCGAAGAACAAAAACACATGGCGTAAAGTATGGTGGTAAAACTGAAAACCGCATCTACGCTCCTACGCGCCAAAAAGCAACGGAGGCCCAACTATGACTGATAATCCGTTAATATGTTGCGGTTTTTGTTTTCTTATACGGCCCACTGTGGGGACAGAGCCGTGTGAAGTTTTCAAACCCGTTGGTTTGGGGGGCTTGGTTGAACGTGATCCAAAAGGGATGTTTGGGGGGGTGGGGGGTAAGGTGTGGAGGACGATGAAAAACCCGATGTTTTATGATCCTCTTAGCGTTGTTTTTATGAGTTCTAGCGGTATCCGGACGTATGTGACAAAGAAACAGGGGGAAACCAAAAGTGGGTTGTAGCGAATTAGATGGTTTTATTTTCTTCTTCATCCCTTTCAACCACGTGGGTTATTGTTTCTTCTTCGTGCACCTAAACTGTATGCAAGTAAAAGTGTTGGGAAGGTTTTTCTTTGTGGTTGTACTTGAACAGATGGTTGGAGTGACCACCATTGCGTGTGGTTTCGGAACGAATTAAAATGATCATAAAAAATCATGCCCCGAAAAACAGTGGGGGATTAGATTTGGAAGGGATGATATGTTATCAAAGTGACCCCACGTAAAAAACGTCCCAGCTTTTTGGGGGAAGAACCTCAACAATTAAAACATGCTAATGATTATCCTGATGAGTATGGTACGATCCCACCTTTCTCCGTGATGAGCACGCTTTTAAACAGCAAGCTTTAAGTAACCACTAATACGAGCGCTCTGTATATATATATAGTATATTAGGTGATAAAAATCAGTGAAAATGGAAACACTATATTACGCGAAAAAGAAAAAATACGGGTTCGAAAACAGAATCTTCAGCGAATGGTAATGCGTAACAGGATGCGAGCATGTTACCTTACATCAAGCAAATGTGTAGAATGATACCAAACACTGGTCACTATTCTAGTGAGAGCAAATGCAAACGAAACGAATAATGTTAACGATGGATAATGGGTTTTTTTTCTCTTCTTCTGCACTGATATGACCGAAATGTAATGTGTACGGGGTGGGGGGGTTTCCTTGTTATTATTTTCTGCAACATCCATTTGCAGTTTCGTGTTGTCTACAATAATCAAATCCGAAACATTGTCCTGTAGATGCTTTGGAGATGAGTTTGCTAAAGCGAACTGAGCGCTATTTGAGGGTGTTTGGGGGGATGTATTAAAAAAGGGGTTGGGAACTGGAAAAAGGGAAGGTGTATAGAATACAGTGTCCAGCGGGATTTGGTTTTTAAATTCAACATTCTCAATATGTACTACCGGTAGACGGTTACCCCTGCACGAGGGACCACTAGCCAAGAGAAAATAAATAAATAAAAATCAACAGCAGCAGTTCCTATCTATTGCCAATCAGACTGAATTGTAAAACTAGAAGGGCAGGTGACACACATAAACACATACATATACACATACGAGTATTGAGTGAAGCTTTTCGTGAAGAGAAAGAGTGGGAAAGAGCTTTTGTTTGCTTTTTGGATTGGTTCCAGTTCTGGGGGGAAAAATCATTGAAAGTGGAAGATTACATCCTTGGACCTGGGCTCCGAGCGTTACATCTTGTGTCAACCATTCTGCCGTCTCGTCATCCGGGCCATGTGGTGAACAAAGTGTTGCTACCAGGCTGGAGCAAGATGTGAAGCACAGCATCCGCAGCATTATCTTATCACCATCGTCCGTTTGCCCATTGGAAACGGAACCGATAGTTTGTTCCCCTGGATAGAGCTAACCAGTATCGGGGGAGGATATTTAATTTAGCTTCCATTTGGCAGTTTGGTAGTTGCCTGATTTAATCTACCCGCCCTGTACAGAGGGCGGCAGAAGTCAATGAAGAAAGAACTCGAGCTCTGGCGAGCGTTGGAATAGGCAAACACGTCGGGAATTTTAGTTCGCCCGGTCAAGTGACCCTTGCGGGACATGCATTTGTTGGGGCGAGGTGTACAAGTTCAATATAAAAATTTAGCTCGATTAGACACTGTATTGCATTTTTGAAGGGGGGTTTTCTTTTTAAAGACCAAGCTTTACACTGGAGGTTGGGAATAGTTTTGTGTTCAAAATGGTGTGTGTGTGCATATACATTTTTTTAAACTTCGTTCCTTTCCTTTGGGTTATTCTCATCGATACGCACCCTGGCATTGAGATCATTGTTCGCGGCTATCCGTCCAGCGTACGCTGGGGTCGTCTTTGGCTAGGCTGTTGAAAAGTGGGAACTCTCCGCACCGGGTACCCTGCCCTTCCCAAAATGGGATTCTCGAACATGGTGGTATGGTTGGTTTGAGTTTTCGTATTTCCGAGAAAATGAGCTCAGATTCGTAAGGCTTTTCTGCTTTAGCCGTTCGTGAGGCATGTATTTTCTCTCCCATCCCCAAAAGACGATTATTTCGAAAGGTGAAATACTTATCATTACTCTTAAATATTGTTTGTTCCCATCCGATGAACGATCGGCGCCTGTGAGCGATGACACTGCCGTGCAATTATCTCGTACGGTCATTATGAACTAAAACGGAACCATTTGCCGGTTGCCCGACGGGAGACCGAGGTGGAAAGTGATTGATGATTCGATGTGAGCAAATGTTGGAGTCATGCGCACGCGATCGCACGATCCATTGATGAATGCGTGGTGAGCTGTTCGATTCTCTACAGAACCGCTGAAGAACTCTTTGCCCGGCCAGCTTAAGGTTTCGGGTGGCGTAATATCAGCATGATACCAGCAATCGGTTTGGGATTGAGCGTGTGTTTGTTTTGGTGTTAAGTAAGGATAATCAAACTGGGCACTTACCTGGTGGTGCTGTACATATGGATGTGAACTTGCAAGCGTCCCGGCAGCCCGCACCACACTAGTGGCCGTAATGGAGGTGCACAAGTGAAACGGAACTAGCCTGGAAATGTTTTGCTGACACAAACCGTGAACCGGGTGGCGCAATGGAAGATCGAGGACTCTAGACAAGCGTAAGTTTCCTTGTGCGGACATTGAGTATCCTTTCTGAATTCTTCCCCCAAAAAAAAAGGCGTCGGATAATTAATATTCTTCGCTATCCCTTCAGATCAAGACTGCTACCCTAACGCGGTGGACACTGGAGGACATTGGAGATTAATAATTGGCTGTCACGCAGTTATTTGTGTTTGTGTTTTCACCCCTCCCGGAAGTGGAAGCGAGGGAAATATGCCTACTCAAATATCCGGTGCGCTTTTATTATTTTTATTTATTTTAGTCGGCAAAACAACAAAAACTGTTGGAAACGGCGGAGATATGAAAAAAATCCTCATTCGGAAACGAAAGCGATGGAGTTGGCATGGTTGAAGTGTGAAATGATTTCCCAAAACACTGGTGACCGGTGCTGGAAACGATCGCCCAGTTTGAAACACGTGCCTAGAGAATTGGTAATTTTCACGTCATGCTTGCGTGACTACATGAAAGCCACCGGAGTACGCTGAGGACACAAATTAATCCAGCCACTCCGGTCCGGTCGCGGGTTCAGAAGGTTAAAGGCATACAATCAGCAGCGGGTCTAAAAAGTGGTTTGAAGCTTTATATTTAAATAACTTTGCACCCAACAGGGACACCTCAATCAAGGTGGGGTAGGGGGGGGAGGGAGTGGAATGAGAAAAGCCTTTCGGTTCGTTAGCGTCAGTGCGTGAGTAGACGGTTGGCTTGTTGTGCTTTGTTGTTTTATACACCATTTTTGATCGACCACAGCGGAGCGAGTGGTCAGGGGTGTAATTATTGAGAAGTGTGAGAGAGGGTGGAAAAAAGACCCACATTTTCCCATTTCCTCCCCCCCATGGGTGAGCTGTCACACAAGGAAGCGGTGCGTCATCTGGCGGTAACGATCGTTGGTCGGTTCGCGAAAAAAGTGTCACCTAGGATGACAGTTCAAGGTGGGCGTAATTTCGTGAACCACCTGCTGTTTCCACCAATTTTCCTCCCTCCTGGTGGGGGTTGTGATGCGATGAATGGTAAGAAAACAACGCTAAACCCTACTGACCGCCCATACATGGCACATGGTCGCCCAACCCAAACGCGTGTACCCATCATTATGCGTAATGAAGGTTATCTTGTGCGTGCGAGTGAGTCTTCGCTTCCATCTCACACACAATCCTCGTGCGCTGTATTGCTTTTGTGTGTCGTCTGAAGTATCGTTTCATTTTCCACTTTTATAAACCACCAATGCTAACCGCACCACCGGGAGCAATGGGCGATAAATTGGATGAAAAAGCATCCAAGGCCCTGGGCAACTAATTCCTGGGGTATTTCGGGTCATTCGGGTGCGTACGACGGTGGTAATGAGATTTCCAATTATTTGCACTCCCGCTGTGTGTAAAATGGATTAGGGATTGGACGCGCCCAGGAAGTGTCCGTTGTTTGGTTTGTGCGCAATAAGAAGAAAGTTTTGAGATACAAATAAATATCACCAGGGAAAAAAATACAACACCCCATTATAGGCTTTCTTTTGTAGTCATCAAAACGTTGTGTCTCTCCGGAGGTCAGAAACATATTTTTCTGCAGATAAAGGGAAGTTTAAGCGCTGTTTTATTCGATTGTTTATGACGACACTCACATCAACTTTTGCGTTTTGGGTCTTTGCCATTAGATCAATACCGAGCTACCAGAGCAAGATTAAGTGGAATTGCATTTAATACCGAGATGCCGTTTTATACAAAAATAAGGAAAGCATTCCAAATCTGCTCCAGAGAGACAAATACAAGAATCGGTACCTACAGGATGTTTATGGCCATCATTTCCGAAAGCTTTACAGTACGCATGCTTCGATGCGGATATTCCGCGCCAGTTGATCGCCCCGTACACGGGAGTCATCAAACACGTTAATCCCAGATTAGTCATTCCCCCGGGCGAATAGGTGAAGCACGAAGCTCCGATGGGTTTGTGTTATCGCAACCGAACGATCGAAATCGTTCGTGCTATAAAATGCGCCATTCCGTACGATGTGTTCGATAGGCATTTAATGGCCGGGCACGATAGTTTGGCGGTTAGTGAGCTGTTGGTTGGACCGCTGGAACCGATGATGTTAACAGCAAACGGCATCGTTAATCGTGAAGCCATTTGGACGACGCGATATGTTAGGTAGGGGCGCTCTTTTATATGAATCGCTCCATTCGGTAACAGTTGGGTTTGTGTGACGGAGATCTGTTACGTTGGTAAAGAAAATTGAGGAAATTAAAGAATTTTTGTTGTGGCCCAATTCTTGGAAGAGGACCTTAGAAGGACCAATCTCCTTAATCCACGGCATGGTACGGTGTCTACTCTTCATTATACATAGTTCTGATGTAAAAAGATTACTTTAAGCTTCAAAAGTTACATCAGAAATGTCAAAAACATTTCCCTCGCCTGTGTATATATTCTCGTCTACCTCGAACCGTGGCTTAAACCTTCTGGTTCGGCCCGATGGAATAAGCCATCGATGAAGACCACAACTATCGACCGTGTGGTGCGCCACAAACCCGTCAAAGTAAAGCTTTTTCCGCATCGAGTGACGCATGATGACGTTCCAACCCCCCGCTGCTGGGTGGGGATGACGTTCTCTACACCTCCTCCCCCGAACAAGGGACGATGATGATGATGGTGATGGTTTTCCATTTTCCATTCCAAACACCGTTGGCTTACGATAACTTTTCATCAAAGTTAAACATCCGCCGGTTCGGATGGGGAGTGTGTGTGTGTGTGTTTTTTCTTCTTCGTATTTCATTTTACACCACCCCTCTCACCACCCCAATTCCGGAGGGGGTTCCATTCTTCGGGTATCCTTCCCGGACCGGTTTGCCGTTTTGAGCCCGCTCGATTTGAGCTGACCGTGGACCGTGGATTTTTTTAATGAACCTGTCAATCCGATCGAAGCGAGCTGCTTCCGCCCAGAGCCCTTGTCATGTTGCCCTTATAAGCCAATCTGTATGTGGGCTCTTTTCATTTTTTTTTCTCTCTTCATCATAAAGGGCCACACGGAGACGAGATTTGTATGTTCAGAGTCATAATGTGGAGGCAACCGGTGTGTACACGGCAAGCCGTACTGACGTTTGAGAACGGGAGAACGAAGGTTTGACGCAGAAATAGAATGTTCACGGAAATATACATCACCCACTCGATCAGTGCGTACGTACGTAGTGTGTGTTTCATTTTGCCTGCCCCGATACACGTTACGTGGGAAAATTAATCTTTGTACCGGGTACGAATGAGCTTTTGTTGAGTATAAAAGGTGGAGAAAAGAAAAACCATCCAAATCTTCGCTAATCGTATCGGCTTGAAACCGACCCGGCTTCGGTGCACATGATGGATTCAAAATCCAAATTCGCTTAGTTTTTTTTTTCGAGGAAACATTGTAATCGAAAGCATAACGTTGGGGATGATGACGTATCACATGGATGTAGGGATTAGGATTGTGGATCATTGTTCAGCTCCCTGGCGCGCTGGTGGGCGCCTCAACGTGTGCCAAACTTCCGCTGGGAAGTGAAAATGTGTCATGATGGGTGTGAGTTTGTTTCGTGTTACTATCTAGAAAGCAGCGACGAACGAGCGGATGAAGTGAACGATCGTGTAAAGCATTCTCTGCAGCGGATGAAGAATGCTGTTCACGAGTGAACGGATGAACTACGATGCACGCCGCAATAGAACTTAAAACAGACTCGTATAGGGGGCAGCTTACGGAAGCTGACACAGAGAAAACAGAAATACGATCGCATTGATAGAATGGTAAACGAAAGGCATCAACACACAAGAACAACTGGATAAACGATTATCCGGATCCGGGTTTTAAAGAAAAACAAAAACCAATGCAAAGTGGGATGCAAAACACAAATGGCTTGAATGTTGATGGTTATTTGGCGAGCGAATGGTTAGTAAAGTAGGTTTGAGAGCAAGACACAAATTACAAAAGGGAACAGACAGCAACAAACAAAACGTTATACGTATATCACTCGGGCGAGTTGGGAAAATGTTAAAGAAATAACGTTAAAATGAAACAACATGTCAACAGCTATCCGCTCTCTAGTTGCGTTTGATCTTGAGCAATAGTATCATGTTGCTGCGAATATGGTCGAGCGAGAGTGAGAGAGTAACAGATAGACAGAGAAAGAGAACTTTGTTTTTTATATTTAAATATGATCGTTGGGGATTGTTTTTTGCGGGTTTTTTTTTTGTTTCGACAAGTGGGTTGAAGGTTGAT
Organism: Anopheles minimus; assembly: GCA_000349025.1. Taxonomy (NCBI): domain Eukaryota; kingdom Metazoa; phylum Arthropoda; class Insecta; order Diptera; family Culicidae; genus Anopheles; species Anopheles minimus. The sequence continues at coordinate 7,878,706 of KB663721.1, forward strand.
AATAAAAGCGATAATTGATAAAGGAAAAAAAAAAACGGAAAGACGATAAACAAACGACATGGTGGTAGTAATGATAACAACGGGCAGTTAATGAAGGTAATGAGGGTAAGTTATTTAACAAAGAGATCGGTGACCGTCTACAGGTACCTGTTGTGAGACTGATTTCCATAGCACGTTGACGGTGTCCCAAAACCTTAAACTGAGGCAAAGATACTTCGCTCGAGACTCCGACAGAGTTGGGGCCTTCATTCCATTTGTATCGGATATCTCGCATCGTGTAGCCGACTACCAGCGGGATATTACATGGGGTGGAAGTTTTGAAGGGGGGGTTTCGTTTGTCGTGCCGGTCCCGCGTTTTTTTTGTTTACCCCATACATTCAGTCAACGATCGAATGATGGTTTTTTTTTCGTTTTGGTTTGTTTTTTTAACGAGAGCCGTTAGCAAATCATTACGATTTCGTGGCGTTTGCGATCGAACGTTGTACAATTGGGGATTTGCGCAAATGTGTTTGTGGCACCGGGTGGCGCAAACAATCCATTCCGGCGGTGTGCGTGGATTTGTTGGTTTTTGGGTTTTTAAAACGCACGCACGAAGAGAAATTGCAATAGGGAGTTTTGTAGAATAATTGTTTTATTAATCGGTGCCACAAAAGAGGCACACATGCAAGAGGATATTATAATTGAAGTGTGTGTGTGTGGGTGTGCAAGGTTAATTGTTGGTAAAATCGCAAACACATAATGACAGGTTATTAACAGATTATTTGTAAAATTTAATTTTTTTTTTGTTTCAAAACCCATTACAAATATACGAACACACGCACACGCACATCGATATCAACAGAGTCGTGGTTTGGAGTTTTGGTTTTTTGTTTTGTTTTTTTTTTCGTATCGATTAGTGAACAGAAAAGCGGGACATTGTTGTAGAAAGATAAAAAGAAAAAAGAGAGAAAGATTTGTGAATTAGAAACGATCGCTTGTACGTCATATTACCATTTAGGTGAGTTGGGACATTCAGTTGTTGGTTAGTTAGTTTTGTATCTGTTTCTACACTTCCTAGACAGAGTAGGTGGCGCTAACGTGTATATGTGTGTTGTTGGTAAGATCTCTAGTGTTTGTGTGTAGTTGCTTATTGGCACTGGGTTGGGATGGATTAGCAAACGAGTTCTGGCTGGTACTGGGTCCTAAGGCCATCTTGATACATTTGTGGGCTCACCAATACCATCTAGAGGTATTCATCAAAACACTACTAATGGAAGTTTTTGGGACACAAAAACTGTGAAGAAAAATTCGTAATCCACTCAAACTCACACTAAGGTGTTACTAGTGACGCTACTCATACTACATGGTGGATATAGTACATATTTTCATTATTTTTATTAATTTAGTCAGACGTTTTTTTGTTTTATTTTCTTCATAAGGAAACAATTGTTCTTCCATTTTAACTCTGCTTAAGCAGAAAAAGAAATTCGTTAGGAAAACTAGTTCATTATCATTATTACGGTCAAGGTTGGGTCTCCGTGAGTGTCTGTGAACGTTGTTGTCCGGATCCCCGTACAAATAAAGCCTAGTAGGACAAGGTGGGACGCCTAATTGGGATGAGAGAATGTGTCCCATTTAGTGAAGATTTTTAAGGTGAGCGCGCGCGGGCTGACACAATGTATAGTTTATTCATATTCTTAGACTTGTCGCCTGTTACTTAGCTGTAATGTGTACCGTTGGACGATACTTAGAACAGGAGTTAAGTGGATGCAACCGAGTGCCAAGCGAGAGAGTTGGGGAGGGGGTGGGGGCAGAGTTTTGGTACGTCTTCTTTCGGGGGGCAAATGTGTCAAGTGTCACTTGTAGTTGACATTTGTAGGCTGACGTAGGCTGAACTGAAGCACAAATACAGAAGCACACCAACGCGTACGACGGAGTTACAGGCGTCACGAGGTAGCGGTTCCATCTTACTCCTTGCCCTTATCCGGCGCCGCTGTGGTGTGATGGCACCGGGATAATGCTGCAAGTGTGTCTGTGTATGGGTGGGTATAGTTTGTGTTTTGGAAGATGGTTGCACAGGCAAAGGAATTAATTGTTGCAGCGTTATACAAGCGGACGGTCGGTGTGGAGTATAACGCTTCCGTAGTAGTAGCTTGATGCATGCCATCTGCTATATATGAACGATTCCTACAGAAATATTCAGCGTGACCATCCCGAGGATAACAATGAGGTAAAATGGGATAAAAAATACAGTATTCAACTAAAATGGGGAAACATTGTACACTAACAATCGCATTGTTGGTGTGGAAGAATATATAATTCGCGTAGAAGTTAGTCGAGCTGATAATCTCGTGACCCATTCATAACATTTAAATCGGATGATTAATTTTTGAGAAAGATAGCTCGAAAATAAAAGAAAAACAAACCTATAACTAGGAAACTGAAGTAAGACATTTTGATGCGTCTTCTTTTATACAGCTTTTGTTGTATAACACTTGTATAACATTTTTTGGTATTATAGTACAAATGTCATAGTAAGACACACGAGAGATGACAGGAGAGGTTCAATCAAATGATATCGAAACGAAAAACATGATGCTGGAAATAGCTGTACCTCGGCTAGCATAACATAAACGTATGGTACGAGTGATGATTGGCGAGGCTAATTGTAAGTTTTGCGTTTCTGCTACATTGCCACTTTCCTAGCACGTTTCGACACTGTCCAGATCGAAGCGAAACGCGTATGGTATACAACAAAAAAAAAACATGGTAGATGTCATGGACTGCATGGCACTATGCAAACGGGCCCAAGTCCTGAAAAGCCGTTTGCACTACGATGAAGGATTCGTTCTGGTGCGGGAATACTAATTGCCCCCAATACCGACCTTTAAAACAGCGGGGTTTGTTTTGAGGAGTTGTCATAAAAAAAAACACGAGGATCCCGGTAAATAGTAATGTTAGTAATACTCATACAGCTTTCTTCACCATATTCACCGATACAAAAAATAAAAATAAAAATCGTGTCTTGCGAAGAAACCGTCGTTATGCCAAACATGGATGAAATTCACCTTTTACATTTGGTATATTGTTTGGAATGGAATTTTCTGGTACTTTTGCACTTGCTTGTGTAGGGAAACATATACACTGCAACAAGTGCGATGGGTGAGCCATAAGAACCATAAACAACCAATACGTAAACATGTGGTACAGCCACATTAGGTGTCGGGCGCAGGTTACGTACGTGAGCTTCGATTCACTTTGTAACGTTTTGGTGAAGTGTTTTCAGCAGCATAACCGTGAAACGTTCAGTGGAAAGAAAAATAAAACGAAACAAATTTATTTTGCTTTAGTTTGTGTAAAAGAATTGTGCACTGATCGTTTTGTACCGGATTTATTCGAGTGTGGAGTAAGTGAAACGAAATCAAACAATATCGATTGTTTTTTTTGTACTAATGCGTAATTTGTAATGCAAAATGCTTGTGGTTGTGGAAAAGGTGAACAACACTTGTTGCTTTATTATATGTTTTTGATGGAAAACAAAAAAACAAAACTTCTACACGCCTTGGGGAAACGAAACCTGCAAATACTTTGCCTCTAACAGTAGTTAAAAGAAACATAAAAAAACACACTAAACAAAAGCCCCAAACGACGATCGGTGAGCCGTTCGGTGGGTTCGCTGCGTGTCGCAAAACGCAAACAAACCCGTCCATTTTGAAAGTGTTGATTGAACTGAATCGGGGGAAATAAAGAAAAAAAATGCGTGCGATGGTTTAGTTTTTCGTTTCATTGGCTGTTTAAAGGTGTTGTTGTTCGAGTAGGGGGAAAATAAAATGGCACTGGTGCACACATGTGTACCCATGACAGGTCGGTCGGATTACAGTTGGTAAACAAATTAAGCAAAATGGAATTGATTCGTTCACTGTTGGACAGTAGTCTTTTGGGTTGTGTTTAGTTTTGTAAGTAAATGAGTGTAATTTTGAATGTGTGCTAAGTGTGGAATTGATTGTAAAAGTGGTTGATAGTGTTTGAGTGTGGTAATTTATAAGTGTTACAGGAAAATAAAAACAATACAGAACACAAATTTGCAATTGTATATTTGAACGAAATAAAAAAATCAATAAACTGTTTTTTTGCTTAACTGTAAACACACTAAACACAAAAACGAAAGATAGATGAAATTGTTGGTAATTTGGTTGGCTGGTTTGGGTTTAGGTTAATGAAAATGAGTTGATGTATGACAACCGTTAATAAAAACGGCCAGAAAGACACAGAGAAAGAGAGAGAGAGGGAAATTTTTTTTCGGAAATACAGAACAAACTGAACATAGAAGTGGTTCGACACAGATGGGAAAGGGTGCTAGAAAAAAACGAAAGAAACAAAAACCATAAACATACGCAGTACGAGAATTAACCAAATCGAACATATCAACACGATGAGACAAGTTCACAGACACGATTACTAGCAAAAAAATAAAATAAAACAGGGTGAAACAGATATGACAGAGTGAATAGAGAACAGAAACACAGACAGAGGAATGAACGACAGATAGACAGACAGACAGTAATAGTAGGGGCAGAATGAAATGCACTAGTAGATATATGAATGGAAGAAAGGTTGTTTTTTGGTTACTAAAAATGACGATGATGAATTAAGGTGTGATTTTACTGCATTTTTTTTGCATGGTTTGTTGTTGTAGCTGTTTTATGATAGGGTACCTGTGGTTAGGTTAATTTCGGTCGCCCTCTGCCTGTGACCCAGTACTCTAAATTGTGGTAGTTCTACTTCGCTGCTCATTCCGACACTACTTAGGCCGTCTTTCCAGAAGTACCGGATATCTCGCATCGTATAACCGACTCCAGGGTTTGATTTGTGAGTTAAAAACGGGGGTTTTGTTTTTAGCGGTTTAGATGTTGTTTCGGAAGTTGTGTGTGTGTGTTTTTTTTGTTGGTGTGTGTGAGTGTGTGTCGTATGTTTGGTCGGCCATTATGTCGACCGTTGGTGTGGTTGATTGCGTGCAGTGTTTTGTTTTCGCAAAGATTTGTCGAACCGCACGGCCCGAACATGTACCGAATAACGTTCGATCGTATCCGTCCATATCGATTCCGGTGGATTGGTGTATTTACCGCGAAAGATGGCAGTTTATGTGTGCGTGTGTGTATTTTTCGTTTGCAAGAAACGTTCGACGTCACGCATATGCGAGTGGCATAGACGCATTAGAGTTGGAAATGTTGTTCAGGTGATATTTCGATTATACAACATAAACAACATAATTTTTGATACACATTGTTCAGTGGCAAGGAAAGAAGTAAGAAGAAAACATAAGATTATTAACAACATCGCACATATGATGATGGCTCGGAGGAGATGGAACGTCCAGGGGGTTGGTGAATCGCTTCATATTCGGTAAGGATTAGTAGGCGATGACTATGGAGTGTGATAAACTGTAGCGAGAGTATTCGATCGTATATCGATAAGGCGTGATCGTGAGAACAGAAATATGGTAAAGTCCAGTAGCACTTAGCAGCAGAAAGTCAAACAGTAGGTAAATGTGGCTATGCAGGTGAAAATGACACAACAAGAGAAAAAGATAATGAGCAAGAGTACGCGGTTCATTTACATCGCTAAAAAGCATTCTACTGGTACGATTTGCGTAATGGAAAGACAAAAGATAAAAGAATATTCTAAACTTACTATAAATTAGTTTTTGAAATAATTTTTTTAATAAATTTCCTCATTATCGTTGGGAAAAATTGTGAAATCGCTTGTCGGAAAAAGTACTAAAAAGATTTAATTAAATAATTGCGGATTTACACGCTTTAAGTTCAGCAAAAGAGCAACGATCGAGATGCATTATGCAGATTCAGATAGATAAATGATTCGTAAAGCAAAAGTTTAAAAATAAAGAAAATTGCGCTAACGGATTTAAGGGAAGTTTCGCTTCTAGGGAGGGGAATGCAATGAGCGGGTATAAAGTGGCGAGTACTGAGTGTTTGTGACATGTTTAGGGTAAATTGTTGCAATTTACCATATGTTCTTGGGCAATAGCGTACAACTGAAAGTATATTTTTATAAATATGTGATTTTTTTTAATAAATAAATAATAAATTAGTTACCAACAGAAAGTAAAATTAATAGAACATTTTAAAAATAAGCTATAAATGCAATACCGTTTTTCGAAAGACACACCATTTACAATTCAAAGGGCGATTCTTGATCCTTTTCGAAAACTTATTGAATTAAATCAACGTTCAGTTGTTTGAAAACTCTCACTTGATTTACATTTCCCACTTTCTAACGAGCAGGGATACAAAAAACAAACAAATGCAAAGCGGTAGTTAATTAAATCGCTCCAAGTTCATTGATAAATGATTCAGAAGAACGCAAACGCCTCATAAAAAAAATCCACTTTCAACTCACAAAAGAAAAAGTCACAAAAGTTCGAATGAATCATTCAATAGAATTGCAAAAATAGTACGCGAACAAAAGGTAGCGCAAAAAGTTTCTTAAAAACGAATAGAGAACGGAAAGGTAGTAGGAGAAACAAGCTCGTAAAAAAAATAAAGGAAACGGATAGTGACGATGCTAAATGATAAATTAAACATTGGTAGCCGAAACAGCAAAACCGATACAAAATGGCATGAGAAATGTTTTCAGAGCAACAAACAAAACGAAACAGAAAAAAACATACACACAGAAAAAGGATCCCTGACAAAGTATCGCATCGGAGATAGCGGGAAAAGTTTCTTTTCTTTCGCTTCCGACCCTTGAAGGTCCCTTTTTCGGTTGATGATGTCGGTAAAGTGGGTATAATTTCGAGTGAATTGATGCAAAACAGGGGGAAAGAAAAGAAGGAGCAAAACCAAATGAAGAAAAAAGCCCCCGTTTTGCTAGAAGTAAAAACAAACGAATTAAACGTAATCGGAAAAAAATGGTCAAAGCCTGTGATTGGGCGCAGCTGGAACTGAGTAGTTTCGTTTTATCGAACGGGGGAAAAAAAAACATTAAATAATAATAATGTGAACCGAATTTGGCGACATTGCTTTTCGGCAGCATTTGTACAGAGACGCCGCCAACAAAGACGGATTATATGACAAAACTTCTTTTGCTAACTGTTTTTAGGGGGGAAAGGATATAACGTACGCTGGTGATTGGGCAAGAAAAGCGATAGGTTAAGCTACAAGAAGGCGCGATGTATGAGAGCATGTTTGGAAAACTCCATGCAACATTTCACTGTCATGGGCGAAAAATAAATTATTTAAATATATATTTTAATGAACGAAATAGAAAAGAATATGGAAATGAGCACTCTACCGTCTGTTGTGTATAGCAAATTACAATAATGATGTAAACCAACACAAAAGCTACAAAATAGTGGTGCTACTTGTAAAAACTGGAAGAAGATAGAAATTCAATCGATTTGATTTTTAATTGCAATGATGACCTTGAAAAGAGATAGATTTGCAGAATTGTACGAGAGAGTCGAGTACCTGCTACTAAAGATTATCTCTGTTATACTGCTTTTTCCATAGATTCTACTACAAGTTTTGCTTAGTTTCATTAAATATAATGATTTGCTTCAAAGTTGAATGTCAATTGTTTTTGTTCCTTAGACATCATTATCATTCACCGTTGTTTGTGATTAAACCACATCAGCAAGCACTCCATCCTGTACTGCACAAATTAAACATGGACCTGAAGTCTGCCATTCGGGAGCTTTGGAAGCTCGTTAAAATGCTGTAGAAAGAGTGTCACATTTACACATGATGGATAAAAATCGATCCAAACCTGGTATAGTAGGTGACATAATTCATTCGACTAATATTTGAAGAAAGCATACTACTCGGCTACCCCGTAGCTGGTATAAGATCCAACACTTAGAGAGAAGGAGATGGAAAGAATTGGGCAAAACTTTGGATGATGTAGGTGTGCAAAAGACTTGCTAATATCGTCTTCTGCAGCAAAGCAGCCGCATCGTCCTGCAACGCATCACTTCTGGACACGTGCGCACTATAGGGGGGTACATTCGGCGGAAGTTCGTCCTCCCCGGACCAATTGTTTGCAGTTGTGTCCTGGTGAAGATGACACCGGCACTGTAATATAATGCCAATGGTTGTGAAACTTTCAAACCAACAGTCCACTGGCCCGAAACACTCGCAAGGTTGAGACATTTGATGCACGTGCATGGTGTTGCGATATAATATACATCTTCACACCGGAAGATCTCCCCGAGGGAAGCGATATCGTATGACCGTATATCTTTTGCAAGATGAGTTTGTTTAAGTTCGATCAGAAGAAGCCTGCCCTGAATAGTTGATGTCCATTCGTTGCAGACCAGCTGAAGGGAGTGAGAGTGTGCAAAAACGCTGTAAAACTACCTACACTCTCAACACTTCCCAGGATGAGTTCCAGCGGAAAACTTGAGGCCATATTTCCGCCCTGTTCACCAACGCAAGGGATGTAAAATTGGCAGTCTCGGGGGGTAGGAAATTGCTTCGGTACAGAGAAGAAACAGAACCAAGAAAAAAGGAAGATAACAAATAGTGAAGAAAATGGAGCAAACTTTAACTATAAGGTAGTACAACCGACACACCAAGGTTTGCCAGAACTCCGTACATCGACAGTATGGCTTTTCTCAGTTCCCAGCCTCAGCATCATCATCATCATCATTGGGGCCCAGTTGGGATGAGCCCTGCCCGAAAAGAGAAGGAAGACCATCGGCAGAGGAAGAAATAGAAAATTGGATGGTACGAATGGGCGGAGGACTTCCGGTGGCTGGGGTGGCCATGTTTGGTACGTAACGATGGGACGCTCGGAAAACTGTGTCGCATAATGGAGCAGGCGTCAGAAATGTCTTTCGCCTGGGACATGAAATTGATCCAATGCGAAGCCGGCCGTTGAAAGGCCCGGCTGGTGCTGATGATGGAGCTGGTATTATGAGGTAAAGCTGCCGCGCACACATGCACACCCGTACGTATAGGTTGACAATGGATGGGCACTGACGATGAAGACGAATGTGGCAACGAATGTGTATTATGTAGGACATATTTGATCAGTCAATTATCTGCATCCCATCCCCTCAAGGACTCCCCAACCCAATTGGTTCAATAAGACACCGAGCGGGGAAGGAACGACACCCAGCAAACCGAACGACGACGTTGGAAGTTGCAAAAATGCTTCCAGTTGTGTTTCCTTCCGTGTCCCAGATAGTGTCTCGCTTTAATGCTTTCAATTTTCTCAAACAATTCATTGTTCATCCATTGGCAGCTTCGGAGGTTTTTGGTGGTGGATGGCAAAATATGGCGCTACTATTGGGTGTTTTTTTTTCTTTCACATTTCACCACCAACTTTTCTTAGTTGTGTGCCACTTCTTACGTACGCTGGTAAATGGCTATTCTGCTCGCTGCTAGAACGGTGTCATGTGTCTGCATAATTCTTCTCGCCACTCGGCGAAAGAAAAATTTTCGCCATTTTTGATGAGTATGACGTCCGTCACTCGTCATCGACGGGCATGAAAATTGGTCGATCGTTCGAGATGGAAAGTTGGTTTTTTTTTCGGCACTCCGTAAGGGAAGATAGGGAGAGTGTTCGTACGTGTAAGCATGACATTCTGTTCTTGACGTTGCCATCTTCCATCTTTTGCCAAAAGGGGAAGGTTTAAAAATGTGGCTACAGCTTGACAGCGTTATCATTCGACACGATCGTCAGTAATGTTTCGATTTTTTTACGTCTCCCAAAAAGAAAAGAAAAGAAAAGCGAAAACTTAAATGGAAAGTTGAAATTTTTCACCCTTTTTTTTCACCCCTAAAACACCATAAAGTGCTGTCGTCGTTCGCATGTGAGCATGCATTGTGCACCAAAAGGACAGGCACCCCAAAAATGGTACGGGCAATGTGCCGGTACCGTGCGAAGGCTCGAGAACTAATCCTCCATAAAACACAGACGTGTTTTCACTACCAACAAACCGCAAGTAATGGCTCACATATTGTGGCGGATATGTGTGAGTTTACTTTCGGTTGCCATTTTTTTTTCTTCCTTTTGCGCACGTGGGATGGCGTACGGATAAAAGCCATAATAAACGGCATCGATCTCTCTCACGAGAGGGGTGGATTTTTCGGTGGTTTGCCTTCCAACGTTTGGACTCATTCAGCAGTATGTCCAAAAGGCGCGTCGTTTTTGGGGTTGTCGGCGGTGCTGATTTATCGTGCTGGGCAGACGAGGATTTGGTTTTTCGCAACCGGAAGTGTTCGATTTTTTTCCCTTCCTGAACGGATGCCGTCGGCCGGGCGTCTTCGGCTGGCCACAAAGCCACAAAGCTGACGCGGGGTTAGAAGATCTACACAGCAGGGATTGGTTGAGAACAAGCTTGAAGCTTTCCGAAGGGGTGGAGGAGACGGGGGGGGGAGGGAAAGGGAAAGGAAGGGTGCACATAAGCGAACGGAAGCTAGCAAAGATGATCGACCGCCCGTAACACGCAGGTTAGGAAAAAAAAAGGTCGATATCACACGAAGCTACAGCAGAGCGCGGTTTCCAGATAAGGCTAAAGGCACAGAGCATTTTTAGAGCCCGCCCGGAAAAGTATGGCCAACGAGAAAGGTTTATGTGCGCCTGTATGTGTTTTGTGTGTATTTTCACTTTCCCAGCCACTTGTGCTATCAGGTGTAGCAGGTGCAATAAACCGCAAAGTGTTTCCGGTCGTTAAGTAGGATGTTTCGTTGGTTTTTGCGTTTTTTTTTGTTACGTGCGCTGTCTCTTCAGCTGTAAGGAGTTTTGGAGATTGAGCGTTTACGGAAGGGGGGGGAGGAGGGGTTTGTGGAGAGTGTTCGCTCTCCCTGACACCAATCCGGGTGTGGCATCGTAGCAGATAAAGTTAAACGGTTCAATTGAGGCCTAGGCTGTGGTGGATGACGCTCAAGGATGGAGCAAATCGGAAGACGTACAGAAGGATTTACTATTTTAGGCCTTCCAAGGAAAATTGCTGGAATTATCGTTAGCTTTCAATCAACAGGATATGATTCGCGTCTTGAAACACGCGAATTGGCATGCCAAACTATTTGAAATTATAAAAAAAAACTACTGTCAAAATTTTCAACATTTGGTCGAATAATTTTAGATACCTTGAAGCTGTGGTAAATTCAGACATTCCATTACAAGTGTTTTTCTGTTTTTTATTGCATGATTTGCAATCGTTTGAAACATTGTTTCTGTTGATTCGAATATTATGAGCCGCTGATGGTTTTTTTTGCACTGCTCCATTCGGCATTTTTAAACATTTTCCGCCCTTCCATCCATCTTTCGACGGGGTGGGTTTTTGCAAGCGAAAGCTGCGTGACAGTGTGTAATTGCGTGTGCGTACATCTCCCTCAAGATGAAGAGCCCGATGAAAGTTGCTGTCATTACTTGGATTTTTACATTAGCGTCCAATACCCTCGCACAGGAAGGGAGGATTTTTCACACCCGCAAGTAAGCTGAACGGAAACCATGTCCATAAGGGTAAGCCTATGTGCGTGCGTTACGGTGGTAGTGGTTGTGTCTTCCTTGCCTGTCAAGCCGAAGATTGATGACTTCAATTGATCGCTGCTGGTGGAAAATGCAATCTCAATGATAGCATGGTTTCGCTTTCCAGCAGCGACGGATTCAACATCCACGGAACCATTTTTTGGTTGGGGACTTATCGCTGGGAGTTGGCGATATATATTGTGACAGAAAAGTTTACCACTGGAAGCGAAACTGAATCGAAAATTGTGCTCGCGTAATCCATTTATTATTTATGTAGAAAAGTTTAAGCTCAAGACATATCTCACAGATAATCAATAAAACGTCGTTTAGGAACAGTGATCAGTAAATAATTGTAAGTTAGACATTGTATAACACAAAAGAGTACATGTTGGAGTACACTGTATGGAAACGAAAGATATTAATCTAAAAATTGTAATTTATGAAAGTAACATAAATGTACTTAAGGAAAGAAAAGTACTGAAAGCTAATTATTAAAGTTATCACCATATTGTAGCGTCCAATAGAACAGGTTGGTGTGGTTGTGAGACCATAGATTCTAGCCAGTAGAAATTGTGTTTTAAATCATTTTAAAATTGCACGAAAATTGTTGTGCAATTGAGTAAGTCAGCGGGAGGAATAGACAGGGTTATAGCTATAGGAAGATAGAGAAGTATAAAGGTACATCAACAAAATAAGTTGAAAGAAAGGTGAAAAGTACACGTTGTGTGCGATAGTATGCCACACCCCACGAGGTGGCATTTGTTTTGGTGGATAGTTTTTTTTTTTTCGTTTAGTTCGGTATTTTGGAATGTTTTGTAGAATTTTTGTCGATTTGCTTTTTTTCTGTGGAAAGACTATTCAGTCTTAGTCAACCTTCTGCGGTTGCTGTAGTAGAGAAGGCGACCGATAATTAACCGTAGTAATTTATTTGACTATTTGTTCAGTATGATGTGAAATGAAAATGGGTGGAATTGCGCGGGATGCTGATCGGGAAGGGGTGGGGGGGGGGAACGAAACAAAAAAAAATCTTGCTGATCTGATTGTACGCGAAAGGTCGGGTGAGACGCAGAGCTTTCGCGTGGATAGGCGGGCCTGATGCGAGAGTGTATTGCACGTGATACGAAACGATGTCATGGCGATAGGGTGGGCGAGAATAGAAAGGATATTTAAACAGCTGGTGTCGGGTGATGATGGGAGCGTACATAGTGAGATAGGGCTGATGAGGTGAGCAGATCAAATGTGAGAAGATAGATTCAGAGTGTTTGAAGGCAAAAGAAAAAAAGAAGGAAATAAAGAATTAAATTGATAGAAAAACGAATCAATCAAGAAGACGTACCAACAATAGAAATGAAGGTTTAAACAATTTGCGTCATTGTATGGGTAACCTTAATAAATAATAAACGAAACCAAGGTGGAAATGTATAAAAACGGCCGTGAAGATATGGTTTTTGAAGGAAAAATAATGTTTCTGAAACTAAAATTGAACTTGATTGTACTTAATTGCTTCAACAAGCATGTTCTGAACGGTGTTGCTGTTCGGCTTGTTTAATAAAATTATATTATCAAAGTATTGCGTAAAGAAAATATAAAAAACAGTGTGTTTAGTGTGTTATGAAACCCCGGTAAAGGTAGATGCAACAACGTGCAACAAAATCTTGACCTGTCTTGGCAGTATTCGCAAGGATTTTATCTGTTTGTCATTTGCACGGGTGCAACCATAGCGTTGCTGCATAGTACGCAAAGCATCAATTGCCTAGCCAATGGTGAGTAGGAAGAGGTAGTTGGTAATGAAATCAAAATAATCATCTCTTATCATTTTTTCAACTTCTGAGCGAGCCTTAAACCTGGAGGTAACGTAAACATGGTGAACAAAAAATCATCATAAATTAAAATGCATCAATAGAACCCAATCCAGCTGTGGGAAAACTGTGCAATCGATAGATTTAGTTGCATTTGTTCAAACAGTGCTCTAAACAACAAACACTGGCGTTTGTTGAAAGAGTCGCAGCTGAAATAGGAATAATCAGGGTAAGGCAACATCGCAACGGAGTGATGGAAGGAATGTACGTTAAAATGGAATGCGCATAGATAATAAATTCTGACTGATATAAAGTACGAAGTTAAATGAAAGATAAACAAAAGATATGAAAGAAAACGTTGATGAATGATAAGGAAAACCTGAAACGAATGTCTTTGGGTTTTTGCGTAGAAAATAGAAGAAAAGGTAAAACAGATAAAACATTTTGTTATGCCAACGATCAAACCGGAACTGAAAGATTAGTAAACAAAATTCCGAAGAAAGATACTTTTAGCGATCGTCAATAGGAGGCAGAAAACTCGATCGAGCTTCTTAAGGTTATTGTATTTTTTGTTTGGGTGGTAGAAAAACAAAAAAAGCTTTTTTTCACGCCTATCGATATTTGTTTGCCTCAATAGCAATTTTTGGGATTGTGAGAAATGAAAAAAAAAATAAAACTTCTGTCAGAAGGAATCGTACATCGCGTAACGAAGCGTACGACGGTGCTGTCATATTTAGCCGTTTTTTCGTGTTTCGTTTGTGTTTTTTTTGCTTCTTTGCACAATTGGCATTTCTGCAGCCTTCCGTTTTGCAGTTGGTGGTTAAAAAGGTAGCGCGTAGTGTCTTGAGAATTGAGGGGTGGGTGTGGGGTGGAAAATACGAAATGTTTAGCACGCAAACTTTCTGGCCCGTTCCCTGGCCGTGCGACGTTGGTGTGGAGTCTTTGGCGGTGCGCCGCAACGCATCGAAAGAACTGTGTGGTTTCGTGGCTGGAAGGTATGGAAAGGGGGGGGACTTTCAGTTCGCCCCCTCCCTCCCGCCGTCCCACTGTGCTTTGCTGCATCTGGCAAATCGGCAGATGAAAGAGATTTCGTGTCTGTCGCTCATGATCGTGTTTCAGGAACGTTCCGCCACAAACGTCACTAGGAACGTACGCAAACGGACGGGGTTGGTCAATGGGGTCGCAAGAATCGGTAAGGATTTCTTTTACTGGCTCATCAACATAGCGTAATGCTGCTCTCGATTGTTGTCGTTTTGTGTTATGCTCACCTCCGCCATGATGGTAGATGGTAATGGTAATCGCTTGCTTCGCTAATGAACTATGCAAATGTATTGCAGTGTGGCAGACAAAATTTTGTCACGAAAATCGAATTTCAAGCTGATTTGGGTTTTTTTATTCAAATTGTTTTTATGTTGCTAAAAGCTACCGCGAAAAGCTTGCAAGTTCACACATGTACATGTATGTTTCGCTTGTTTGAATGTTTAAACTCAATCGGTGGAACAAAAAGCCTCAAAATAGCAACCGAAAAAAAAAACAAACGAAAAGCCCTTTACGTTTAATGCGTAATGCGTAATTTCAAGCATGCACCGTTACGTTGGAGCGTGATGAAGTTTTTCTTTTAATTGTCTTTTGTTAACTAACTCTATTTTCCCGATGCGATTAGGTGTATTGGAGCATTGGTGAGCAAAATTTGGCTGTATCTAAACGAAGCGTACATGAAATACAAACGATCGTAACCCGATCGCAAAACGAAGGGGTGAGCGTGAGGCATGATGTAATATCACACACATAAACACACAATACACATAATGCTTATAGTGTGCTATAAAGCTTCAGCTGCAGGTTTGTCAGATAAAGGGAGGCATCTCAAGCACAGATGGGGAAAGTTCCCGTGAAACATGTCGCATTTTCGTACGTTTGATTTTCAATTTTTGTTGGTCGCGGGCGTTCGCAGAAAACGAGGAAACGAGGCATTTACGAGGGGGCGGGGGGGGGGTATACGGGAGGCAAAAAAGAAGAAAATAGAAACATAGAAACAGAGTGTGTGTGAGAGAGAGAGAGAAAGAGCAGAAGAGATAAATGTACAAACAAAGGTGCTTGTGGGGTTTTTTTTTCAAAGTGAGCCCCCTGTTTTGGTCCGGGTGGGTAAAATTATGCATTTTAGCTTTGTGTGATGCTGCTGCTTCAAAATTCAGCTACGAAAAACAAAAAATATCCTTCCACAAGGGAGGAAGAAAAAGAGAGCGAAAGAGAGAGTGAGAGAAAGAGAGAAAGAGGGGGTGGGGATTGATAGGGTGCTCCAAGAGTCACCAACCACTACTGTCCCTTCGCAATAGGGCAATGGGTGCAGCGGTAGCACTATAATACACCCCCTTTCCCACCCCCACCCAAGAGGGGGTGAGTGACGGGGAGGGAGGAAGTTTTAAGGCTCCCGGCCTGTGTGTCAACGTTTCCGCGCTTCTGCAAGATTTGGTGGGTTTTTTGTCGCTTCTTTTACGGTAGCTGTGGTTTCCTGTCTATTCAGCGTGTATCTCTCCAGGTAAGGCGTAATGCGAGAGATTGTGTGTCTTGGGCTTGTGGTTGCGAGTACTCTGTCCTGGTTTAAAGTGTTTGTGTGTGTGTGTTTTTGTTGGTGTAAGTGTGTTACGGAGGAAAGGGGGGGTAGTTACGCGTTTTTTTGTTTTGGTAACACCTGTGTGGATACTTACAGCTTTCTATCTCTATATGACATAATTGTCTATCCATTGGAAAATATTGTAAATTCATTGGACATGATGCTGTGATTGTTAATCTGCAATAGTAATAAGCATAATGAGACAACGTGTACTTACAATAGAATCCAATGTTTTGATATAGTTTTTTTTTGCTTGGGGCTTGTGTTTTTCGTTACTGCGTTTACGAATGCTGCTATTGGGCTGTCGTTTTAAGTAAGGTGAGAGAGAGAGAGTGTGTGTGTGTGTTTGTTTAGTGTGTGGGGGGGCCTAAGCTTAGGCTGGGTCACATACTTCCCGCTGGGGGGGATGATGGGGAAGATGTGTGGAATTGTGTACAGTTTACAGTTGGCAGTAATTTACATTTCTCGGTACACAAACACGATGGAAGGGTTTGGAGGGTGCAAAACTGGTAGGCTGTTTCAGGCTGTTATTAATCTTATTTTCCGGTTGGTGTCGTTCGGCCATTCGACAACAATTCGCGCAGAACTCCAATTAATCGTAGCACGTAAAATTTAACAAAGTTCGTTGATTGTTGGTAGAACATTGTTGTAAGCGTTTTACACATTAGGAAGCTGCTTTTGTTTTATTGTAGTTTTTTGCGAATTAGAATTAGATTATGAAACCGTTGGAATATGTGTTTTATCTCTTTATAGCAATGATCTTGAGACATGAGCGTTAAGATATGTAAACGAGAATGAGCTGTTGGCTGTTATTTGTTCGATTGTATATGTTAAACGCGGCTGCTGTTTTGTAGAATAGATAAGATCACATCAAAGTAGATCGGCGTAAAGCGATAGGGCAAAATGGGGAGTACGAGCCCTACGCTTCGCCACAGTTTCAATCATACAACCGTTCGGTTACGTGGGGCCGACGTGTATCAAGAAAACTGCAGCAGCACTGGCATTGTGTGTCGACGAGAGAAAGATTTTCGGGTCGCTGATGGAGTTCGGTTGCTTATCGCATTGCCGTCGGTGACTTAAAACTAAACACTTAAGGAGTGGTAGGATATCGTACGAGAATCGGTCGTTGCTGGGTTGCACATTGCGGGTCGGTGGACATCGTTTTAATGTCTATTCTTCCAATTTTACAAACCACACCAAGCAACGACCAATTTTCGGCAGATGATTCGTTCCATTCGTCTCAAATGGTACGCCAATTGCTTGGAATGGAACGATACCTCAAGATATCCTGTGGAGGGGGATGTATAAAAGCGGGACAGGATGTACAAACTCGGAACTAACTGGGAACTGACTACCAAGGCAAGGCTAACAGCGGATACGTGGAAACAGGAGAACAGGGTACAGGGTACATCGAAACTTAAAACACAGGGCGGGTGGGCCAGATGAAGTTCAAACTCGGGACAACGGAAGCGTACAGAAATGGTAGGGAAACACATGAAAAAAAAACGACAGTAAATAGCAGTAATAGTAGTAAGGGGGGGTATAAAAAAACGAGCGCTTACCGAATACTTCTAGTTATTGATCCAGAATGATGTATTCTTATAAATTCATTGCTAGTTGTTGCTATGTGAAAGTATGATTGTTTCTCGTTTACAAAAAACGTGTCGGGTACCCAAATATTCTTTATGAACTCAGATCCAACTGATAACGTTTCAACACCCGGCCTTTTTCTGTAAGCTAAACGGGGATCAGTCCAAAATTGTCGGAAGTAAAAATCCAATGTGAAATCCTGCGTTGTTTAGCGTGCGTGGCCCCGTGGTAGCGTTTTGTTTTGGACGATGAACGGTTTTTTTTCGGTAGGGTTTCGCACAAATGGAAAGCACGGAATGGCGCACGGTGTAGATGGATCGGTATGGACGTGTGTGGGTGTGATCGGAATTGAGAGTTGGCGAAACCGAATTTGGCACCATTTTCGACCGTTCGATTATGGGTTGTGTGGGTGAATAAATTATTTTTGTTTTTTGTTTTTTGTGAGAGAAGATTTGAAGAAGGCACATGTCATCACAGTGGCCCCCGCGATTCCGATTTTTGATGGCGATTTCGAACAGATGTCAATTGAAGGCAAAAGTATTGTTTGTTTTTTGTTTTTTGGTTTGTTTTTCAGGTATCATGATATCCGCAAATGATTGGGTTGGTTCGTTCGATCAAGCGCAGGATTATGAGTTTCAGATGTTGCGTCGAGATGGCATTGGAATACGTGGAGTTCGAACGCATGTTTGTTTTGTTTGATGCAGGATTTTTAAGGATACAGTTTTTGTTATTATTTAAAATGTTTTTGCGTTTGCAGCGAATTATGGAGAGAAAGAGAAAGAAATGGGAAGAAAAAGAGAAAAAGAGAACACGTTATATGTTTGTTCTGCGTTCACCATCCACACAAAGGGATGCGCGAAGAGCGTAAGATTTGTGAACAGGACATAGGAACGGGACGTGTGAACGGGATTGTGATTATCGGGCGGTAGAAAAAGGGGTCAAACATTTGAAGCTATCACTTTCGGAGTAGTGTACCATTTATAGGTAAGTAGTTTTCTTTTTGCCTAATTTTTGCTAATTGTTCGTAGTTTGTTTGGAAAAGAGACAAACGAAAAGCGCTGCACTAAGGTTTTCGGTAATCGATAAGCTCTATGTACTATGGAAGGATAGCAGAATTTGGGCCACAGTTTGTAAAGTTCAAGCAGGGTTTGCCGGTTTGCTTGTTTTTCTTTGAGTGTGGAAGTATTTTTCACTTGATGCTTGAACGGTAACTGTTGTGATAACGTGAAACATAATAAACACCAATACACAGCTACTAACACAGGCTTATTACAAAGAAAACGGATTAGTATTAATGCACACCGTGAGTTTTGGCACTCGTTTTGTGGGAAACTCAAAATCAACACTGATCGGATGAAGCTGTGGTAGACAAACATTGAATATGTGTAGGTTTAATTTGAGTGAGTTTAATGCGTGACGACACATCAATGGTGATTCATACCAATGAAATGAATAAACGATAATCTAGCAAAGAACTCCAATCACATTTGCACGGTTTCTGTAGGGGTGGACAAGCGTGTGTAGGGTGTGTGTGTGTGGGAAAGCAGTGTAAGATGGAGTTGTTTCGCATGTACATTGAGTATTGGCGAATGTTTTGCGGATGAATGGATGGGATGCATTGATAGCGTTCACGCCGGTGTATGCCTTTTTTTGTACGCTATATGTGTGATGTGTGTTGTAACCAGGTAATACATATATCTAGCTTAAACTATTACTCTCCCTTCAGAGAATTGTGGACTGATAAAAATATGCGTTATAGACACTTTGAATACGATCGTTTATAAATATACGATTAAAGTAATGAGATGAGAGAAAAATAGAGAGAGATAAGGCAAGAAGAATAATGTAATAAATGCACTAGAACGTGAAGCATAAAGATTTTGATGGCAATGCAAAACAAAAACGGTCGATTTGGACAGCTTTTTTGTATGTTTTTTTTTTGGTTTAATGAAGCAAATATAAACGGAAAGTAGATGGATTGGTTGATGCAACAACGGAAAATCATGATTAGCGCGATCAGGGAACGTATATTTGGAGCCTGTGGATAAAAACAACGGTCGGTGAGAACGGAGAGCGTCCAGAAATATGTTGGATGTTTTGCTTTCTCCCGCACACGGCCACCTTTAGGGGAGATTGAAATGAAACATTGTCGTTTTAAAAAGATTTAATAAAACACAAACTTACACGCACACCGTTAACCGATACAGTATAGGTAAGGTACGGAACAGGTTATTTAATCTAAAGCCACATACCGGGATGCTAGAGGGACAATCTAGGATTGCTGGGTAAAAAAAAAAGGTGGACAAAGAAAAACCAAACAACACACAAACGAATGGGTGCCGCTTTTCACGTGGTAAACGAACGGAAAACAAATGGAAAAATAGATATTTGCCGCTGGTTTTGAGTAGATAAGGAGCGTTTGACTAAACACGAATCGATCGAAGGCGGGGTTGAGTTGACCCGAAGGGGGAGAAGGGATTTGTTCGATGCAGTCGAGGAAACACGCTTACACGGGCTGCTCAAAGTTGAAGTACTGTACTTTGTGGAGCGTCATTGCCGTTTGCGGTTTTTGGGTTTGTTTAATCAATCGATGCTTGGTTTATTGAGTTAATTTCTTCGCTGCGGGACATGTTTGCTGTTGTTGTTGTTTTTGTTGCACACATACAAAATGGCAGAACGGAAAAACAAAACCAAAACAAAACAACGTTACAACTTGAAAAAGTGGGGGGCGCACGGGGTTGGAGGATATAGAAAAAGAGAGAGAGAGTGAGAGAGCTATTCACACACGGCTACTATTTTACGGTTGGCGGTTAACGAGTTCGAAGCTCGGATAGAAAAGCGATATCATAAATCAAGACAAAACGCACACACACACACACGCACACGAAAACGCATTCTGCCATTCGGGCCGGTAGCGAGCCTCGGTCTTTTGTGAGGTGCTTCGCGGTGAATGGCGTTACCGCGGGCCGACGGTGGCTCGCTGTCATTGTTCTGTTTGTTCAGTGATCCGATCGCCAAAAACCCTTTCTTGGGCAGTTTTGCGGCGTACTGTTCGGCGTAGATGTATGTTTGTAATACTGTTTGCTCTGCTTCTTCGGCTTTCGCTCTTACTGCCGGTTAAATACATCCAGAAATCATCATCAATGCCAACCACTTGTTGAAATGAGTGATACAGTAGCATAACAACGAATATACAATGGACAAACATAATGAATGAACGGTTTGGTTTACACACTAGCGAGTTCCCTTTTTTAGCGGGAGTAAATAAGTAAAGAAAATTACACACAAACATTAACAATTCATTAGCTTATCACAGCTTCGGTTAAGTTGCATTGTATTGTTTGAATTTTTTCACAATATTAGACAACGCGGAGATAATGCCATTATATTCTTCTACTCTGAGAAAATCTTTATTATTAGGAGAGATTAGTTAAGTTTTACAAATTTAATTTGTTAATAGAAAATATTTTTTGGTAGTATTGAAAGATTGATTAAAGCGTACAGCTGGACACTAATTGAATCAAATTATATTGTTTTTTATCAATCAATCAATGTAAATTTCATTCATAAGCATTTATATCTTCAAAAAGATGTTGATTGAAAATATTCATCACGAATACAATTTTTTTTTCAACCATTTAGACAATAAGACATTTAGATATAAAATCTCAAGTGTGTGGATATCTGTAATAATTATAGCAAAATTGGGTAAAAACACTAGATATATGTTCAAAACAGCATTGGACACAACACTTCAAATTCCAAAATAATGGTCGGTTATCGTTTTTATATGGAAGAAATCGAGTAAGTTCCAGCAATTCAGTCACGTCCTGTGGTGACAGTATGTTGGTCATTTGCTGGAAGCTAGCTGAACATAGAGAATGTGTCGGGTAGTTTGTTTTAGCATTTTGTTTGGATTTATATGAGCTGTTTGACGGGAAATATGAATTATATTATGACAAACACTCGCCTAATGCTCGTTTAGTGCAAATTAGTACAGCTTGTTTGTTTTAGTACAACATAAATGCTCTGATAGCTCAAACATATATGGTATGCATATTTTACTATATTTACAAATGGTTTTAATTGTTTGTAAATATTGCTTTCATAATTAAGATTTTTTTTTGGCAAATTCTTATCAAACATTGAGTTATAGTGGCAAGATGGAAATGTTTAAAATGGCTCGAATATTTAATGATAACAGTAAACAGCAGAGAAGAAACTGTTGGCCAAGAAAAATGCTAGACAAAACATCCTCTTCAAACGTAAAGAACTATTAACATACAACAAAAAAAACTGTAAAACTAACACAAAAAACGAAGAGCCTCAAACAGTGTCGTATCGAGTGAAACATGAAGATAGATTGAGAGTTACAAGTTCGCTGTAGTTGAAGATATAGAAATTGAGCAATAAACATGAGGAATAAACATGAGGCCAAACCTATCGACGATAAATTCTGTTCAGTCACGCCAGAAACACGAGAATGCCTCAAGCGGCTCAACGCTTCCCAACCAGATGGCAACGAACAAAATCAAACACACATACACACACGGTCAAACGGCGGCGCTCAGTTTTGTTTTATTGATAGCGAAACGATACGAACCGATATGGGAAACAATAGCGAAACATAAGCATGGTCTAGTGAAACGTGAAGCCATCGCTGCGCCAAGGTTGCGGCCGGGCTCGGATTCGTAAACGATGGATCGTGATGATGATGTTTGATAGATAGTCAGATGTATAGAAATAGAAAGGTTAAAATGGGGCGCAAATACGGGATTAAATATGGCTGGCAGGTCGAAATGAGCGCGGATGATGACGGGGGGTGGACGGGGTGGAGAAAAAAAAAACAAAAAAAAAATACATGTAAATGGAGTAAAAAAGGGTTAACGCTGGGGAGAGCGTGGTAAGGCTGGATCGTTTTATATTTATATATGTATATATAGATATGTGGCGTTTACGATTACGAAACATGCATGCACACAACCGGCGTATTCAGGGTTGTGAGACGCAAAACAAGGAAAACCACGAAACCAAAAGAAAAAAATCCAAAACGAACCGAACGGAAGGCGAACAACAGAGATCAAGGTTGGGCGGGTTGGTTTTGGCAGGTTTTGAAAGACTGCCGTGTCCTTCCGGCCATGGTCGATCAACCAACCCGGGTGTTTTACGGCTGGCGAAAAGGGGAAGAGGGGTAGGAGCAGACGGAATAGTGGAGTGGAACCACGAAAGGTTAAACCATCAGCGTTCGGGGGGTGGTAACAGTCGTTGGTGGGAAGTGAAAAACACGCAGCACAAACTGACGGACAAAACGAGATTGTCCTGTCAGTTTCGGAACCATTTTCGAAACGTTTCCGTTTTCGATGCTAACTGTGTGGTAATTGTGTGTGTTCTCTTTATGTGTGTGTGTATATTGGTGTTGCTGTTTTGTGTGAGTGGTGGAATAGAGGGAGAAAATTATCTGCCAGCTTTAGATGCTTAGAGACATGTTCTTCGTGTTGAGGTCCTTGAAAATTGATTCGATATCACATTTAGACGTGGGAAGGAAACGCTTGATGGTTTGGGTGTCTACTTCCGATTTTCAGCAAAAAAACTGCTTTAGACAGAAAGGAGCGAAAGAGAGACAGGGAGAAAGATAGAGAAAAGATAGAGTGGTTGAGAAAAGAGGTAGAAACAGTAAGAAGTTGTTTGGAGGATTGGGGATCCGGTGGAAACGAAAACGAAACGTAAATAAGGCAAATTCATACAAAACGTAGCTGCACACGCACACAAACACACATACACACATACATAGTGACGAACTATATAATAGTTATATGTATAGAGAGAACGGAACGGTTTTAGTAGGGGACCCGGAAGCACATCTGTACTATGAGCGGCTTAGACAAGCTGGTGATCTGATCGCTTTCCTCTATCGTACAGCCGAAAGGTCAGCTCGGTTCGGTTATCTGCAAAAGCTCTCAAGCACTTTGACAGCTGGGGTTTTCCAAACGGCACCTAGCTACAGTACCGTTTCTCAAGCATTGGAACGATATAAAATGTATAACGAGTATTACGCACTTTCCGGACCATTTCTGTATGGCGCTCGGACATTGCTGCACAGATCCAGCGCGGGGTTTTGCGAAAAGAAAACAAACGAAACGTTACGCCTGTTTTGCTATTTCCTGCTCTAGTGTTTCTAATGTAGTAGTACATCGAGTTAGAAACGTAATAATCTAACAACACATTCGTAACAGCAACGTTAGATAGACATGAAGCGTTGAGAAATTGTAAACACAAACAGCAAAAAATATATAGGACTAACGAAGGGGCGTTGTTGATTAGTGACGTAGAAGTAGATTGCGATGGTACAACTCGTTCGCAGTGGTTTAAACCAGCGAAACACGGAGCCATCGTATAGCACATGGCTGCCCAACTCGTGTCCGGGGGAGGGCAGTAAAAGTAATGGTACCGGGCTAGGTATCAGGTTGCGGTCGCTTGAACAGTTTCGTCGTTGAACTTTGGTTGTTCTGCTCGTGATAAGTATATCAAGCAAATGATAAAAATAAATTACACACTTAGATGCATGTTTTTTTTTGTTTGTTTGTTTGTCGGAAAACATTATGACTATGCACACATACAACAGACAGCAAAATAGTAAGAAAGAGATAAAGACAGCGAGAGAAGAAGAACGGAACGCGTTGCACGCTAGTGCAACCGGATATATATGTTATTCGGAACATCGAACAATGGGCACAACCCGCCCCCACACTGGCAAAGGCCGAGATGCGTTCGGTGCCATCGTTTGCTTTGCCAGTGCGCCAGGACGTTGCGAAGCAGTCGTTTTGCTTGTTTTCTGGAGGTTCTATGACATATCAGGCTTCTGAGCTTATTACATGTATCTGGTTTGCTGCGCACTGATATACTAGAGAGTGATTTGAATTCAAATTCGTTTGCACCTTACTTGAGATTTAGTTTCGAATAATTTAGACAACTTTTGAAGGGTATTATTGGGCAGTATTGGAGGGTTTTTTTTTGTTGTTGTTGTAGTTTGTGGTGAGGGGGGGAAACGCTTAGAATGTAAGTTAAAATGAAGGGCATTGTTCTATGTACCATTAGCACTTCCGACACTGAACTGATACTCAGCACATACATGGTAACACCAACCTCCACTGGGGGACCTGGAACAGAGTTTGCAATTCGAGATGAATTTGATTTGATTGTTTTGTGTTTTTGGATTCGGTGTGGAATATCATTAGACATGGGCACCAGAATGAGCCTCTCGAGCAACGAAGGGAGGTAAGGCGGAAGGATAAGGTAAACGAGAAACCGACACCAACCAACACAGAAATGGCCGAAGTTTAGACGAACTCGGGAGAAGAAACGGCGTCAGAAGAGTGAGACTAAACCTTTTGACATTACAACAGGGCGTATCGAAGGGAATGGGAACAGAAGGAGGACGAAAATCAGAGAGAGAAAGAGAGAGAGAGATACGAGGAAGTGGGATAATGAGTCAAATATAACAATGAAAGCATTAATGATTCCCGGATATTCAAGCCCAATCATGAGGAGTAGCCATGTTTATTTTGGAAATTATTGCCTCACTTATGGACGTTTCCCACGTCTTGGTAGAAGATGGCTCTGCGGAGTTATACATGGACGGGGACTGGAAAGGTGGGTCATCGTTGAACAAACCAAAAACTAGGAACAAGACAAACTAAGGGATAACTGGACATGAATAAATATGAGCTGCGTCCTTTCGCAGCTAGTACTCCCAGCCCCGGGGCACTTCGACTTCCAACCGGCGGACATGGAACGCTGGATGGATGAGATGATAATGTGAGACCACATTGATGAATAATCCATTTGCTTGAGAACTTAAAGTGTAGCGAAGTTGAGCTCATCAATATGGTATGTTAGGTAACAGTTTCGGTTTCGGAAGAAGCAGCAAAGAATTAGACAATAGTGTAGCTAATAAACCAATAATATGAAATTTGGAAATATAAGGACATACATTCATTAAGGGGGTTTTAGTCGAATATTCATCGCTGAAATTGAACAGGTTTGTTAAAGTGAGACTCAGAATTCGATGATTTAGTATTTTGTTTTTAAAACATCAAATTATGTTAAATGGTTTATCTCTTTGACGAATGGAAAGTTGTAGAGGAGAGCTTCAGTTTAACATTAGATAGTTTGAAATTAATGAATAATGCTATTTTCCAATAAAAAAGCTCATAATTCTGAACATGTGAAATATTGAGAAAAACTAAAGAGATATTTTTCAAAATCTCAAAAGAAGACTACTCGTTCATCAATTACAAATAAGTATCAAAGGATGCATTTCAAGAGTGATATTCATAAAGTCATTCGCGATGCATTATCCAAACCAAACTTCACAAACTGAACGCTGGAATTCAAACGCTATCGTAGTTGCTGCTTTGAGCAGAAACACATTCCGGCTAGTGTTGGATGATGGTTCGACATGCTGGTTTGTTATTGCCAACCTTTCCTTATGATGTTTTCTGGAACTACCAACGTGTGGCATTTGCGCTTGTTGCATTCTGTTGTATTCCTTCTCTTCCAGACGATAACGCATTTTCGTGTGCGAGTGAGTGTGCGTGCGTTGCAAAACGAAAATTTCTGTCACCGAGCGCAGCAGCAAAAATTGCCACTACTTTCGCGAACGGCATTAACTCGGCAGGAAAACAAGATGCAGAACTTGTTAGTCACAAGGGATTTGTTGATATTATTTTTCAATATGCGATACTAGCAATGAATAGATCTCAGGCTTTATCTTTATCTTAGCGGAAGATAAATAATATTATAACTCAAAAATTGATTGGTGAAATACGAGTTGGAAGAGATAAAAGAGGAGCTATTTCTTTCGCAAAAATAATTCTTCAAGGGGAAGAAGAAAAAGTTGCCGCATGAAAGCATAATAAACCAACATATTATTTAACAGCTCTCTGTTCCTGTAGCTATCACTTTATAAGGAACCATCTGTTCGAATTTTGGTCAGCTAGCTTCACAAAATGTTGACCGTAGCATTGAGTTTTAAGCTGCCCGGGGGTGAAAATATCACTTTGTCAAAAGTTTCATTGTTTCCAAAGGCCACAAGTTGAGCCATGGGTAAGGCTTGGGCGCACAATGCAGATAGCACACGGTACGAATCTGTCCACTGTGGCAGAACCACAGTTGGAATGATGATGTCTTCTGCTTTGGATCATTCCGCTTCAGACGAATGGGCCGTAATCTAAATTGAAATGCATTGCATTTCGTTGCACCGCTTGTGCAACTGCATCCCCGGGGGGATTTTGTCTGTACCAAAAAAGGCTTAGCACTTCCGTCAGCACCGTTTTTGTTTTTTTTTTTTGAGGTTGAGTTGGTTTTCCGAGCAGATAAATACTTTGTGTGTGTGTGTGTGTTCCTTGTTTGCGTGTCGTTTCTTTTTTTCCATAAGTTTGTTGGACAAAAGAGTCTGTATGGAAGGATGGAATATGTATGCGAGTGGAGGGTTGTGTGAGTGGAAGTTTGAGTTCGCTTCCGGGGTCAAATGGGCCGGAGAGCACTGGCGAAATGATCATTCTGTTTGCGTCGGAGTTTCAGTTGAAAGTGTTGAAAGAGAAACAATTAACACTGCTTTGCGGAGCGTATCGAACGGGATGAGCTGTACACGAATGTGCATTAGAAAAGATTTAAGCGAATTATAGACGTATACAACAGGCCAAGAGGTTTGGTATCTTTACGTACAAACAATGTTTTACATCACATTCAAGTACTCTCATACCGGTCTTTGTAAAGCAGCGATAATCATTTCAAATAATTTATTAACTACGGAAAGAATTTGTTTTGTTGAGTATTTACTGTTAAAAGAATTGGAAATTGTTATTTTAATCTAATTGTATGTGAAATGTGTTAATTACGGATGAAAATACAATTGTAAGCATTTATTTTGTGTTTAAGTGTGCTGTTGCATAATGTTAAACCAAAACACATAAAACGAAACTTTCGGGTGAGTTTGTTGGTGTAAACGTTGTGCATGTAGGATGAAAGTGACCGCAAAGAACGATGCGCAAAATGTGTATTGTCCGTATGTTTGGTGTTTTTGGTGTGGTGAATGTAGAACGATACGTTTAACATTAACGGTGCGGGTTGGAATATTTTCGTGTACAAGACCCAGAGGTTTAGTAGAAGATAGGATGTGTGTGTGTGTGTATGTGGGGTAATATTCTAGCAAGGACTTGACAAAAAAAGGCAAACGTGTGCTTCAGCTAACGAACGAGACAAATACATCGAAATTCGCTACGTAAGATCGCTACAACATTGAGCGCAGTTAAGGTGATATAGCAATATTGGCACTTTTCTCATCGCCAGAGAGCTAAGATCTGTACGAAAACATAAATTGTCCGTACGCTTTTGCATGATCGACGCAAAGTTACTGTTGCAGTGATTCGAAAACCATTCAGGGATATCAGAACAAGCGGCAAGGAATGAAAAGATAATACTTGGAGAAAAATTAGAAGAAAAAAAATCAAAGTCTTAAATTTATTCCAAATTTTTGGAAAATCTTTAAAAACATGATAAAAAAGGGATTACAATGCTACAATGGGTGAATAAGGTGAGAAGAATTATAACGAAAGTGAACGCTTGGAAGCGTCCGGTGGCATGTACAGTTTGTGTGGTGACTGAAAAATAAATAACGTTCAAAATAGTAGAAATCGATAAATTATACTACCAAAACATATAAAACGCCTGTGCTAAGAAACACTCTGGCAAAAGACGTTGGGTATGTGAAAAGTTCACAAAAAATTATAAATGTTGTAATTATTAATTTGCCATAGCACAAAGAAAAGTTTGTGTGAAATAGGAAAATAAAATGAACACACGATCAAATCAATAATGAAGGGGAAATTAAAAATCACCTGCATAAAGTTTTTATAACTACTCATAGCTCGTTCTGCGTTAGTGTTATGCCTGAGTTTGGGGTCTAGATAGGATAGTTGGTTACATTACTTTTGAATATTAGACTAACAACAGTGGCACTAAACGAACATCGGTGTTATAAATCATTGGAACCCCCTTTAGCGAGTGGTTCGTGGGTTGGGGAGATAGAGAGAAGGAACACATGGGGGTTGGTTAAAAGGAAATAATAGCTCTTTGCAGAGAAGGTACTTAGTCATATGAATTGTACCATTTTAACTTCAGACAGCGAACTGATAGACAGCACATACATGGTGACTCCCACTTCAACCGGCGTTCCTGAAACACGGATAGTTGTGGTAAGAAAAACATAATGCATCAGATTAAAACAAAGGTTTCAATTGAGCACACAGCTCGTAACGGATATGCTGTAAGGTAAGAAAGCTGGGGGAGAAAAAAAAACCAAAAGGTAAGAATGCACGTACAACCGGCATACGGTCACGATCACGATACAACAACAAATAGTCAGGCAAAGAATAGGTGTACCATTTCGTGAAGTTTGGAAGTATTCTGGATTAAAATCTACTACTGCACAGTTAAATGTTTTTTTTTGTTGTTGCCCTCGTTTTGCCGAAACGACGCCATACTGCTTTTGTTTTGCCACCGGTGTGAGGCATTAGGCCAAAAAGGGTTTCGGTAAATACGAGCAAACACAACTGCGCACACACTTGCTCAACGGCTAAAGCAACAAAGTAAACGGGACGAAGAACTCAGAAGAAACAGGATTATGCTAACGCTAACTCAAAAACCTGCCTCGAAACGGATTTGAGTGAATAGGGATGCATGAACCATTAAGAAAACAGAAGGAAAAAAAAAACGGAATCAACAATGCACACAAACAGACGTAGCTGCAGCAGGAGGGATTACATTCATCGGTCCCGATGACGTTTATGTTTTTGGTTTGTATTTTTGTTTTGGGTACGAAATTGAACGTATGCCGCCATTTGCTGTACCATGGGTAGGCGTTCTAGCACAGTCGTAGCGCAGAATGGGAAGATTCCGGAAGCACTCACACCAGGTTATTATTAGAAGAAAAAAAAAACGTAAAAAGGAAAGAAAACATATTGACATAAATGGTAAACGCTGCTTGTACGAGCAGGTTACAGCACGAGCGAGGTGAACGATCTACATTCACGGTTTTGTTTGGTGTTTTGGCTGATCGCGTTGAACATTCCCACCAACAGCAGTGCCATTGCATCTCGTTCGAGGAGACAGGTGAGATAATGTTCGTTTAAGACGTATAGTATGGAAGTATGTCAGAAGAATCATTCCGTACTTGCACAACAGTTCTAAAGTAGGAAAAAAAAACACGAGGGGGTTAAAAAAAACTACTATCACAATAGGCAGACAAAAGAATGGAAACAATAGTAACACTTTCATATCATGGGGTATTTTTTTTTGGCTTGAAAACACATACACATGTAGGGAACAACGAAAGCTGTCGAACATTGTACAGCAAACGGTCACTGGTCCGTTGATTACACGCTTTCTCTCTCTGTACTGTGTTTAGCCTGGAAATGGAGGCGCCTGGTACTTTGTTAGATTTGTTTTTCCCCTGTTGCGGAGAGTAGTTTAAGTTCGTGATGTTTTGGACTAACGCTGGGGAACGGTGAAATATTGTCCGACGCGCGCAAAAAAAGCTATTGGGTGGACGGAAAAACAAGCAACTCAATTCGGGAAAGGTGTAAAGGTGGAAAACCCTCTGTATGGGGCATGTGTTACGCGACGGGGCATTGGACCGGAACAAACAAACTGGAACGTTTTCGTTTCAGTTACATATGTGACAAAAAAAGACAGATCTAGAGTTTGGTGGTGTGTGCGAACAAAAAAATCCCCTGTGAAAACGATCTTATCGATTGCATATGTTCGTGAGGGGGTTGGGTTGGTGGATTCTTTCTGTTACTCCATCGAGCTTTATATCAACCACAGGACACACCTTTTTCTGTTTGCGAGGAGATTGTTTACCAACGAACCCGGGGTACATTGTGACGAAATTTGACTACTGCACCAATCGCAATCGTGTGACCGTCAATATGTTTGCTGTGTTTTTATGTTTACAAACACTGCCAAGCAGCTCATCAACTCGCGTGTGTATGCTCGATGTACCAAACGTTGACCAAGGTGTATGAGAAAAGAAATCCTTCTGATACAGCATCATGTGCGAATGGATGGTCTGTATGGTTCCTATCATTCGCTCTGGGAAATAACAGAAATAGAAACGAAGGAGAACGTGGCATATTTAACCCTGTTCCCTGTTGTTGGGGGAGTTTTTACCTTCGCAGCAGAGAAAAGTTCGAAGTAGGAAAAAGCGAGTGAATCGTTCTGGAAT
This sequence comes from Anopheles minimus, assembly GCA_000349025.1. Taxonomy (NCBI): domain Eukaryota; kingdom Metazoa; phylum Arthropoda; class Insecta; order Diptera; family Culicidae; genus Anopheles; species Anopheles minimus. Next base: position 7,909,469 of record KB663721.1, read on the forward strand.
TTCTAGCTCACAGTGGAAAAAAATAAAACCCCAAAAACTCATGCACAAAACAGCGCCTCCAGTGGAAAAGTAAGAGACTCCATCGGGGAAAGATATGATGAGTGGCGGAACCACATCCACAGTACCTCGTGGAATCCCAATCCATGGGAGAAAACAGAAAAATTAATTAAAACAAACAGGTTAGCACATACGCACACACACACACACACACACACACACACACAAACACGGGGCGATACAAGATTGAAACGTGTACAGTACTCGCTTCAGTTCCAGTTCCCCGGGGGTGTATGGTTTTGTTTGCTAAATAGGTTCGCCGCGTTTTCTCCTTCTTCGTTTTGCGTTGTTTAGGATTTTTCTCGCAAAACGGGCAGCAAACTTTGCGCTTGCGGTAGATCAACTGGCCCAAGAAGCGGGACACACAGGCTGTGTTGATACGGTTGTTTCCACCTTGTCACGCCCAGGAAAAAGGTGAGTTCGAACCAAGGCAGTAGCCCAAAACCGGCGAACCCGGATGCAGCTTGTGTGCACGGCAAAAACAAAATTTGAACAACTTGCTTTTTTTTTTGTTTCGACATTGTTGCTGCCTTAGTGCCTTGGTGGTTGTGTGGCAGTGTGTGATGACTTTTCAGCCCCAGAACAACAATCGTGATCGAGTGTGGTCTTGCAAAATGGAGTTCCTTCCCTGTTGACCACTGTATGTTTTCATGTTTTCCCGGCCATGGCGGCCATATTGCTTGCGGGCAGGTTGTTCTCACAAGGTGTGTGTGTGCTGTGTGCTGCTTTTGTTATCAGTTTACGAAACGCTAGTTTCTGCACTCCACCCGGACATGGGTGCAAATGGCGGGAGGGTGGAAAAACACGATAGCGTATCCGGGAATGAACTGTTTCGTTTTGCAAAACGGTACTCCATGCGGTGTACTGTTTGTCGTGTTTTGGACTAGTTGTATTTGATGTTGTGTCTTTTCAGCTTCCACAAGGAAGGTGTGAGAACACAAATGAACTCGTTTCATTCGTTTAATCGTTTGCTTAGTGGACATTCCCAAACAGACTGTATTAACATGGTTGCAAACAAAAATGTACCAGTCTTCAACAAAAGCTTAAGCAATTGCTTTAGATATTATTTGGTGATAAAAATGTCCAGTTTGATGTCTAATATCAAGCTACAAATTTGAAAAGAGCTTACATAATAAGTTTGGAGCTCATTCTCATTTAAGTGGTTTCTAAAAAATTGATTACCATAATGTTTTCTTTTATAAACGATCCCAACTTCCAGAATTCCTAGACGGGACAGAGGAGCACATCCTCAAAGAAGCAGAAGAACGTAGGGTACAAACTTTGGAGGACAGACTACTATTGGGGGACCTTCCACTAATACAACACCCCAGCCGAAGGTATCGATGGAACTCGGGAAGACATTTGGTTAGCGACGACGACGACGATTCCACACGGCTGATGACGGCTTTTTATTTACGAGGGGATGCGAGAAGACCGTTGAACGAGAAGAGATGTTTAGTAGCACATCATCGAAACAGTAATACGTACCTCCATAGTTCGGTCTTACTCTTTTATCGTAACCAACGCTGAACGAATCTAGAATGGCTGATATATTGACATCACCGAGCATGCTACCACCTCCGGTCCTGCAATGGAGAGAAAAGATTGCAGTTAGTTACGTTTGTTGTGTTATTCGTTTGAGGGATTGGGTTAAACTACTCTACCAAATGGAAGCTATAGAAGTAAAAGTTTTAGTGGAACACCGAAGATATAGCTTCCTTTCGCCATATTCGAGGTGTAGGAGCGTTTGAATGACGCGACGAGTCGTTTGAAGAACAAACTAGAACTGCATATCTTTATTTACCGCTCCAGGTTTCTATGGTTGCTAAGAACAGTACAGTACAACCATGACAACTCAATTGCTACCGAGGTGTGCTAGATCAAACTTTGTTGAAGCATGAGTTTATATGTTAGTTTAGAACAATAGTTCCAAGTTCTCAAAATCTGACACAACTACTATTCACTTCTTGGATCCAAAATCTGGCATCTTCTCCAGAATAATCTTGCACTGCGACGTGTAATTTGGCTGTGATTCGGTAAATTTATGGCGTTAACTGCTGCGTTAGATGAGTGGACCAGTACGGATAAAGGAGAATAAGGGAGGTCAGTAACAGAATTGCTAGAAGTGAAAGTGCTAGAGAGACCAATCGTTCTGTATTTGCTAGAATGACCCCGTACACAACCATGGAGCTGGATTGTTTATGGTGGGAGGGATAGTAAGAGGATCATGAGTTTATGATTGTTGGACATGGTGTTCCAGCTTTCCATGGAAGTGAGAAATTTTAGCCAAACTCCCCATGCCATACACACATCCCTGCGCAATGTTGGAGCCTGGACCCAGGGCGGAGTATTTGAACGTGATGATATTGATAATAAATTTTTGAACCACCTAGCCATCCCGGAATATCCTGAGTTGCAGACCACCGTGCAGTTAGCTTATCCTCCTTTCGGACACAAGGTAAGTGTTTCGGGTTAGGGCGGAAGATAAATTTATACACAAGAATTAATGAAATTCCACTGCACATAGAGCTATGCTGTTGGGAATGGAGCAAAGCAAAAATGTGATCGTACATCAAAAGTTGTGCTTGCTCGGGAACAACGGGCCAACACAACTAGTGTTCTATATGCTGGATGCTGGATAGACGTTATAATTTATAGGGCTTTAGATATTCTAACGATATTTTGCCTGGAGACTGTCGCAATTGCTTTAGCTGTTGTTGTGTGTATTTTTCTTTCAATTGATGCCCGGATACTTCTATTTTTTGTAGGAAAAAGCATTCAGAAATGAGAAAACGGCAATAATGGAAATACCCTCAATGACATCCCATTTTGTTAAAACGGATATCGTCAAGTGGGGGATGTTAAGTTAACTGGAAGAACAAAGCGACGATGGGTTTTCATCTCCTCTGATTAACGACCCAACCGGAAGGTTCAGAATGAGTTAAATGTATTTTAGGATGGGAAACACGAACACAAAATCAGGGACGTTTGTTCGGGGCACTGCAACCCGGAGCGCGAAGGGCGAAGGGTTTCTGCTCAGCAAACAACTGGGTGGTGTACGAGTGCTGCGTCGGTAATTCGAGAGAGTACATACAGCGTGGACGTTGGAACGCGTTTTTTTCTCACTGAGCACTCATATCCTTTTCGCTCACCACAATCTCTCGTGAGCTGTATTTGCTCCTTTAGCATGTGAGATTGTGTGCGTACTACGAGTAGAAAAAGAATCTCCTACAACATTACTGTTTGCGATCGTGTGAGTGTGCGTGCTTTTGTGTGTAGCAGAATTTCCCAGGGTAGCTCGTTACACTGTTAATAACAGTATCGCTAACCATGCCGTTTGATGGTGTTTGTTTGTTTGCGGATGTGTGGTGCTGTTATTATGATATTTATTTTTCTCCAGAGAATGTAGGCATGCAATCGGCAAAATGTTCGTAGCGCAAGCTTTTCGGGCCAAAAAGCTTGTCAATGCTATTTGGGAACACCCTTTGCAAGCTGTACTTAAATATGTGTATAGTGTAGCAGGTACGCAACCGAGGTCCTCCCGGGATCCTCTGAACGGTTTGAGAGATGTGTATGTCTCGGTATTCTGTTTACTTTACAGCTATCGTTTTGGTTGTTGGCTTCTTTGGTAACCGTTTCGGGTGTTGCTGATTTAATTTTCAACGTGTCGGGTTTTTGTTCATCATAAAAGTATTAAATCTTCCCAATAAAATAGGAAGAGATGGATCTTTAAAAGAGATAATAAGAGCTTCAAAGAGACGTATTGTAAATTAATTACTTCTAAAAATCGTCAAGAGTAAATAATTTATGTAATATTTGAAAAGAAATCAAGACTTCTTGAGGTAAAATGCGTTGTAGCGCTACTCCATCTTCGAATCACGCTACACCACTACCCCGGTTGACCCGCTGGTGCACGTTTAGTGCGCGGCTGGAAGTGCTATTATAGCCTACCAAAGGGTACCCTTACCACCCATCCCACTGTGCCGAACGCTTTCGTGCCAATGGTTGGTTAGTCAGCGTACATAATTTATGTCGGACGCACTAAGAAGCGTAACCAACAGGGCAGTGGTGCGCTTTGCCGAGGACTGCCGTTCTGTACGGTGTCTCCGTACCGGGGCTTTGCCCATCTGACCGAACCTGCGTGCGTGAAGTCGAAAGCCATTTGCAATTCCATGGTATGATTTACCAGCCAGCCAACGAGCAACGGCAACAACGAGGGGGCATGTGTGTACGGGATCAATTTGATTTTCATCCAACTAGAGTCTCCTGCAATTATCCCTGCTGTGAAATGAGTGAAATAACTATGCCAAACCACAACAGAGCAGCTGGAGCACCGGTGGCACAGCCTGTCCGCCAATGGCCAGGAAGGAAAAGGCATGCTAACCGTACGGATGGGAAGCACCATGGTTCCATTTCCGGTCATAAAAATAACCACCCATACCCTGTGCGCCTCCGGGTGCCTTTTCTGGATCGAGGAGTACACTCCAGAGACGCACAGTATGCTGTTCGTTCCGTGCCGTTGCTTTAAAAGGTTTAATTTACGATCTACGTCTCGGTATTGTCCCTTTCGGGAAAGGATTCGCAATGCTCCGGGGTGGGGGTGGGGGTAAATGGAGTGCCTCCAAGGCGACGATATGAGTGTGCGCGGTATGCTAGTGAGTGCCATAAACTCGATTCGGTTGCTTTGGTTTTGGAGCGGGCGAAATTAGCTTACAAATGAGTGCAAAGTGCGGTTGCCTGCTATGGGAACATTCAGATAGCTAAATGATGACCTGCCCATGGGAAAGTGGAAGTGGAAGGTGGACCCAAAAGTGGCAGCTAACATTAGTACATTTGGATAGTGTAGATTCCCCTTTGTGTTTAAACTCTGAGTATTTTGAAATAAATTCAAATCAGCTTGTGAAAGAAAGTATCTAGTAAATAAAAAAAAATAATACTAACTATATAAACTGATTTTCGTCTATAACAAGGTTCCATTAAAGAAGAGGTGATTTAACGCTTCCATTTTAAAACCACATAAATAATGGGCCCCCAAAGGCGAGCCTGAGTTTAACTGGCGGCGAAAGAAGCTCGTGATAATCTTCGTGTATTTTTTTCTTCCAATTTTTATGTCTATTTATGATTTCCTTTACCAAACAGGCTATACCCTGGCAACCGATTCCGGTGGAAATCATTTTCATTTCTTGGCTCATAAAGTATCGCCCAGCATTTCACATCATATGTCCATCAAGCAGTCGATCGTTTCATCCATTCATTTCAACAGAGAGATGTGAAGTCTTTCACCCGCACATACAAAACAACCGAAGCTACATGACATTCCATTCCAGGGATGTTTCGTTTCCGCCTGCGTCGCTGGGCCCCGTTGCTGGGCGGTCGTTTGGCTGGGACTGTAATCAAATTTATGTTGCTTTTCTTGCAGGTTGTTTTTTTATGGGTATCTCCACCCAATTTTACTGGTTCCCTGGGGAGCGATGCTATTCAGCTGGCGAGGATAGAACGGGCCATGAAGCGGACGGTTGGCTGCCAGTAGTGGCAGGAGATTAAAGCAAACGCGTCGTAACGAGTAAAAGGATGGAAAGCTTTTCATTTTAAGCAGCTTGTTTTTTTTCCCCTTTTTGCTCTCGTTCCAGTGAAAACTTGCAGTCAGTTGACCTGCTTTAGATGTAGAGTGGAGCATGAGGGAAAGGACGGGATGAAACGAACGAAGGAAAGGATACGCCTCCCCAAAGGCATTTTTGCACGATGCGAAGAACTGCCAGCATCTGGGGCTAAGGTCTGAGGGGGCGCTTAGGGAGGTTAGTTTCAGGAAGGGAGAAAAAAAAATACTGCCAGAGTTAACCGAATGAGTTCGGAACGAACGGGAACGGAATCGTTTTCAATCCTCTTCCGGTATTCCACGGGGAACGATTCGCGTAGGATAAATCCATCTCATTTACGATGCGCACGCAGCGAAGACGACAAATGGGGGAGAACCAAGAAAAAACACACACACAAACTCCCCACCATCACGAAAAGACATTCTCAATACAATCTTCGTTGGCAAAGGAATGATGGAAAGTTCTGGTCCGGCCCACCATTGCCACCTTTACCAGCAAATGAACCCTACCATGGAAGACAAAATGCGCCCGCCGAGCACAAGGGAGCGGAAAAGCAATGAAAACAAACTATTAATTCTGATTATAAATCCCCAATCGCGTTTGCTGGCAAACGCTGACAAATCCGTTTTCATTAATCACAGCTCCAGCCCCAGGAAAGGGGACGGGACGAGTCACTGTGGGGTGGGGGAGAGTGGGGGGTAGGGATTTAAAGGTGCGGCAGAACGACAGTGTACAGTGTGAGCAAGTAATGGGTTTTACGTTTCGCACGGAATACCCAAAGATTTCCAAACCCAAGCACAGATAGTCGCGAAGGAACGGAGCCAAGGGAGCAATCTTACGACAGCATCAAATAACTGACGGAGTGCGTCATGGAGCGATCGTCGGAAGGGGTTGAATAGGGGGAAGAATTCGTTCGCCGAGTACACCCAAGCACCTGCTCACCTTCATGGGTCCGATGGGATGGCCGTGATTACAAGCTTGGAAAGAAATTAAAAAAGCAACTCTTTTATTGCTAGCATATCTTACGTTGGAAACTGTTTTTTTGGTTCCATCGCAGATAAGGTGAAGGCGAGACTCGGAAGCCAACCGAAGGTTCTGTAGTATCTCTGATTTATTTTGCACGGATTTAATGCAGTGGCGGGAAATGGAAGGAGAAATTCATTTTCGAATCATAAAACTTGAGAAAACACCTTCAAGTGGGTGTTTTTATTTTTATGTATTAAAAATCGTCAGAATGCAAATGAAGAATAAGCACAAAAAAGCTTCATAATGAATAGGAGTATGTATTTGAACAGTTTATACTCTCTTCGTTCATCTATAGCTAAATTCTGCGAGATTTCTTTCTATCAAAATCTTATCTTGAAGTTGCTTCAGTGTAAGGGCATATTTCACTGAATCCATAATGTTACTGTATTAAACTTTATATGTAAAATGTTTGTAACAGTTTGTTTTCAAGAAGCTTAAATCATACTCTGCAGAAACCCTAACATCCTAACAAATTCCACGAATCGCATGGAGCTGTCACTTATGTTTTCATCTATATTAAGAGAATATAAAGAGACTTGTGATGAACACCCACTTGAAAATGGCGAGCAAAAATGTGCACTGAATGGTAAGGTGCGGAGAACCGTTCATCGCATACATAATACGTCCGTTTGAGTAGATGAATAGCAGAGGCGAAATACATGATACTCATTCACATTCAAACCGACCGTTTCTATCATCAGGCTTGCTCCAACCTGCCCTGAGCGTGCCGTTTGAGGTTATGGAATTTCCTATCAAACTTGGTGTACATAGTGCCACGAGAGAAAATGGAAAACTTTCCATTTCCCAAATATCCTCCCCGGACTCAATGAAATTCCCCGGTCGGGTGAGAAAGTGAGTTGAAATGAATTTTCGATAACTTCATTTGGAGTTTCGGTTTGTGCGGGAGCCGTCTGGGAGCTCTGGCCGGGTGCTGGTTAAGTTGGACGGAATTTCGAAACCATGGACCATCGCCATGGTTTGGCGCTGTTCGAGTGCTGCTTCACGTAGTTCTCTTGAGATTTTAATTATCCTAACGGACCTGACTTATTTTCGACATTCACCTTCGGTCCACGGGCGATATCATATTTCCTCATCCCGCGGGGGGAATATTTTGCAGCGGGCAGAAAACGCTGCCAAAATAAAACGGTGCGCCGTCCGTTGGGAGGAACGAAATTTCATCCCGGCACATTGTTTAGCGCGCAAAACTTTTCATTTGCGCTGATGGGTAGAACAATTTTTTGGTTCGGACGCTCGCGCAGGGGATTCGGGCTGGCAGCTTCTGATGGTATATTAACATATCGGAGCTGAGCTGTCACATAAGCGAGTGGGTACGGTGTGCTAGTTTCCTAGTCCTGTCAGTTTGCCGAGCTGACATCCGGCGGAAATCGCCTCTATCGTCAGCCGGATGCTGGGAGTTAGCTTCTTGCTCGGTATGCTCATGCGACCTCTCCGCCGGTAACGCTTCGTGTATCCTCCACCTCTTCTTTAACCACCGAAATGAGGGCCACATTTAGAGCCAGGGGTCAGGCAAAGCTGGCAAAGCTGGGGCATAACCCCGGGAAAAGCCAAATATGCATAATATAATGAGAATTTTACGCTTCGTTGGCTTAAAAATTATTTCACACTGCTGTGCGCTTACCGGCGATGGTCGGTGAAACGGAAAGAACGGTGGATGTATATATTTTTTAAAACCATCTTTAAACCACCCAGTGCTGCTGCTTCGTACGTTATATGCACGTGTTTAGGGGCGACATACGGCTGATGCGAGGCTGTGTGTCATTTCTCACTCTGACATAATAAAATAAAAAAGGGTGTTGCAACGCAGGGATAAAGATTGAGGTGCTGTCATGCACCCTTTTTATAACTCCTTTCGTATCTTTGCTAAAAAGCAATTATTAATAATATTTTATAAATAGACCGTGCAGGATTACCCTTCTTCTATTTATTAATACATGAGCGGCCAGGCGCCTCCATCGAGTGGAGCCGCCTGGTAGAAATTATGCTTGACGGTATTGAACCAGGTTTGAATAATTATTACGTGTTTTTTACATCATAATTATGCGAATGTAAATCAAATGCGGTAAACAAAAGGAGCATTTATAAGTGTTCCTCAAGTATCCTTTGAGTCAATGGCAATTCAAAAGAAAATGTGTTACCAGTAATAATATTTTCTATCCACGATAACTTTGCTATAATCTTTCCATCGTTCGGGAAATAGGGCTTCTCCTTGCTTTGCATTATCCATGGCTAATGACCGTTGAAGAGGTGGAAAAAACGAACGCCTATCGTATAGCCACTTGGGCCATCTCGATAAAGTGCAAACAAAATCACCCTCAAGTATCGATGGAGATGGCACGCGAATGCGATAGAATGATGTAGCTGATAATTTAGTAAAGAAGGCTCTTTGTTTGGTGTTCCGTGCAGATAGTAGAGGATATGTGAGCTACTGTTATGTCTCAAGAAAAGGCGGTGGTAGATGTAACATGGTTATCTTGACACTACAATGGAACGAATGGTTCTTCATTTATTTCTAGTACTAGGTTTTTTTACTGTATCCAAATATTATTATTATAATAATACATTTCAGATAGGTGTACTTTCTAATCGACTTATACTCAACCTGGCAAAGTAGAATAAAGTTTAAAGTTATTTTATAATATAATAGTTTAATTTGCTTTAAGTTGGGCTCATCTCGAAGCAACGCATCAACGCTTTATTAAAATTTTGAACGCACTTGTTGTACTACTCGGCCCTGATATTCTCCAATTTTCTTAAACAATTTTGGCTTGATGGCAACATTTGTCTAATGACAAATATTCCCTAGTGGTGGTTACAGCTTTTTCGCTAGAGGTATACAGTTCATAAGAAAATAAGAAATTGTAAATAGAAACGATTTTTCTGAGGTTTTCTGAACACTCGTTCTCGTTAATTGTATATTATTTTTTTATCTCGAAAATTAAACGAGTTTCCCCTAGGTTCCTACAATTCCGTATATTGTAGTGCATCAGCAAACATCAATCCTTTTCAATATAGTCATCTGACAATCAATTCCAAATAAATCTAATCCCGTAAATTGATTTCTATAAGTATGAATATGTATTTTTTATGGATTGTTCCTTTCCGAGCGGTGTTCTAATACTAAACGACTCGCTATATATGAAAACCAGTATTGTATCACACGCCATCCTAAACACAGTACCTGATAAACACTTTGAGGTCATTTGTGTCCCCAGCCTGGGCGGGATCGTTTTCCCCCGTGGGGTTTGCTACTTAATTGGCCTGGGCGATTCTTTGTGCCCGTGGATCGTGAACCACACTGGAACGTACGGGGCTTTTTTTGATCGTGTGCCTTATGACCCACCGCACCCGGGCTGGCTGACTAGCTATAAATCTTACAGTATGCGGGGCCAAACATGCAAACCGTTCGGTTGATTTAGAACGGGCCCCTTTGTTAGGTGTGAGTTGTGTGTGTCCCAGTGTCCCAGTGTGCAGCCTGTCGTGTGCTGAGGTACAGCGTGTTGCCACAGTTAATAACGCAGGACTGGACTGGTAGCGTGATTGGCTGCAGTAGTCATATGCATAAGTAGCTACTGTAGCTCTCCCCCAGGTGGGAACACACTACATGCGGTGGATCGGAATGGGATGCAGAGGGTCAAGCGACCATACGAATGACCCAGCGAAAAATGGCTTAACTAGTCCGCTGGAGCAAGGGAATATGAATGGGACAAAATGATCCCTTTCGCTAGCCCCAAAAACCCTCGGACAGCACAATAGCGAAAGGGAGGGAAGGTTATTTTTTGTCGTCCCATTTTGCATATTATGTGTAGTTATAGCGACGAAATGAAAAGAATTTCGTGCCTGATTTAGAGGAACACATTTAGAACTGGATGCCAACCAGTATGGCAAGTCGGGACGGTCAACACACGAACGAACGCACGGATGCAGCAATGCAGAGTGTGGTGGTCAGATCGCGTGAAATTCGAACCTAGGTCACCGGAGCAGCTAGCGGCAAAACTGCTGCCGAAGCACTGGTGAGCCAGAATGGCCAGTAGCAACGCAACCGTGCCATTTTCTTTGCAGCTAGAACGTGACAAACAAATACGAATGTTTGCTTCCCCCCTGTTTTGCCTCTGATGTGCCCGGCCCAGAAGTGTTTGGTGCTATTTTCACTGCAATGTGGCTACCACACTGGAGCACCAGGCTCATATGGTATTATATTCATGACGCCCTACCGCTTTTCGCAACCAATTATTGATCTGGACCCATCGGACTTACTTTTTCCGTTTTTGGAATGGTGGGGCGGGGGTCATCAGATTCATCTTGGTCACCGCTCTTCCCTTTGTTCCCCACCTTCCCCTTTTGGGGTTTTCCCTCATCACATGACCCATGTTGCACTTGTGCACGTATGTGTGTTTGATGTGAGTATGTGTGCAGGCGTTTGTCAGCCAGCACTGAAAATCGGTGACCTATTTATTCACCCACCCGATGACTTGCCGTGACGTGCGTCGATACAAGCATGCCGTTGGCAAGCCGGACGGTCCCGATCCCTCATGCTAATTTGCTGCCAACACCTTGCGCCTGCAAGTGGCAACAGTTCATTGGGTGCTGCTGGTGGAATGTCAACACCGGGATAGCCCCGCATGCTGGTTAGTGTGATTGTGGTGGATACAGCGAGAAGCCGAAGAAGACGAACAAAAAAAAAGAGAGATAGGCTACGAAGTGCCAGGAATGACGTCATTACCAATCGAGTGTGCGGACCAGAGTACTACAACACAATGGGGGACTTTTCTTTTTTCTTTCTCGCTAGAATGCTTTCACCTATACAGCGGCAGGTTCGGACAGCATCCTGGGAACGAATGTGAAGGTAGGTATAATTGAACGGGGAGTTTAAATATCCAGCGGTGCGGTTCGATTGGGATATAACGGGTGATGGTTTGTGGAATTGGCACCCTGCAGATCTGGTTGGTTTGCAATTTTTATGCAAATGTTTTCGTGTAAATTAAACTGTTAAAAACAAATGAGTTTTGTTACAGCGGGAAAGCTGGCCACAAGTCATCAAGTTCGAAAGCGAACGTAGCATTTGTATCACAGTTTGAGGAATTTATTTTAAAGTGTCAATTGACGTGGTTATAGGGGCTGCGCTAGTCTTCATACAGCAGGATCTGAGAACAAATCTCATTTGAAACGATCCTCTGTAGTGAGGACCAAAAACGTTATTAGCAAAAGAAAAGAAAGAGACATGATTATTGTTCTCTTAATTTTCAATACGAGGAGTCAAAACCTTTCAATTGACTATATTCGAACATTTGGTGCTTCAGATATGATCTGTTCCTGCAGAGGCCTATTCAATTGTGATGCCGAAAATTATATTCCTCTTGTTTGACAGCATTCTAACATTTTGCTGGCAGGAAACATTCGAATTGAAGCATACTGTTTGTAAAATTTTTATATATTCATCTTCAAATAAAAAAAAACAACTTATGTAGTTTCATAATGTAGTTAAATACTTTATAATTGTATCAATAATTCGTATAGAATCCTTTCTATTCTCCGGAATTTCCTCACTCTCTTATTTGTTTATTAGTGCCGATATGAACAAAAAATCCTTTTAACCTTTTACCTCTCGAGGAGTCACGGAAAAACGAGGCTAACACACATTTCAATCCACTCGATTGACAGCTTTAGCCGTGTTGTGGTTTTATCCAAAGCCTTGGGCAACCTTTCAAGACCTGAAATATGGCTCAATTTTCATCCAATCGGCAGTGGTTTGACTGGACGAATTACAGCCTATCAAACACATCAACCATACATAGGAAATGAGATTGCATTCACCATGAGGTGTTCCGTGCGAAGGGAATGAATGTTCCAACGCAGTTTGAACACTGACCATTTTAAAGTACCGCATTTCTTGCACCTTGCTCGGTGAGAGTTGTTCGTTGTTGCGGTTAGCTCACCGTGTGTGGTTTGTCGGAAAATGGTGGATAGATTTGGGAACCAGTGTTCCGTATGCTGTCACTCTCGGCTTTTATTGATCTGACCGACCGCTTCCGACAGCTCATGACCTCCATGAGTGTGTATTTCGCCCAAAGTGGATTGTTCGCCGAACGATTGGCAGTAATCGATTGGGGGCTGTAAAGGTTACGGGTAATGGGTTGGTTTGTTTTGCAAACTAAGCCCATCTGTAACCTCTTGGCTGGGTTGGTGAGTGAAAGGCCCATCCCACTGGTCAAAGATCAATCGCAAATTCTCAAGGACTGCAATTTCCTCACATCATCCAGTTTCATTGGGCATGGGTGGGATATTTATAAAAAAAATCATACTTCAACCATCCAAACTGGCTGTTGCCAAACTTCCCGCTGTACGGGTTTGCGTGAGTTCGGTTGCGTGAGAGCGAGCGAACAGTGACGGTGTGCGAGAAGGAGAGCTGAATCCCAAAGAAAAAAAAAATAAAACCACGGGAAAAGGAGCACAAACAACCTTAACCGTGTTGGGGCACTATGCGTTTCGAACCGTTTGCCACAAGATGAACAGAAGAAAATTCACCCCAATCCCCTGTGGAATCCCGTGCAATGGGGACAGAGCGGTGCAGCAGCGAAGAAACGAAGGCGCAGCGTGCAGAGAAAACAGGTGAGGAAAAATCAGGGTCGTTCACGACTGTTTCTCACCCGCTCACGCAATCACGCTCCGTAGTGTATTGCTCATTTTCGCTCGGCTTGCTCGGCCGCTCGGTTCCGGTCGGGTTTTTCGGAAAGTTCTCGCTCACGGTCCATTGGTGGTATTGTTAGCAACGCCCAAGAAAATTTCACCTATTCTTGTGCGCCACCATGCGGCATGCAGAAGCGAAAGGTGAACTGACATACAGCACACACCGTAAGCGGTTTGCGGAACATTCGGAAGGTTTCAGCGCAATGTTAGTCTAAAGGATGGGATGCGGAGTACAATAAAATCTGCCGACCTAGTATTACGTTCCCGTGCGGGAGCTAGCCGCTTCTTCCCCCAAGGGGGGTTCAAGATATAGAATAAAGACACACTTACCCCGCTAGCACATATGGTGGCGTCCTATTTATAGTTTGAGGCAGGAACAGAGCCAAGTTGAGCGTCAGGATGAGGACACCCAGCGAGGGGCTCTTCGCATGCGGAACTTCAATAGTTAGCGACATGATGACTGCAGGATTTTTGTCCTTTCGCTCTCGTTCTCTCACCGTCCTAGCGATGTTGCCTCCAGCAGGACCACTGCTCCGGCGTTCGAAGATCCCGCACGTATCGATACGTGTATCACGAGTGTGCGTGTTGATGTCTCTGTTTTGGTGCGTTTTCTTGCCACTGTAGCAGTTGTGTGTGTGTTTGATTTTTCTATTGTTTGCAATGGTTTGCAGTACCAGCAGATTTGTCCGTTTTGTCCCTTCGCGAGATCTTCGCACCTTCGTTAGTGCACAGGGATTCTAGGATTCGATCTGGATCCGTTTCGTGTGGCCGTCCGAGCCCCGTTGCTCTCCGGGAACGAATGTGACCTTACTCTTTCCTTTCCTGCCGAGCTCTTTGCTTCACACGCGCTCTCGTTCGTCGTTCTCCCAGATTTAATTGCGCTGGATGTGGAGCTCACCAAACTACTCGCCCTCCACCAGTGCTTCGTACAAAACAAGGATATTAGTTTCACCTAATGGGCTTGGTCTATGTCACACCTGTGCCAACGGAACAATAATTCATTCTCTCGTACCCAAGCGACCCCACTGACGATGCACGTAGCAACGCCACATAGTTTGCATCAGCAACGCGCACGAACCTTACGCACCAGTATGACTTGTTTTCTTGCACCAGCACGCAACACCAACTACACCTTTGTCATCGGGGGTTTTCGCAATCTGTTCACCACAGGGGGTTTCCACTATTCCACCACAACTAGGTTCGTCGTCTACGCTCGAACGATTGCACGAAGTTCACCTGCTGGTGGTGAACTGGTGGGGCTTTGTTCCACTAGCTCTCCGTATCACGCATCGTACACCGTTCCGAATGCGGCCTATTACAGACGGGTGCTGCAATGGGATGGGGATAAGGACGAACCACCAGTGTCCATTTCACCGCACCTTCCAGTGGTATCCGGTTCCGCCAGGTACCGTCGATGCCTGGGCAAGCTCGCTTACGGAACCGACACACTCCGACACGGACCGTCGGGCAAGGGACCAATCGTGCGCTTCCCTATCACGCTGGTACACGGTACGCAAGCTGGTAGAAGGCATCTTTCGTTGAACCTGGGCGACGTCTTTCCTGCGCCTCCCGCTCCCCCTCTCGCCCGAAGATGCACACCCACTCCCCCACACGCACTCACACACACACGCACACACGCACACTCCACGTACCACGGCCGTTGCGGTACGTTCCTGTACACTAGCACATTTTTATGCCGCCTTTGAGCACTTTTCTTTCGCCCCGTTTGTTGTTGTTGCTGGTTTGCAGCTGTTTGAAGATCTTTCAGTGGCACTGCTGCTTCCCACTCACCTACACTCGCCTCCACGGCAGCTCGCAATTTTCACGGCTCTCTTTATTTCACTTGTTCGCTTTGCTCTTTCTCTCTCACGCTCCCGGCACACATACGGTTGTTCGTGTTTGGTTGAAACGCTCTCACGCCTCGCCTCCGTGTAGGTCTATTACACTGACCTACTGGCACCTGAAATCGGGAAAATTCATGCGTTTCCTACGTAAGTACAGCTGTATTGTGAAGGGTGTGTAGCTATTCCCCGATCATCGTTAGTAATGGGGTTTTATGTTCAACAATTCGTTGAGCTCTGATTTCACGCAGTTTCTTTTCGAATGTGATTTCAATGGAGGATTGCGTGTGAAACGCACCGACACAATTACCACATCGCAGGTCTAACAGGGTTCAAACTGTGAGGTTATAACTGGTTGTTAGAAATATGTGTCCAGACTGGCAGTGAATCACTTCGTAGAAGCAAAAACGGGAATCCTTTAGGCAAGAATTTTGAATGTCTGATCCTATGCTACGCACAATAAAAGACACAGCTAGTAGTTATCCGAGATGCACAGCATTTTTATAACACTCTTGAGTTAGAATCCTCCTTTTCACGTGTTTCTTAGTTTTGCTGAAACTATTACACAGTACTGTATACACTGTTGGGTGGCACCGTTTTTGCACCGTACTCAATTCCCTTCCGTGAAGCTCGCCAGCTCCGTCGGTACTGCTTCGGTCCCTAACTCAGACTGGCATATTTTGGGTGGGACACATAAAAAATACACACGCAGGAAAAGCCCTTGAAAGGACTACACACACCGTGCCAAGGTGGACACAAAACGGGGAGCGTTATGCTCTTGAAAGCTTCGCCAACCTTGTGTTGGTGTGCTTTCTCGCCAAAAAGCTCTTCTGGTGGAAAATTGTGAGAAACCCGGTAGGAGTGTATTGGTAAATGGTGCCTCTCCCGTTCCGTATCCGATTGTTCTCACGCGATCCGTTTGTTGTGTTGGTGACTACTACTAGAGCAAGTCGTTCTATGGCCATTCTATTGCCAGGGTATACTATTTCACTTTTGCATACCAGGTGAAAAGTATAAATAAAATCTTTCCAAATGAGAACGAACAGAAACTAAGCAAACGGTGAGTTTCTTCTCACTGTTTACCTTCTGCTTACACATGCAGAAACCGAGAAAGCTCTCGCGAGTGGCGAGTTTCCCGGTGCTAAAAGCTTCCCGTTTCGCACACGCCAGAAGTTCGTCGGTGAGCTCTTCGCGCACACCAGCTCTTAACGCTCACACATCGTTACTCGGAGCTTTCGAAAGGAATTGTGGGGCGAAAAGGCGACGGAAAGCAAGAAGCAGCATGCTACCTTCGTGCTTGCTCGGGGCACGGGTAATGTATGTTCACGATTTCGCACCACGTTCACGTTACGGAACCCCCTTTCTACCAACCGTGTGTGTTTTCGTGTGGTGCACCTGCGCGGTATGGCACAAGCTGGTTGTGCGAAAAATTCGACACAATTTTCGCTACAAAATAATGGCAACAACACCTAAGCGAAGAAGAATCTCGCAGCACACAGCAGTGCTCTGGGCGGTGTGAGAGTGTTTCGATCAGTTGATTCTTTTTCATCCTCTTCTTGCTGCTCTTGCCGAACAGGGCAGGGCGATATTTTGCGGGCGTTAACTAGCACGGCACGATACACGGAGTTTTTCGGCCATTCTGCGATGAATTCATTAGTGCGACGACTGCCTTAATGATGGGGCAGGTACTAATTGGACGTTCAAACGAACGATGCTCAATCGATTCCAGTGCCTGAGAGGTTTCTGTTTATCGTAACACGGTTACACACTTTGCACTCGCACACACAAGAATTGTCCGGACTGTCACATCCGGACACTTTGCACCTGTTTCACTGCCAAACCATTTTGTCCCGTGCCGAAGCTTACAAATGCAGATACACTAGTACAGTGCAGCTACTCACATTTAACAGTGTCCACCGTTCGTCCTAACGTACGATCCATCTGCTTGAGCTTTCCTCGACGAACTGAGCTATGCCGTTACGGCGAAGGCCTAGCCGGGACCTACCTGATACGGGTGGTCCTTGTGTGTGATGCGTTCCTGTTTTTCTTCTTACAACCTTCCCGCTCACTCTCACGCCCGGCCGCATGCTCTCGTTCCATCGACATGAAACACTCATCTTCCCTTTCGCTTGTGGTCGCTCACGCTCACAAAAGTTTCGTCCTTACTCAAGGCGTTTTCATGCACGGCCCGACGAAGCTACACCAATACACGAGCGCGTGAGGTTATTCATAGCTTCGACCTCTGACCTCCGCTTATCCTTCCCCCTTATTTGGCATAAAACAAGAAAGAAAAAAAACCCCGACGATGGCAGATGAGCCATGGTTCGGTGCTCGCCGTTTCACCGAAATTGGCTCGGCAAAAGATTTCGGGCAGCACAGACGACCCAAAACAACAGAAGCACCAATGCGCGATGTAGCATGAATGTTGGAAAAATCGGATACCCGTACTGGGTGCTCTCGAATGGGGTGGTACGATATGGGACAGTGGGTTTCTGTAGTGCTTTTTTTTTGAGTGTGTGTGCGGTACATGGAAGCTAGTAACCAAACTGGGCTTGAGATGAGCATCGTGAGGTGTTACTATTCGGGTGCTAAAATTGGGATTGAAATCTGTTGAGGTTTTGTAGAATTTTTATATTTGATCTTTGTCCTTTAAATTCTTTGTTAATATTATTTAATTTTAATTACTTTTGGCTATATTTAACTCTTGAAACCATCAACATATTTACCGAACTGTGTACATTTCAAGAAAGACTTTATTTGCAATATATTATCCACTTTAATATGCTCTTCGTGATATGAATATTAAATACTACGCTGTAACAACTCTGTTCCGGAAGAGTGGAAAAAAAATATTCAGGAATGATCTTTACGAAAAATGTTTTGAAACAAAAACCAAAAAGTAAAACGAGTTATTGAGGATGCATACATAACACATGTCACGTGTTACGGACAATAAACTTGCTGGTGATCCGTAAAAATGCAATGATGTAGAAACCTCGTCTCGTCCTATCTAAGGCACTTTAGTGGCAGTGCGAGCGTAAAAGCAGGAAGAAGAAAAAAACTCCACCCGGGATGATAATAATGTAAAACTAGGACAAAGTCAACCGGAAAATGTAGCACTCACGACATTACCCTACCTCCCTGGTAGTATGGCGGGCACCATACATGACACGATTCGTAAGGCATTTGCCTTCGGTACCTTGCCTTCGCGCCAGCAAAACATTCCCCCAAGCACTCGGGGGCCAGTATGTTCGACAAGCTTTGCAAAAACCCGTACAGCATCCGAAATACATATGTAGGTTAGGACATGAAGTTTTCGACCGGTTCGGATGGAAAGCAAGGGGGTTTTAGAATTACATTGAACTCTTGCATAAATCTCTCGCTTGGCAAAAACTTCTCACACACTGTGGTGGAAGAATTTGTGCCCCGAGAACGCGGCCGTCCCTGTACCGCCACGCTGCCTCGAGACGTAATGCCTAAGATATTAGGTTAGTAAGGCGGAAAAGGTAAGGCCAGATGCGGATTCATTGGATCAGCTGTGGAGTGCAGTTGGACTCGGTTCGGCTTTGCGTTGTTCTGTGCGGTTGGACATGGTCCTACGGCCGGCGAAGATGGTTTGCACGGGGAAATATTTATAGTCCCGCTGAAAGGGAATAAAAATAAAGTATTCATTCGTCTAGATTAATTTATGTAACGTAATCATTTCAGCGCACAGATTAAGATATATGCAGTCCGTGGGCATTCCGGAGTGTCCGAGTTTGTAGGCCATTTCGTGTGGAGTGACTACAGCAAACGCTCACGAACCTCATGATACGTGGTAGAAAAGCGATGTGTGTGTTTTTTTTCCTTTACTTTTATGACTAAAGCGATGTGTCTCTACACTGCACTCCACACGCACTGTCCCGCATGATATGATTTAATGCCCCAAATATGCGTGACAAACGGTTTCATCACTTAGCGTGTATCTAGATGCGGAAAAGGTTTATGATGGTTTCGAGATAGTTAGCTTGATCGGTTGTTTGCGCCAACTGCCCACTAGCCAAAGTGGTGCACAATAAGATAACGTGGCAAAGTTTTTCGTGCAACAACAGCAGAAAAAAAACGGACGAATCCGAAAGGACGAGTTCAGGATTAGATTTTCACCAGGAGCAATTTCAGGAGCCATCGCCAGTGTTGGTGAAAGTTTTTTTCTTCTTCCATAACAAAACACACAAAAAGCAAACAAAACAAAAACAAATGCATCCATCTGTCTGCGGCAAGCGAGAACAGAACAAAAAAAAAAGAAAGACGGCACCGTACACATTGCAGAAAGTTTATTCATTTTCCCGATGTCAATCACGAGATTAGCTGGAAGAAATGGGGCCACAATAAACAAAGGCAAAAAAAAAACACAAGAAAAACTGATCCGCAAAACGAAAGCCAAACCGCCGGAAACTTCTTTCCTTCGCCATGCTGTTGTTTGCGGTCCGTCCGGCTAGTGAATGCGCACGTGTGGGTGGTGTGAGATCGTGCCTATTTTTATGGTTTCTTGGACGTTTTGGGCGGGTGCTTTGTTTGCGCATTTCTCCGATTTGGCTGTACAATCAATTTAATATTAATGTGTTAATCCGCACCGTTCACAGATGTCTGTAAAAATGCATCCAGTCCAATTGCAAGTCGATTGCAAATGGTTCCACAGTTAAAGTGATAAATTTATTAGATTGAAGCACGGCACTATTCTTAGCCTGCACGGTAGCGTTCGCCGCTGCTGGGATGGAGTGCCGAGTGTCATTCGGTGTCTCCCTGTTCAAGCAGCTTGTCTGCAGCTTAGTACGCACACGCCCGGAATACGTAAACAGTGCTGATCGAAGATTGAATATGGAAATCTATGCCTCGAAGCACGAACACTTGCCGACGGAGTTCGGCGAAAACTTTTCTCGTTGATTAATCGCATTAAAACGACGTGAGATATCCCTGTTTCAGTCGCGCGCGTGTGTGTGTTCCGGAGTAGTTGGAGGAAATCCCTAGTAGCAAAAACCTTGGAAAATTAAAGTCATTTCAAGATTTGAGGCAAACATATACGGGTACTTCCGGGGGTGCGTTGACAGAGCCTCAAAATTACTTGGCAATTTGCTCATTTTCAGGTATTATTTTGGTGTCTCCCTCCCTTTGCCCTTCTTTGCCCCGTATGGAGCAAAACATTCACCAATTAGGTGTAATTTTTGTCACGTAAATTGCCAATCCGTGGTGGAAAATTAGAGACACCAGCACAGTCTTGTTGGAATTTCGGTGTAAAACTTGAACCCACCCTAGCGAACGTTCGGCAGGCACTGAGTCACACTTGGTAAGTTTAATTTATCACGAACCAGCACGGGACGGAAGGTCCGGAGGTCTCTTCCTGTCGGCTGCATTAAGTAGTAAATTCATACAAGATATTTTCTCATTATCCAACCGTGGAGGGGAGGGTTTTCGCGGGTTGGCCAACTGTCTGACGCGGGTAGTAGATAATTTACTCACGGTTGGTGGTTGGTGGTACCCTGGGTTTTTGGGTAGATTCTTTTGCCCACAACCCATTACAGTTGGCGGATCGGTGTGTGTGTGTGTGTGTGTGTGTGTGGGATAAAATTATTTCTTAATAAACCCAATAGCTATTGAACGCGTTTGTCGGGATGATGGGTTAGGGTTCGTGGTGGTAGCAGTAGTCGCTCCTGCATCGTGTAGAGAACCCCAGAACCCCGACAACCTCTCTTAATCTTAATTAGAACCTATTCAAGCCATCCCAAGCCCCCGGTTTGCTGCTCGGATCCCGCATCCGTGCAGTCTGCATGCTTCCTTCCAGCAGCGGCACATTATGTTCGGCATGCTTCGGATCGATTTACTAATTTTGCGCCCGGTTCAAATACTGGATGTGCCCGGACCTGGTGAGCATTAAGTGTAGCGAGTGTTTCGGTGTGAATGTGGTGTGAATCTTCTAGCGGCCGGTGCGAGAACGAAACACATTTGTTCGCGTTTGCCTTTTCTGGCTCCATTTGGATGAAAGATCATTCTATCGGGCATGGAATGGAGGCCCGCAATGGAGCAACGGGGTGCGGTCCCATTTAATTGGGGTATCTGAAGCGTACGAAGGTGAAGAGATGTGGTGAAGCGAGGTAGAAATTTACCCACTTGCGCATTGCCAACATAAAGCGAAACAAGGAAAATGGGAACCAGATAAAAAAAAACACAAGAGAAACAGGACTTACGCCAATGAAGATCACGGTACGAAGATGCCCGTGCGGAACCGTGCGGTTTGCTTTCCGCATTCTAAGCTGGTAAACCGCACAACTTACTACAACTCATTTCCGCAATTCCAACGGGTTCGGGAGCACCATTGCGCAACATCCCTGTCGCTCGTTTCTCATTGCTTATCGGTTTCTGTTCCGGTGCTGGATGCTGTCGGCTCCCAACCGTTCGCTGGCAGGTAGCTGTTGGCGAGCGAGTGCACACATAAAACACGACCTGGCAAACGCAAGCAAAGCGCTTTGGTAAAGGTGATGTAAAATATTCATTTCATGCGCTCACAATCTTTCGCGCTGCCGGGCGGTTTGCGCGTTGGTTCCGTGTTGCTGTCAAAATGCCGTGGTGTTTTATCGGTTCATTCATTCTTCGGCTCATTTGCAACACAACACACAGACGGAGATTGGGTTAGGGTAAAGGTTGGCATCGTTTTCCTCAGTACGGTTGGTTGCGCACGTGGAGTGAGCTGGCTGTTAAAGTAGCTTTCGCTAACAGGAATGATTTAAAGATTATTTTAATATACTTAAGTCATTTGTTTTTTGAATTTTTACATTATTTGTTCAAGTAAAAGAATAGAAGAAAATGTTTAAAAAAAAATCCTCTAATCCCAACTCAACATTTATCCGCCTATGTATGTGCAACCTCTCATGAAAGATACTTCGCATATATCCTATATCAGTATCTTATCTGTAACGAGTATCAGCTATAATCTGAGTGCGATTTTTCTTTCTCTTTTTTCACCCGCCACACGCAACGAGCAGTGGTAAAGTTTTCTTTAACCGTCACACTCACTGCGCTACGGAGCGACATCACCAAATGGAGTGGGTGTCGGTTCCGATGTCAGAAGAGGTACGAGGCACTTTTAATAACTTTCAAATTTTACCACCGAGCATAAATCATATTAATAATAATTTATTGCTAATTATTATCGCTGCTAGTCAACGGTGTTGTTGCCGTATCGCTCGGCTGTGGGAGACCCGTAGGGTGAACGGTGTTTTGTGCGCAGGATGACACAGTGACAGCTTTATCGTGACGATGGTAGCAGTGGTGGTAGCATAAAACCCAGCCACTCCGCCCCACCGTTGGATCGATTGCTGTTCCTTCGGCAGGATCTGGGGACGATCTTTGGCAAAGCGCAAAGTTCTCGTGTTGTTCCATCGGTTTACGGGTGGTGGGACGTGGCGGGGAAGTTACCATTTCCGTCTTGCCTTAGTCTTTCGGTTAAGTTTTGTTGCTAAAGAAGTGAAAGATTCCGGCGATGTTACTCAACGGTGGCTATTGGGCTGAGATAGGTCATAACGAAGGACCAGGCGTCTCCATCGTACACCAACCACCGGGCGTCTCCATCATACACCAACCAGCTCCACCGTAGTGAAAGCGCGTCGATGATGGCGAAATTCCGGTACCGTCATTAAGCGTAGCGATTCATTTGAAAGTTTTGGAATAAATTTGCAAACGGTTTTGGTTTTCATCAATTTTTAAACTTTCGTTCCCCCGGCGAAGAGACACTTTCACGGGCAGGGTTGTAACGCTCGCAGGTTCCATGCGTTCCAGAGGAACCCAAGTGGAGAAGGCTAGGACGAGGTTACATCAACAGAAACACTGAAAAGATAATAAAAGCTTCAACAGCTATACGTTCGGAGCGTCGCGATCGATCGAGCAGTGTGGTGTGGAAGCAGCTTTTCCAGGCTCTTAATTAATCTTTCAAGTTGTCGTACAATTAAATACCGTTTTTCCAGCACTCCGTACGTTTAATGTGCACGCGGCAGCGAATGAATCATTAACGCTCACTGCTGTTTGTAAGCGTGTTTTGCAACCGAACCAAAGCAACACAGTGATTTTGAAGTATTTGGAGACCAGGTTGACAGTTTGAGTTGGTACTTGGGCGTCCCGTTGGTATGTTGTGTCGTTAAAGGTCCGGAATTGATGTACGTACGTCGAAGCAAACGACCCCTCGTAGGTAGTGCGCATCATCGATGATGATCCGACATAACGAACATTTATTTAATCTTTGTCGAACCAACCGGAAGCGGCGGGTGGGAAAAAAGGGTACAGCAAGGTGGCCAAAGAGCAAACAGCAACATCAAGCACAACTAGCAGCGGGAGAAGCATAAAATTCGTTTAAATCCTTTTATTTACATCACACCTCAGTGGAAGCACCGAACCGTGTTGTGGTTGCGGCATTACTTTGCCTCACTTTCCGCATATTTTGGTCACCGCCTTTCATCAGCCAGTTGCGATACGTCACCATCTCGCTTGCACGTTACGCTTTATCTTCCTCGTTGCGTTACCGGTTTGGTGAGGAACGGATCCCCGATGTGGAGTGGCCGAGGGTTGCAGGGTGGCCTTTTTTAATATCCTGCCCTTATTAACCATATTTTTTGGCATCAATAATGAAAATGCTGTAATAAAATGAATGCCAAACCGAGCCCAAACCGACCGGCAATCCCGGGAAGGCCTGCGGGGAAGATAGCTTTTTTGCGGTATCTGTTGGTGGTGATGGTGTAGATTACGTTATTGCTGCAAAGCCGAATGGAAGGTTGTTTTTTTTGCCGGCTGTGGTCTGGTTGCGGAAGCGAGCGGGTCGAATGAAGCTTACGGGCAGGATTTACGAGAACCTGCAACTCTTGGCAGGGTGCAGACATTGGTGCTGCTAGGTTTGCTGTGTGGGTACCTGTATGAATGGGTGTCTAAGATAGACATTTACGATCTTAGACGACATTTCTTGACTGGAGTGACCTATATTGCCATGTTACATGAAGTGAGAGAAGGAGTATAGAATATGTCCAGAACTGGGAACTAGATATTGTTTCAGAATTACCAAAATACTTCTTTTAACAGTATTTGGTTTAATCCTTCCGTCATAAATAAAAATTGTTTCCTGGCGGAAAGCTTAATCCAATAAAGGTTCACGTTTTATTCCCACCTTAAATCGAAAAGCCTTATGCCGAAACTGCTACTCATGTGATGCGATCGTGACGTTGACGTTATTTATTGCTTCTTCAAATCGAAGAGCTTGGGTTGCAAATAAAAAGAACAGACTTGAAGCAGCAGTGATGGCCAACTACCGCCGAGTGTTTGGGGTTTCACAGATTTCCCCCGACGCTCGTCACGTACCGAAACTCCGAATCTCTCCGTGCACACGGTTGCTTCGGCTGGCACTTTAGGCTGGCGATTGAACTCCGAGAGTTGATGCGTTCCCAGAAGACACATCCATGTTTTGCTTGCGGCCGGGCTACCGCAAGCCAGTCCGGGACGGTCGAAAGGGAACGCCGCAGCAAAAGGACATCCCTCGTTTCGTTTAACGAATGAGAGTGAACGCGTGGGTTGACAGCCAGCAGAAGTATCCCCTGGAAATAGCCCGTTCTAGGTTCCTTTTGAAACTCGCCACCCTCACTACCCCGATACCCTTCCGACCGTAGTTAAAGTGCGCTGTGTTTCTAGGCTCTCCGCCGCTGTTTACTACCGTGCGGAGACTGTGCCGTAAATGAAACAGCTCTCCAGCAGCTAATCAACTCTCCCTTCCACGCACTCCGAAAAATGTGTTGTTCGCCTGGTTCGCCAAAACGCTGCACGGAGGCAGTGTACAGCCCAAGCACGGGATGGTTTATGGTTGGCGTAGTACAGTGTGCGTTACGGGGTCGTAAAGTTACTTTACAGCAAACTCTTACAGCTGAAGTGTGTGCGTTTAATCCTGGTGCGTGGTGCGTAGGTGCAGAAGGCACCGGGAAAATACGCACACGCACACACGTTGGCTACGATCTCGATGGACCTCTAAGAGCATCAACCCTGGAGAGTAAGAAAGGCACAAACAACACCAGCACAACAATAGACTTCCCCAGCCCCAGCATCCCCAGCGGGTACGCCGTCCAAGAGAATAGGTCAAATGATGTTTGCTGTTACGGTTGCCTTTCGCTATACACGCGCTCGAGCGTTCATCTCTTCTCATCCACTGGCTTCTGGCGCTGATCATCACCGTTGCAACAATAAGTTCCGGAGCTTTTCTTGGGCGATATCGCAATTTCCCAACCCCCGGGGGGTTGGTGTGCGTGTTTGTGCGACCGGGTTACCATCCTTGTATGTGTGGTGTTGTGATTCTATTTTCTGCTCAATTCCACCTGCCAAAATGGATCACAGTGCTCGTGCCCACGGAACAGGGAACAGGCAGAACGGGGGCAGAACAACTGTAGCCCTCTTGTGGCTCTTTTTGGCTCGCTACCAACATGATGGCGCGCCTGCGCTACCCTGGGAATCTTTCCCTAGAACGCAAACCGGCCATGTTGGGCAGGCGAGCGAAACAGAGAGGTAGCAAAGCAGAAGCGAGACAGCGAGCAAAAGAAAATGGGAAGAGAGTGAGAGCTTAGCTAAGCTTTTTGATGATGGGTGGCTGTTTTCTTTTCGCAAGGATAACTGCGTGAAGGTGTGTGTGTTTGTGTTGATGTGACACACCACTGTACACACACACACACACACACACGAGTGGCAACATTGTGCTGAGAATGGTTGAAAAAGGTGGGCTTGCTCGTTCGATTTGTTTTCTCCACGAACAGGGAACTCATATCCACTCAGCACACTCATCCGGGGAGCTTTTATCGAGATAAGTGGTGTGTTGTTGCTAGAAAGCTTCCAGTGCACACTGGATCGCTTTTGTTGTTTGTTGTTGATGGGTGCCACTCACGAAGGTGAGAAACGTTTATGAGGGTGAGAGCGCGAAAGAGACGAATGCGAACAATAGTGCCCCTGGTGAGAAAGCAAACGATGTTTCTTTCTCGTGTGTTTGTTTATGGTATTTGTAGGGTGTGTGCCGTTGCGGGGTCCCTTGATGGATGCCTTTTTCATTGTTTTAGGTTGTTGTTGTTCGCTTTGTTATTTTCGCAACTTTTGTTGATTTTGTTGCTACCGATGCTGGGAGTAGAAGGTAGAAGATGATGGTTTTGTTTTTTTGTGTTTTTGGTTTTTTGGTGGAGAGAGGGTGGGTGGGTTCTTTTTCACGCAGAGAGCGCAGCCCTCTTTCACTTGTTATTGCTGCTAGTATACGTTTACCGAGCCCTGATCGGGATCATTTGCCAAAGGCGTTTGCGATTCAAAGTAGAACCGTTCAACGTCAGCAAGTGCGAGTGAACGGAAAATGGTGCGGCTTTTGGGAGGTTACCGCTTACTACTGACAGATTCTGGGTGTGTGCATGTGTGTGTGTGTGTGGGGTGGTTGTGTGTCACCCCCTTTCATTACTGGGCCATTTCATTGAGCAGCTTGCGTGCGTTGTTTTTGCTGTTTGCGGAATCTTCTCCGAACGTATCGTTTCTTTCACCCATTCATTGAAGAAGAAGCGACAACTAAAAAGGACAGTCCATTTGGTTCATCTTTGTTCGGATACGGTGAAGGGGAGGTTGGGGGGTGCGTTTTTTGTAACGTTCATTGCGTATCTGTCGTGTGTTTTCACTTTGGAATGTTCCGTGCGAGGTTAGAGCCCGTGAAGTTTGCCAGCTATTCAAAAGCAAACGCTTCTTCGCAGTTTCTTATCTGTCACGCAACCGAATGGTGGGAAGAAACCGTACCGAACCGAAAGGCCAAAAAACATTCGGGTCGGGAAGCTTTGCGAAGGGATTATGCGCCGCGTATCGCGCAGCGCATGATGAATTGGAAATTGAACCGCAGTCAAGCGCCAGCATAAACCGGATGGGTATGGGAGGTTTAGGAATGAATGCTTAAACAGATTGTACGCCGGCTGGTGCGGTCGGTATCGGCCGAATGATTTTTTGTGTGTGTGTGGTATTTTTCTTTCCGGGCAGTATGTGTACGTACAGCCACGCGATTGTTGGCCGTAGGCGCCAATATATATATATACATATTCACCGTAGCCTGCCGTTGACAGGGTGGATTCGGGGTTGGAACGCTTTTCGAATAACG
The DNA here is from genome assembly GCA_000349025.1 of Anopheles minimus. Lineage (NCBI taxonomy): Eukaryota > Metazoa > Arthropoda > Insecta > Diptera > Culicidae > Anopheles > Anopheles minimus. The sequence goes on from KB663721.1 coordinate 7,936,858, forward strand.
GACGAGCAATGTGGTGAGTGTTTGCGTTTCTGCTTGCTTCATGTGTTTTTCTTTTTCGCCCTGCATTGCTCTGGACCCTGCTCTGGGTCTCGGTGTTTTTTTTTGTGTTTACCTCCACCGTTACCATTTGTTTCATTCGGTATTTATTTTTCCTGCGCTCTTCATCGGCATCAATGGAAGCTCCATCTCCGTGCGCAGCAAGAGGTTTTGGTCGGTGCGCCCGTGTGATGTTAAATTTGATGCATTAATTATGCTCTGTTTTACATGTGATTTATTGGTTTCATTCAGGTGGGTATGGATTTACATTTTTGTCGTAAAGTGTCGGCGTAGGCGTAGGAATAATTATTATAACGCCGCCGTAAATTGCGCAGTGATTTCGCCGGGCGATCGGCCGCAGGATGATGAATATGGAAGGAGCACGCTGCAGTATTTGAGGCACAGTTTATGGTTAGTTTTGATATGAAATCATAGTGCAGAACGATGAATTTATTCACACTGGTTTGTCTCTTTGTGAAAAGTTTACTCAAACATGTTTTGTTTTTTATTTATTGTTTACATATTTTTTAATATTTTTATTCATAAAGAACGGTCTGCTTACATTAAAACATTTTAATTTAAAATATCACACTATTCTTATTGAACGGCCATATTTCAAACATTTCCTACACCAAAACTGGAAAGGACACATTAATCCGGGTATGCTTAGTAGCTATAATTTTTAATTTTATTTTAAATTAATTGCCTCTAGTGAATTAAAATTTATTTATTAGCTAGCTGGCTGTTTCAGACAATGAATCAAATAGTTTTCTACCCTCAGTACAAAACATTTCCGGTTGGAAGTGTTTGTCATTTGAATGCTATCCTTTCATCTTTTATCGTTCCGTCCTAACGACTTCTGCAGCCCCATTTGAATAAGAACATTAGTGTTAGTAGCCATCAGAATATTCATATCTCTCGCTCTTGTTTCAAACTGTACAGCCCAGATAGCATCGATATGGGCAATCCCTTTAAGCTATTCCAATGGCCCAACAAGCACCTGCCAGTTATCAGTAAATGATCTTCCGTATCTGTTTGTGTGAGTGTGAAACCACATAATGTGTTCCCGTACGTGTGCGGATGTGTGTAGGGCATCCCATAAGTCACGCCAACCAGGTAAGTAGATATAATCAATTTTGCCTAATAAAGTTTCCAACTATTTCTAGCGCCCAATACGAGGAACCGAGCGCAGCATCTTCAACTTTGACCTTATTTTGTTGCTGTAGTCTTTTTTTTTCGTTCGCTCAGAAAATCATTCCCCATTCAGTGCTCGTACCGTTCGATGGTGGCAAAGCATTCGGCATGACGGGCAAGATGGCGTGATGAATGCTATTTGCTTGAGCCTGAAGGAATTTTTGGGATTGACAATGAAGAGATGGAAGAAAAAAGGCGACGGCGAAACACTCTCGCACTCGAACGCTGTATCGTTAGATCTTTCCAAACTGTTAGCCCAATCCGTCGTGTCTGGGGTGTTACTGTGCGGGTGCGAAAGGAAGGAAAATGGAAATTAAAGTAGATTTTCCCGGAAAGCGGAACGAACGGTTCACACCGGAGCCCCTTTCGGTGCTCGAGATCATGACGCCGGAGAATGATAGGAATGATCAAAAATCGACTAGGCGTTCTGGTTTTTGTACCGGTGTGTGCGTTCTACCGGATTCCCCAAGTACGGGCCCGCGTACGGCTTTGGTGGAACGAGCGGAGAGTGCCCCGGATGTGGATGCTGATGATGGTACGGTGGTACGTTGATGATGGTACAGCTGGTGTGCCTGCCTAGAGTGACGTTGCGTAGGCATATGCGAGCGTTAATAATTAATGTTGGTTATTAATAATTACTGTATCTACTGGAGCATCCAGCCTCCGTGCCGGTGGAGGAGCGGGGAAGTGCTTCCGGTGCGGGGTATACGACAGGCCAAGCCGGTTCACTGTGCAAGATGGTACAGCGTCGTGTTTCGCAGCGACCGGTGTGATCGCGTTGGGCAGAACAGAAGCTCACCGGGATCCCGGGGAACATGATGTCGACGCCACGGGAGGGCACACCGGGTGGGTTGGGTTTTTGTTAGTGTTTTTTTTTCTCTCGTTGCAAATAGGATACATCGGGATCGGAGGATGATGTGAAGGGTCACCGTGCTCGTCATGAATATATTCAGACACTTAGTGTACGTTCGCTGCGTTCGGGCTCGTGTCTGCGCACTTCACGCTTGACACCTGTTTTGTACTGTTTTGGTTGAATTGGTGGCACGGTTGAAGATTATGTTGCTGTTTATTTGTTAGTAAAATAAAAATATTTCATTAAAAAAAAACCTAGGTTCAATATTTCTTCGTAAATACGATTAATAATAGTTGCATGAATAATACAAGTAAAATTTTTAATGGTGTCGCTGTTTCATTTTATTGATATATTATTTTTTATGAAATTTATGACTAATTAATAATTTTCTCGCTTATTTATTTTGAAGGAGCACTAAGAAAATTTGACTAATATTATATAAATTATTTTTTTAAATACATATAGTTTTAATGAAAAACTCACATAATTGTGTTCATTACTTAAAAAATGTTATACATTTCAATTCTATTAAACTTCAGATTTTCCAAGTGCCAGTTTTATATGAGTAGGAATATTCGTGAAGGAAAAAAGGACAGTTTTAAAAGCGATTTGAAGCTAAAAACTCGTTCATTATATTTTTAAAAGCTTCGGTGTAACCATCATTCGTATTATATCCTTAGCCGGCAGGGGTCGAGTCCCGATGAGCACGCATAATCGACGATCTACTGTATTTAAATCTGGAAGTTATTTAATACTTCTACACACAGTTCTACCAAATTTACTAATTAATACTTAATTAATATAATACATTTATCGAGCTTAAGTTCTATTTATTTGAGTTGTATGGAAAGGAACTCCGAGATAATTTGTTAAGCATTATTTATTTAAAATAATATCTTTAATTTCGCAACGCCCTTTTACCCATAGTTCGGTGTCCTGTTTTCAAACCATTCACACACGACCATCTGCTGCCATCTTGACCGGTATTGCCTGCCCTTACATAATAGCACATTCGTGGCGAATGGATGAGATTAAGCAACTGACCAGCTGAGGTGTCCGGACAAGGGCAGTTTCATTCGGCACTGGAACGAGCAGTAGCGGCTGGAACGGTGTAGAATTGATTGAAGGAAACAAAGCACCCAAGGTGGCGATGATGATGGCGATGATAATTTTGAGCGGTGAAGAAAAAAAAACACACAGGAAAAACTCCCTCACAGCTAAACGGAACGGCAAACAACTTTGGAAACGGTAAACTCTGAAGGGCCTGGAGCGAAGCAGGAGGAGGAAAAGAAGAATTCATCCCACCGTAGTGGAAAAGAAACTGGATCAAAGCTTCGAAAATGCTCTGCCAACCTGTCTGCAGATGAGTGTTGTGTTACGCGTGGACGGTAGCCGGGTGGCCATGCTACTGGGAAGGATGATTTCATCAGTGTAACACACTAGCATAATTCTACACACTGCTTGGTGGCTGTTTTTTTTCTTCTCTCCCACCATCCCCTTAGCGACCAGTCGTCCCGCGCAGGTTATTATGCAGGTTTGCCTTTTAAAGAGATTTAATTTCACTCTTCCCTGCCTCAGCGTCCGTTCGGCGCGGTCCGTACAAAACGGAAAGAAAACGCGCACCCCTACATACGGTTGTCTTGTACGGTGCCCCTTATCCCATTGGGTGGGTGGGTTTTCCTTTTCAGGGTTGCATGGTTTTGAATTATGAAGTACAAAAGGTGATGTTATAAATTAATAACATCCGGCTGACTTCCAAGTATGCTTTAAGCAAGTGATCCTATTATCACTCGCCCGTGTATGTGTGTTTGTATGCATGTGAATTGGAGTGTGCTAAAGTGTGGGTTGGAAAGTTTGCTGCCGCTCTGGCTAGTCTCTTCTTGGCAAGTATATTTTCCAACCCCTTTCCTTCCTTCGCCTCCACCCTCCAGTTACACTCGAACTTCAACCACAGTGAGTGCACGGAGCTAACGGGTGGCATATCATATCTGCCACGGCGTCTGCCAGTGACAAGCGAAACGAATTGCGAAAGGTCGGTTGTAAGTCGGTGGGCAAATTGGTAGAAGAATCGGTGGTTTAGGGGCATGGATGAAGTTGTGCATTCACTTGAAGATAGCGACAGGGCGAGGAAGAGAAGGAAAAACCGGGAACGGGTCTTATGCTTGCACATATGCGAACGTTACGTTCGGTGGAAACAGTTGATCATTTAATGTGCCAAAGGAGGGGGTGGTGGCACCAGAAGGTACTTTTGTTTGATGAGCAGTCCCTTTTTTGGATGATGGAGGTTTTAAGAAAGCAATGAAATGTAGAGAATGTGAGCAAAGAAAAGAGGTTTTTGTATGGTATTTGCTGGATAAAATTATCTAACCGCCAAGGGCCGGGCCTGTGGATGATGTAGAGGTGACAATTGGTTGAACTATATGGAGGTGTTGAAATGGGATAAAACAGGATGATGAAACAAATATGAATAAAATAGTTCATAATGAGCTGCTATTCCATGTGGTTTAAATATAAAGTTGTTTTGAACAAAGACAGTATTTCAGGTTTTTAACCTATCAATACTTCAGATATAAAAACAAATATTATATATTACAGCTCTTTGGCACATAAACATTCGGCAGGGAATTTATGGCTGTGACAGCTTAGTTTTTGTTGCAATCACTATTGAAGCCTACAGTTGGGAAGGATTTGCTGATTACGGCGATATTTGGCGCCCACTACCAATCATTACACGTTTTGTTCTTACATCTTCGGTTGGTACATCTTGTGATGGTTTGCTTTATATTTTCACTAAGGGAAGGCCCATCTATGACGTAACGCTAAGTTGAGAGATGATGTACACTGTAAAATATTCATAAAACATTAGATTTTTCTCATATTTGTTAAAAAGTGAATACATTTTTGTAATTTTCCATTGCTTTTTTCAATAAAATTAGTTACTCGTTATTGCCAGCTTTATCTCGGAGTACAAGGACATCGTGAAATATTGTAAGATTTCTCACAAATATAGAATCAATATCGAAACAACAAATATCGTACTATACCGTAGGGGATTCGATTTTATACCAAAGATTTCATTGAACAGCTATTTTGGAATCTTTTTCAGTATGAAGGTAGAAAGTTTCTCGAGCTTTTTATTTTAATTTTTTTATTTTTACCTAACAATCTCTTATTACGATAAAATTACGATCGATTTCTTTCGATTTTAGCGTTAAGAACATTATCGATTTTAAGCGTTACGTAATAAATGACAGTTCCCCAAAAACTGTAAAAACTTACAAAAAGAAAACAAAAACGGTGTGCAGTAAAATATACCGACAGAGAGGTAAACAGCTTTTATGGCCCGAGTGCGGGTCATTCTGTCGATGGCAGCGTTTGCAAAGTGGAACATAAAATAAACGTTGATGGGCACGTTGTAAAGCGTGCCAGCAACTGTTCGGCAACCGATGACGTGAAACGGGGGAGGCGACATCTTAAGCAAAGGTGCAACAAACTGACACTTGGCACGACCGAAATTGGTGAAGTGCAACAAACTTAACGATCGGTTTCAAGTGCAATGGACACCGGTTAAGTGGGAAACGGAGAAAACGGAGGGACAATGCAAAAAGGTTCTGTGTCGAGAGCGTCCGCTCAAGTGTGGACATACTTAAAAAAGGTACTCGTCATCATCGTCATGCGACGCGATCCATTGATTGGGGTTAATTTTGAAAGCTGTCGGTTTGTGTTGGTTTATTCCGTTACGGTGCGCTAGTACGGAATGCTCCATCCTGCACTGCCTAGACTGGCGGCGTCCCAGGGTAGTTATTCATGCCCTCAGCACCTTACGCGGCCAGAATTTAAAGCAAGCGGGAGAGTTTCACTTGCCGATGGTGCCGAGTTGGCAACACTCGACAGCCGTAACTGGCTAGCTGATGGTTCAAGATTTCACAACTAGCGCGACGAAAGGATGTCCATTTGAGTACTCTGTTCCATTTTTTTTTGTATTTTGGATAAAACAAACCAAAAAGAAAGCAGGCAGTCACAAAGGACAATCCCCGAATCGAGATCGAGGGCACTTTGTATCGCACGAGTTGAGCCCGAAATGTTGTGCCTGTGTAAAGAGGCTAAGCCGTACCCGGGCACACACACACACTTTCATCCCGTTGGGTTCAAATTTGATGTTTCCCGTTGCTACAAAACGAAAAGAAAGGGAACAAGATGAAAAAAAAGGAAAACACTCTCAATTAAACTCACCCTCGGTGGAAGGATCGTTTGGCGTTTTGGATCACTGCCAGAAGTTAATTGAGAAGATGTTCCGTCTTTTCGATCCGGTACGGGATTTTTGAGCCGCGCTGTGCATAAGCATTCGGGGCGCATTGGCGAAATGTGTCCGCTCCACTTGCTGCCTTATCCCGATTTGCCCACGGTCGTCTTTCTTTCATCCCCGAACATCAAAAAACCGCGCCAGCCATGTTGCTTCGGTTGGTGATTGGGGTAGCAGTGCTGTGAATAATTTTCTCACAAATGCAGCCAAGATACTTATTCGGTAGCTGTCGATGGTGCGTAAACAATTCACTTTTCGGCATCAAGAGGACTGTGGAGTGAATCCATCATGGTGCACCAGCGACGAGGAAAGCTCATTTCGATGTCTCTGCCGTTTGAACGGTTGTCTTCGACGGATAGGCACTGGGAAGGAATTATAATTTAGCAGGCTGCCCGGGTATCCGCATGGGTGCCGCGGAAATCGTTAGCATTAAATGAGTTAATTTAATTATTACCAATTACCCAGCACGAACGCTACTATTGCTACTGTTCCCTTTCGAAGCTGGGAACTGGTCAAAGCGAGGCGGATTTTCATGTGAAACGTCAATACAGTCGATGGAGAGTGGATGGACAGCGTAGCGTGGAGTGGCAGGTTGCGGTTGTTAGTCGGTAATTAAGTTGTCCGCTCAATCAAATGAATTTCCAACGAACCCTAAATCGTAACTGAATGGAAATGTCTCGGACAGCGATCGGTAGCGATGGATGGCTGTTAGCACCGCCAACATTGTGCTTTTGTCGGGCGGATTTCGCTGACACTGGGAAAGAATTCTTTCTTCCCAAAATTACCAGAACAAGTGGAGAGCAGAGTGCTTCTGCATTCATCTGTGTTTTTGATTTTAATTTACGAATTTTATTCACTGAGTTTCAACACTCTAGGCTCATCCTGTGTTTTGTACCATTTAGCGAATGTGTAATATTAGGTTTATAAATTTATTACCTCCATTTCTCATTGCTTATCTTCCACAAGAGCTGAACAATAGTTTTTTTTAATAAATTATATAGAAATGTGAAAGTGGAAACCATATATTCAAACTTGACTAGAAGGACTAGCTCCAACACCTGGAGAGGGTGTTACAAGGACATGGGAAGTCTAGCAACTAGAAGTTGGAACCCAACGGCAACGAGGCTACGGATTTGGAATGAATCTCATTATCGTTCAAAGAATTAGACTTAGTAAGATTGTGAAGTACTGAACACGTCATGCAAATGATGCACAATGCAGCTGCGGTAAACCAAAACTGAGGTAAAGTAGTGTCGTTGATACGTAAAGGCCGGGTTAAAAGAATGACGAAGGCCCTCGATCGTGAGCGATTAGAGGATTTCTGCAGCATGCCATAACTGCAATGAGGTTGTAACGCTGGATAAGAAAATAAGTGAAATCGGTGCCACTACCTAAATAGGACTAATTTACTAATAGGACAATAACTGTGGATCTACTGTACTATTTAGCTTTGATAATGACTTTTTTTAACCTTTGAAGCTGAAGGGACTTTTTATTAATCCGATCTGTATCTCAATCGGAAAACGTTTGCAGTACAGTATTCTATCAGTTTAACGTTAATTTCTTGATCAAAGATTTAGCCTAAAGCATGAAGAACCAAAATTCATCTGTAGATAGGAGCAAGAGCTAAATCTTTACCTTTACGTTTGCAATTTCAATAAAACATGGCGGCATGTGTTGAAATAATCATGCCAGTATGACAATATCAGTTTAATCAGTACGTTTAAATACTTACTAACTATTGAATTGCACTGCCGAGAATAACTGAACCCGTTTTGAACCAATCAACGACGGCGAAAGGTATCTTTTCATCCCAGCTTGACACATGTGTCGTCTTGAAGGCATCCCTCCTATTCCATCCCATCGGCCTTCGGTACCGGTCCCATGTAATCTTTACGACAAACGTAACTGGCATCGACATTATTCATGTCGATTATGTTCATTCTTGATGATTTGTGTGTTTGAAACGGTTTGAACGAAGCGATGTTAATGCTACCCAACTTCGCTAGCGATGATGATGAAGATTGAGAACGATGTGCGGTACCGCCATTCCGTTGAAGAATGTCCTTCAAAACTTCAGCGTGTGCACGTAAGGGGGAAACATCCCCGGGAAACTGGAACGCAGCAGCAAAGCAGTAAGTCGATTTCGCACGGAAAGCGACCCGGCGTGATCGTGGCAGTAGAAATTGTTCGAGAAATCCAAATCATCTCCGCTGCTAAAACCCAATTTATCACATTCCCCTTAGACAATCCATCATGGGGTAAAGAGGAAAACTGTGGCAAGCGTGTGGGCAGCAATGCAATGGCAGGCCGCCCGTTGTGTGGTGGTGGTGGGTGTAGCAGGTTGATAGGGCGGTCTGTTCAATTTGAGAAATGATTCATTTTTGTTTGTCGTGTGTTGTTTTTTTTTCTCTTCTTCTTCCATGCTTCGCTACTGTGCGCTTTCTTTGGCAACCATTTTTTATTATTATTTCTGATCTGCGAACCAGCGTCCGGCGATGGTTGGGCTGTGACGATGACGAACCTATTACGATGGGGGGTCACCCCATAGTGAACCGCTGTTCTGGAATGCGTAGGTTTGATCAAACACTCTTCTCTTTCTCGGCATGTTTTATAATAATGCTTTTCCTTTTCTCCCGTTTCTCAGGAACTGTGCAGCTGACAGTGGCAGCAGTATCCATTCTGCTTGCTGGCGAATGGATGGCAGCAGGGCTACGTTTATTATTTCATTTTAACAAAAACTAATAGCACCAGCGGGCACGCCGGCCCGGTGAAGCTTCTTGTCCTCGGGAACAGATTTGTGTCGCCATTCTTTCCGTACATTTCTTCACCGTTGGTTTTTTTTTTGGTGCTCGTGTGTAGCCCGGGTTTGCACCGGTGTTGGATTTTTGTTTCGGCCAGCTCGGAGCAGCTGTCATAATTGCTGCGTCCCTAATACTGCCCCGAAGCCAAGCGGGCATAAATTGTCCCCCAGAAAAGGTGTGTGCCTGAACAAGGTTTTTGTTACAACCGACAGCGAACAAAACACTTTGGCACCCGACGCCAAACGGGATTGGGAAGGAGAAGTTTATCTGCGTTGACCATTACGTGTGACGAGGCGTTTGGTGATGGTACGCGTGAAGTGGGTAAAATTACAACAACAAAAAATGCCACAAACAAGTTACAGTAGCGAAAGGACACGTTCGGAGGAAATCTCACGCACTGGCGGGAATACTTTTGCGGCAATATGAGGGAGAGACATTTCTTTTCAGCAAATTCATACTTCACTGGAGGCACGTTTTGATTGTTTGAATGTTTTTCCATGTACATACTTGGTGGAAAAAAAAATTTATTCTTCATCCTACTTGTAACTCATTTATATAAAAAAACGAATAAGGAAAATGAACCAAGGATATTGAATTCCATAGAAGGTGACACACCTCCATTCAGTTGATCATTTTGAAAAAGAAATGTTTCTAATGTAGTAATTTAACAAAATTAGTTTGCTTATTTAATTTGTAATCAGAATTCTTGAAGTGAGTTTCAAATATGTTTGCCTTGTCTCAATCTTATTTTATCCTCTAACACATAACAACGACCATAACAGCTCATTTACATTCTCTCTACATCGCTAGTGACAAATTTAATGTAAATTACCGTAGTTAAACTTTCCATCGCTGTCCGAAGGTGTTTGGAAAGCAAACAAGCATATAAAAACACCTGTCATTGCATTTTAAATTCTTTCGTAGCACCACCAACTAACTTAACAGTTGCGGTTGGGCTAAAGTTATCCACCACCGTCTAATTCAACCACGTACCCATCGTAGGTGATCGGGAGTTGGGAAGGTAATTGTAACACCCGAAGGCTACGGACATGATCCGGCAATGACATTTTGCTTGATACCATCGGCGTACAGCAGTTTGGTGCGATGAAGAGGTACGCGAGAATAAACAACGCCCAAGGGTGCTCAGTTTAAGTGCAGGCACAAGTTTAGCAGCGGGAAGTAAAACGATTTCAGAAGTCGACGAGCCATCCCCACACGGAACCACTCGATTGGAAGGTGCCAAAGCGAGGATGTTAAAGTGTGAAGTTCAATTTCCGTTCCTACTGTTGTGTGTTGGAAGAAGAGGTGTCGGACTTGTTCCGCTGTCCGTTGTATTCTGATATGTTCTGAAAAAGGAAAACGTTTTTCGCGAAAATGTCCGGAAATCAGTCCAAACAGTACGGACTGGGGCTTTTTTGTTATTTTGCCGAGTGTGCACATCGTCACCATGTTTTACACACAGGTACATCTTGCCATCTTGTTGTTGCCCATCTCAATTTGCCCATGTTTCCAGGTGGGACAACAAGATAGGCTACGATCCCCGGTACCGGTTGCCATCCCATCGTGGTATTGTTTTGGAGTCTGTGCCCCGAGCTCTGAATCACCTCTTCATCTCGTACCTGGTGTGTTGTGCAGCGCGACAATTGCGTTTCACATCACGTATTCCTACCATGATAAGATATAATCTTTATGTTCCTTTTTTCGTGGCTTTTTTTTGGAAGGGTCTTGTGATCATAGAGCGGATGCTTTTTGATGATGCTTTACCCACCGCAATGCCGTTTCGTAATCCAAACGCGTCACTGATGACAAAGGAAAACATGACGAGAATGACGATGGGATACTGGAACACACATACACGAAAAGAGGATGTTGAAAAAACGGAACAGAAAGATACGATCCCGGTCGGTGTCTTAGTGGAGAGTAAAAGAAAAACCCACAACACGACAAGACGGAAGCAAGATTCCCGTTTATAGACCGTTGTGTATTTTCTTCCCTCATGAATAGCGTCGACGAATGAAAGGAAACGGACGAAAGCTTCCTTTTGATACTAGTTTGCACCGGCCGGGTTGGTCGGTTTCGGTGAAAGTGAAAGATAAGCTTTGACAAGGGATGAAACCCGTCGGTGGTCTGTGCAGGGTCAGAAGTATGACCAACGCACCGTTGTTGGAATCCCACCGTTAAAACCCCTTTTTTCCATTTCATTGGTTCCAAGCCCATTGCACTTGAGGGGGATGAGCGCCTTGCGGTAACGAGGCTGTTTATTGAATGTTTACCCGCCGATGGGTTTTGTCGCACTGTTTTGCAGCGCCGGCCGTTGTTACGTGTTCGCTCGCCGGCGTGGCACGATCCGTGGTCACCGGCAGCGAATGGATGTTGCTCTATAATTGATCAAATGATTTTTATTCATGATGCTACCCATTCCCGGAAGGAAGGTGTTTGCTACGAGGGACTAAGGAGTATCATTTATCCGTTTTATTAATCTCCTTCAAGCGGACCAACCGACCTTCATCCGGGTTGTGTCTGATGATGGTTTCGTTGCGATAATAGTAGCTGTTTATCATAATTATTTAGTGCGTCATGAATTAGAAACCTAGCGAGAGTCTTTGAATAACGTTTATTAGAGTAAATAAGCGTAAATTGATGGGTTACTGAATATTTTCCTAGGAATGATAGAGAAAACTGAGAATATCTTGCTAGGAAAACGCCTATAGTGGATCGCATACATTAAAATTAGTAGAACACATTAAACTAAACAAAATTATTGGAATAGTTTTGTAAAATGGTTGACAAATTTAATTATTTTATTGTTTTTTTTGAACATCAAAGTATGTAAACAAATACGTATTGTTTTTCATAAATAAACAATTTAAAATGATATTAAAAAAAACTTCTTAAATAATGGAGGCGCCTGGTAGCTTGTAATAATTTAGACGCCTTGTAACAAAAGTAGGTTTGTTGTGGCAAAAAAAACTTGCACCGTATCTTTTTTTTTGATAAGTTTTATCATCCATGCTATGAATGTCTATGAATATGCTAGTTGGAATGATTTATGCTATGCGGGTAGTACGAAACATAGGCCTTCGGTTTGAAGGTAGTAACCGGTTGAAACGCTGCAATTGGGAGCAGAATGCATAAAAGATGTTGCATAGAACAAATGCATGCTAAACGTTGTATGGTTTTGGGGGGCTGTTCAAGTAAGCTATTTATATTTAAATGAAGGTGCCAGGGAACACTATGCATTAAATTTCATTCCTCAGGAAGCATCCATCGTGACAAGGGTTGAGTATATTCGTTTTTATAAAACATGATAAAAAAATGGGATCTATGATACTTTGAGTCAAAATTCATACATCTTGAGACGACATCCTACAATCAAATTGCAAATATCTGCTTAATATTTTTTTATTACATTTAAAATGAACATTGCCTTCAACAAACGTTACTGAGCGTTGAAATTTATTTGCAATACTTATAGGTAAAAATATGGGCTATTCATGTGAAACCAACTTGTATAAAATGTTTTGTTTGGAGATTTGTCGACCAACAAAAAGGCAACATAAATTTAAATTTACAGGCTAATTTTGATTGCCAGTTTGCGTGGAAAACTGGGAGTGGATAAGACTTCAAACGTTGAAATATTAATAGTTTTAGTTATAGGTATCATAAACCCCGATGGTACTACCTTAAGAACAATAACTTCATATTTTTAATGCTAATAACTTTCCAAACATGAGTAGTATAAAAATAGCATTTAATCGTTGGTTCATTGCAGGCAGACAGGCAACCCACTAATGTTTGACCAAATGAGCTTCTCGAAAGAGGGGATCTTAATAAAACTGTCCTTGATGGGGGAAAAGGAAGTTCAAAAGGATGCGACCGACTCCATGTCATACATTAATGGTCAATTATAGTAAGAGGATTAAAGAAGACGCCCTGCTTTCGACCATTTATGGACGCTGCTGTAGGGGACAGTCTCCGACTGTGCTACCGTTTCGTATCGGAAGTGTTCCAAATTTCTCCAAGGTCGTACGGTTTTGATGGTTGATGGTACTTTTACGACAAAACTGGTTCGAGCGGGTCCTTCGCAGATCTGAAGTTATGTTTTGTCCCTCCCAATGGCGTGAGGGGAAGGATGGGGGGGGGGACGGGCCTTGATGCAGAAGTATAAAATCTCAACGACACGAAAAGCCACTGCGTTGAATAATTCATTTCATTCGCTTAGCAATGAAATGGGCACGAGGGGGAAGATGGTAGACAAAGAGCAGAAAGAAAGAGTTCATTATTTTCTTATGGAATTCGATTTTATTTTCAAACGATCTCAACAAATTTTCGTAATTTTCTTTGCATGATTTGTTTTATCTCGTTTTTTTTTGTTTTGCTGTCCACAACAGTGCAAACGGGACACGTGAGTACACGGACGCCGAGATGTTGGCATACCGGCATTCGGGTTTGGTTTTGTTTTTTGCCAAGTCTGTCATTCTTCTGTTAACTAACACAACAGTCACATAAATTTGGAACGCATCGAACGAATGAGTTGTACCGTATCCGAATCGTGCACGTTGTTTGGCTGAATGTTTCCTATCCCCCGTTCAATCGACCGTTCGGTTAATCCCAAAAACGAAAATTAACCAATGGTTTTTTCTTCCTGTATAGATCGAATCGCCGCTTACCGACTAGCATAATTATTAAACAGCTTTGTTTTTGTTTGTCGTTCTTTTGTGTGTGTTTTTTTAATTCCCTTTTGCTGTATTCGTTTTCGTGTAGGAGTAATGTTTACGGTGTATGCGTTAAGGTGTATGCCTTTGTCTCAATCCGACCATTACGGTTTACACACTGATGTAGGTGATGACGGATTTCTTCACTCACGTTACATAGAATCTTGTCTAACCCAGCTGTCCTTTTGTCGTGTATGGATGTTGGACTGCTGCATTTGGCTCCTTTGTGTGTAAGTGTGTGGTTTGGTTTGTTTTGTTTTAGGATAAGTTACTAGTTACATGGCTTGACGTGGTTTATTTATTTCGTTAGTTTATTCTTCTCTTTTAATAGCTTACGTTTAGTCAATATTCTTAGCCTCGCTTATTCTATACAGATTTTTTGATCACTCGCTGTGTGTTTTGTTTTGTTTGGCTTTCTGAGAAATGGGACAGAAGGAATGGAATGATGGTGTGAAGGTGTTACACATTCTCTCCCAGACATGGGCTGTTTCACTCTACGGCGTTGGTTTCTTGTTTTTTTTTGCAACTTCCAATTGTATCTGTCCCTGGCCACTTGGCTTGTTAAGTGTTTTTGTAGTTTACGTTTATCTCACTCACCTTCATTTAACAGCCGTGGCCGTGTGCGCGAACCATCCGATCACACTCGTTTACATCCCGGGTTTCGGTTGAGATAAGCTACCGGTTTTTGTTTTCTTTTTTTTTGTGAATTATTTGAAAAACAAACCCAAAAACAGTCCTATCGTCGTAACGCTTTACATGTGTTTCTTGTTGCTTTCTATTATTTGCCAGTGTTGCAATGTGTTTGTTCTGCTGGTTTTTCCAGGTTTGTTTGTTCATTTTCTATGTTCACTGTAACTGTAGTCGTGTTAGTCTTCCGTTTATTTAGAATAGAGTAGTACAGAGAGTTATTAAGAGAACTGTAGTTGCTAACACATGTCTGTGATGCGATTATCCGCAAGGAAACATTTGCTTTCCTTTCTTGGCATGTTTGTTTTGGTTTGATTTTTTGATTCCGTTTGTTTCGCTCTTCCATTTGCTCGCCTTAGTAGATGGTTTGATTTGGTATGTTTGTTTGATTCAAGAGTGTTTTCCCATTGTTACCAAGAATTTTCGAACGAACTAAGATTGTTTTCATAAGTTTCTGGTTTAGTTTTCTCGACTTTATCCTAGTTGGTTGTGTGCATTGATTCGGTACTATGTATTTGCACCTGGTTTTCAGTCGCCCTCGCTGTTTTGCTTTCAGTTCTAGGTACCCTTTCATGCGCTGCCGTCGCTTGTAGCAATACTTAATACATACCTACACTCTGCCATACATTTCCAATTCGATACCCCTCTTATCGATATAATGATTTAACTACAAAGGGCAAACGAGCGCCCATTCGTTTCCAGTTTCATTTATTTATAACTTGCTATTGGAAACATGTTCACTCGCTGCACATGCACATTTAAACACAAATTCCATACGGCGCAGTACCGTTCCGGGTGTTACGTTTAAATCCGTGCAGCGACACGCTTACTGCTAGTAATTTGATTATCTCGTAACGTAAAAACTTAACGCACGTTCCAGGGGACGAAACAAAACCGGAGCGGAACTCTAACAAAGGGAAAGATATTGATCAATCCTAATCTATGTACACATCACGCCATCGCTTGACGGACTCGAGAATAACTCGTTTTGCGGGTTTTGCGTGATTCTTTTGACAGCTCGGTCTATAAACCGCCTTAAGCTCCTCCATTGATATTTGAGCTTGCTGGGTCCCTTTGGAAGGGTACCCCAAGAATTCGGGTATGACTTCCGCCGCACGGATGCGTTGACTGTGGGTTTCCTGGAGTGCCGGAAACATGCTAACGAACTCCACAGTCAAAGCACCCAGGGAGGAGAGAAGGTTTGGAATCATGCACCGGAATGGTTGCTTATAGACAAGAGTTGTCATGCACTACCGGAGACACTCCGCCGGGGACGTTTTCGCGCTTCAGCAACGTGGACGCATCGTGACGGCTGTTGGCCACGATCTGTCGGATGGTGGGCGCGTACGGTGGACGTCATAGGCGCAGCTCCGGCGGCTCCTTACATCAAACCTGCGTGTGCGAGTTGGCGTGGATCGGATCCGGGTCGGTGTGTGTCGCCGGGGTGTAGTACTAGAACGGATACTGCAATTAGTACGGCTCGTTTGCTGTCCGCCAGTGTGGGTGGATGTAGCCACCACTTACCCCGATGCGACCGTTGTCATACTCCCGTGCCGCCGGTGGCATCGTGAGCCGGTTTTTCGAGTTGGAGTTGGAGGTCATCGTGTCGGAGAGCGGGATACGGTTGCTGGACCGGTTTGAGCTTTTCATGCAAAACTCGACCAGGGCGACGGCTAGCGCCACTAGTAAGCCTCCGATGAGGATGTAGAAGATACCGGCCACGTTGCTAAGCGAGAGTTCGTTCCGTGACGCGTCCTGCTTATCGTAGTGTTTGCATTCCGTCCGATCGAACCACCATTTGTTCAACAGCTTGTCTAGCTCACCGTTCTCCTTTAACGACAGCACTGCCAGATTGATTGGATCTCTGCAAAGGAATGAGAAAATGGTTGGTTTTTAATTATTTATTTGAAAATGGAACATTAAATTTTTTTTATACCAGTGGATTTCATGTATTTTTTATATCAAATATTCCAATAAATTCAATTTTCTTTAAGGTCCATTAATTCTTCCACAAAAAGTAGCCAAAATCGAAATATGCTTCTGATATATGTTTTAAGAAGTTAATCTACACCTTATTCCGTTTAAGTCAACCCCATTCTCAATTCTCCACGCCCAATTTTTTGCAAGAGATCTCTTCTATTGTTATTTAAAATATTTACAGAACTGGAAATATGCCTGCCTTTTCGTTCTTTAATTCTCTTTAGTCACCATTAATTTTATTTACATAAGATGGATATTCATTTTTTCTGAAGTATCTCATTCATTTAATGTTAGTTGAAGGATAGATATTCAATCGAAAAATATTCAAATACATTCCAAATATTGTTTAAAATTATTATTGAGAACAATGGGAATTCTAGACCTGGATACTTCTAGTTGCAAGTTGCCAAATGTCATAGATTATTTGAAACCCATCTAGATATAGTAATTTTATGGAAGGAACGAATGGTAAGTGAGATATTCTAAGTTTATGAACATTAACTTTTCCAGCTAGAATTACTGATTTATCTATATCAATCAATCTTAGACAAACTGTAATAAGAAAATACAAAACATTATCAGAATTTCCAAGAGTGACATATTAACTTCTAGGAATCCTTACTCCCCAATACAAAACCGGAAATAGCAAGATCGTCAATTGCCAATTGTTCCCAAGAAAGGTAATTGCATCT
Organism: Anopheles minimus; assembly: GCA_000349025.1. Lineage (NCBI taxonomy): Eukaryota > Metazoa > Arthropoda > Insecta > Diptera > Culicidae > Anopheles > Anopheles minimus. Next base: position 7,954,122 of record KB663721.1, read on the forward strand.
GCCAGCTGTGCACATTCAATACAAACCGAGAAGTAAAAGAATGTTTGCACATTAGCTGAACATCCAGCATGAAATGAAAGTGTCTTTTGCAAACGCTTATTCCTCAAACAAATTAGCCCAGTCTTGTGGCGTTTGTGCTAGAAAAATACCCTGGAAGTATATACGTCACGCCGTTGGAACTCGACTCATCCCGGACCGGGGAATAAAAGACACGTGGGGCTGTGTGAGTATTTTAATATGCCACCCGGAAGGCATGGGACACTTTTCGTCATGTTTGTTTTTGTGTCTTGTTTTTTTTTTCGAGCTGTCGGTGGTGTATGCATTTCCCGAGTGCCACAGCGGTGGTGACAGAATTGCTCGACCCGTCACGGATGGGTCACGTTTCTGTAGTGGCTGCACTTGTGTAGTGTTCGGCTCTCTCTGCGCTTTACAACGTCTACGGTGTCTGTTTTCGTGCCATGTGTTGGGTACCACACTCCAACCCAACTCGTTGAGACGAGCCTCGAGGGAGCGAAACGGCAAAAAGCTTTTCCGCCAGGCGTCCTGCATTGGGCAGACATTGGGACGCTTCTTTGCAATTGGATCACGACCACCGTTTCCGCATCGACCGGGACGGCAAGATACGGCCAAGAGGCTTTGGAGCACACTTTAGCCAGGTACACAAAGCGAACCGAGCAGGGATTTCAAGCGACACGCCAGTTGATCTTGGGTGAAGATGGTTCGAAGAGTACTTCCAACGGTGCATACACAAGACCAGGCTGGATATGCAGCTTCAAACCGAGGAAATAAGGAAGAGTGAAATAGATTCCTATAAACTCGTGGCAGCAATACCCGATGCGACCAGCAAAACGTTGAGCGTGATTGCTAATTGTTTCGAAACACATTTCGTGCCGTGCTGCAAGCAAACCATCCCCCGGCCACTTCCCAAACATCCGTGTACCTCCCCCCCCCCTAGCTCTTGGTGGTGCTGGCAAATGAATGACTTCGCCTGCACTTGCCGCTGCTTCATTATGCAGTAGTGAAAATAATGTCACACAGTCTCAATCTTCGTCTGCCGTGACTGGGTCGCTGAGGTGACCTAGTAGCAGATATAGCCTTGTCCGTACCGACTGCCCGCCATGGGGGCTGTCTCGAGAGTGTGCCCGCAGTTTTTGTTTCAAACCCTTCGGTGTTTTCTATTCATCGTTTACTTTGCCGCTTACTGTTCGTCCTGCTGGGAATGCAATGCATGCAATTGCTCTGGCGAAGCATGAAAGGACGCACGCCCGAGGAGTAATGATGCGGAGGGAACTGTTTTTCGTGCGGCACTAATGGGACACGGTCGGTTGATTTGTTTGAGTTCGGTGCACGCTGCGCTAGACTGCGCACACACACACACACACTCACACCCTTCCGCCACCCATTTTTCAGTCCTTGGTTGGTAAGTTTTTGTTTTGGCTTTGGCATCCGCTTGCACGCTTTCGCCACCACTCTGCCAGTGGTTCGAATTTTTATTATTTCGCATTTCCATTTTCCGGATTTCTGCCGGTTTTTGTGCAGTTGCATATTCATTTAGTGCAGGGCAGTCATGGGGTTTTTTGTTTCAAGCACCCGGGCAATCCACTAGGGCAATTTTGCAGAAATACGCTACACATTCAAACCAAAAAAGTCCTTTTTCATTGTTTGTTTTTTTGTCTTTATTAAAACAAAAAAGGGATTTTCTCAAAGTGGAATGAAGAGCATACGCGAGACCATTGTACGTACGTAGCAAAAAAAAAAAACAAACCCAAGAATTATGCTGACGTTCGTGCACTCTGGCGATGGTTGATGACGGTTGACGGTGGTTGCTTACAATTTGTCGACCTTCGGTCGCTTCCAACCGGCGACCGAGGGAATACAAAGCACCGGAGCACACACACCTGCATTCAGATATGGAATGCACACGGCAAGTTAATATTTTGACATGTCAAACAGAGGGAGATTTGCTTTTGTCCCACCAGCACGCCCAGTGCGATTCTCGTTCGCGTGCTCCGTACTGGCTACGAAGAAGTATTTTGTTTATTCGGTTCTGTTGCGACAATTCGTCAATTCGTGACATTTCTTAGCGGAACGAATTATGCGAATGGGTGGAGACTTTTTTCTGTTCGTGAAAATGGTCAATTTGTTGGTGGAAAGTATTTACCGCAATTGAAATTAAGTAATGAAGGTATTATCAAATGTTTTTGTTGGGAAAAAGTTTAATGGCGCCTGATAACGCCAACGGTTTGGAAGCATGAAACAAACAGATTTTGAATGCAGGTTACAATGCTGCTAAACAGCATCATTGTTTTTGTGAAACATTGCTCACTGGTTTAAGTGTGGTCGAAATAAATAAAAAAAGTGTTTTGTCAATATAAATTTCAAATTCTGATTGTTTTGTTGTCTATTCAGCTAGCTATAAAAAATATTAGTTTATTATGATTTTAATTTTTCATATTTCTTAACGATCCAATTGCGTTTCAATGTAAAGCAACAATTTGTCGAGATGCAAATGTAAGTCTGTGGTCTTTTAAGAATTATATTATTAGTTTTTAGATGAATTTAAAAAATAAATGTAAATATAAATAAATTTACAAAGTTAACAAAACAAAAGCGGAAAATCTTATCATGACTGCATTTTTTCTTTGTTATGAAAAAAATTGTTCTAAATACTAAAACATGAATGAATGATAACATTTCAATAACAGTAAACAAAATAAGACTAACCAATGTTAAAAAGATTCATCAAAATATTGGAAAAAATAACATTAATGACTAAAATACTACAATTTTACAATTGTAGTACTAAATAAAATACTACTAAAATAATACAATTAGAAATACAGTTTGAGTGTAATCTCGGTTAGTTACGTTGATAGGAAAGCTTTTAAAAATGGCCGCAGTCCTGTTTTGTAACGCTTTAACATGAATAGACTTGAGGAAGCTTTCAAAATTTCGTGTTGTTGAAACTTTTGCTCTCAAAAAGAATACATAAAGCTTTTTTAAAAAATGGCGAGCTTTTCTGTGGAAATGGAAGCTTTCAACATTGCAAGGATATAGCTTCGAACCATACTATAAAGAGGGCGCTTTTATTCGTGCTACCATTTCGAACGTATGGCGGAGGATATTCTTGACCTTTGTCACTTCCCCATATCATTTCCCACAGTCCCACTCTATCACACAACAGGAAGGATGCACGTGTTTACGCAAAGTTACTGCCATTTTTGCCACCGCAATGCTGCGGTGCGCACGAAAGCTCTTATCGAAATGTTCGTACTGCTTACCTTAGCGGTGAGCCCAAGGGCGTGGCAATGCCGAATCCTTTCGCGTCTAGATTCCGCCCGACCTTCATCGTGTCGCACGGTTCGCGCTCGTTGGTGTAGTCGTTCTTCGGTGACTCGATGAGCAGCGCGTACTTGCCCTTCGAGCTACGCACCCGCCGGATGCCCTCGTCGTACGTCTTGACGAACACTTGCTTGCGGGAGTTCATGTACTCCCACATGCGGCTGTACAGGGAGATTTGCGATTTCTATTCCACGCAGGTGGGATAACACGAACGGGCGGAGAAGGGGTTGAGATGGTGGGGAGAGGAGGGGAGAAAGAGTATTGAAATTAATGAGCTCCTGTGCGGGAAGCCAGGACAAACGCGCGATACATACCCGGAAGAAGTCCCAGGTCGAGCCATGCATCAACGTGCCGTACTGGACCTCTGTTTGTGAGGCCAGATCCTCCGGGGAGTTGATTGGCGTGACCATGCGCTCGACTGTCAGGAAGGCGGCCAGGTTGGCCGTGTAGGACGAGATTAGGATGAGCGTGAAGAACCACCAGACCGAGCCGACGATCCGGCCCGAGATCGAGCGTGGGGAGATGTCGCAGCCCTGCTGCATGAAGGCGCCCAGAGCGAACCAGAATGAGTTCAGAATGCTAAACTCATTTACCGTCGCCTGTGGCACTGCGTCCGGTTGTTCGCCTGACATATCCGGTCGTGGCAAGAGTGGCAGCGTCCGTAGTAACGCACGGTATCCGAATTAGCCATAAAGTGTGTCACAAAGCAGCATGAACAGCAGCAGTCGCCACCAGGCCGTGCCAAATGGTGGTTCGGACAGAGTAACACCCGTCGTTTCGGCACACGAATGGTACGGCACGGTTGGAGCCGAGAAAGGAAGGAAAACATATGAGATAAGTTACGTCTTTTGTGCGTCCATGCGAGAGATGCAGTGTTTTCCAACCGGAAGTGTTCACAACTCATCCGAATGCGTGCGGCATGGTACGTGCCGTGCGCCATCGGATGCCTTCGACTTTGGACGTAGTAGCGCCTGTGCTAGGGCGGAAATACACTGCATCCCTCAAGGGCAGGGCACACTTCCGAAAAGGTGAAATGGTATCCGTTCCTTTGGACAGAGAAATTAATTACCGTTATAATTAACTAGTCGCCATTCGAAGGGCGAAAAGCGTGACACTATGTACAGGACGATGCTGACACCGACGTAGCTGAACAGCACGCAGACCTGGATATGGGAAGAACGGAAATCGCAAACACAGCATTAGTATTAGATAACGCAGCTGGTGAGGAGAACTGCATTATTGACCACCTCAGGAGGTAACTTCAAACACATTTCGCTCCTGAGGTTGATGGAGGATGACATAACACCACCGAAAGCTCGTGTTCCTGTTGCCACGGGTCACGGTTTTCGGTAGCACTCATTAGCCTGTCCTTAACTCCAGCACGCGGAACACGCGTACGCTTACTACTCACCCAGATCTCTTTGGAAAGCGGATTGAGGAAGCTAAATACGCTCGGCTTCTGCTTGACCGGCCGTTTGATCATGATGGAAATGCCGAGTGACATGAACGGTTTACTAAAATCGATGACGCGCTCCCGCTCTGACGTGATGGTCATCGGGGCGATGGCAAAATCGGCCTCCTTCCGCACGAGTTCACCCACCATTCCATCCCAGCCACCTTTGACGTCTGGATTTTCCGAGCCGTACTGACCATCCTTCACTATCCGCAGTTCGTCTGGTTGTTTTGGGTGAGAAATGAATGAGAACGGAAAAGATTCAATTTGAAGTTGGAGTTTGCTTTTTTTTGTCGTTGGCGCTACTTGTGTTTCATGGTGGACATTTAATTTGGATGAAAGTTGGGCAGCGTAAAAGCAGTTGCCGGTGCAGGAAACTGAGAAAACAAAAACTCTAATGAAAAAGGACCAAAGGGCAACCAGAGACGGTCGAAAGAATGTCTACCCGGCTAGATCTAAGGATCGTGTCCGCATCTTGGGGGCTAATTTGAAAGTTTTCAAATATAAACTTTCGTGCGGAAGATACCGTAAGTGGGACTTTCTTGTCCTTTCCTTTTGCACGGAGGGATTGACCTTGATGAGGATACAAAAAAGGGTTTCATGCAGTACCGTAAATAATTGTGGTCAGCTATAAAACTTAGGAGGAGCTAAAATAACGATTATTAGACATGGGTCTGTGTACATTGAGAAGCAGATTTGAATAAAAAGAAGGAATTTCAAGCCAGTAGAAGCTTTAAATTTGAATGAAGCGTAGGTTCGCTATATTTAAAATTGTCCTGATGTTTATTTTGTCATTGTTTAATATCAAGGTTGATTTGTGTGAGTTTGTTCAGAAACTAAATGTGCATTCCAGTTCAACAGGAATTCTTGAATCAAAGAGTTACTTGCATAACTCATTCCCAATTGCCCTCTAATGACTATTCGTATCCCAACTGAATGATGAATGATAGCATGTACTTTCACACATAACCAGCCCATCAACAGGAATAATATATTATACATTAGGCTGCGATTACTGGTTTCATCGAGGGAAAAGGCGATATTAATGGGAAAGTACGTTCAATAGCGTGAAAGAGCATAAGCTGATTCCATGATGATGCGTTGCTACCCAATGCCTTGGGATAATGTTTCCTTGCGTGAAAGGAGCTATTGACATTGGAACCAGCATTATGTATTTATCTCCTGTTGCCAATATGGAGCGATTAAAGGTCTTCATTAAAGAGGGTTTCTTATGTGAAATGGTAACGAGCTGAAGAATGACCTCAAAAGCATCAGGTACTTTGTATACGTCTGAGGGTTATACGCACAAGTATTATACAAGTACTAACATTGTAGCGTGTTTAATATGTAGCAAAATGAATGACACATCTACAACGAGAAAAATCCTTTGGAGTGTCTATCTTATGAAACACAACGCTCTCAGGTAAAGATATCGTCAAAAATAGGCACGAATGATAGGATGGGTTTCAAAATTGACTCACAAACATGGTCAAGTCAATAGAAAAACATGATCCCAAAGTTTACATTGCCTGTACACCTTAGCCCAAGGCTTTAGAAGTCACAAATTATGTCAGTTTGGTATCTTTTCACTAGAAAATACAGGGGGCACAGGTAAGGATGTCAACCCAAAAGGAAACTGAGCGCTAAGTAAACCAACTCAGTGTGTATACGTACAGTTGATGCCGAGTTTTTTCGCCAACAGCTCGGCCAGATCCTTGCAGTATCCCTCGAACCGCTCGTTCGTCTCCAGCGTCTCGCCCGGTTCTGGCTGTCGCAGCATGATGTACGGTTCCTCGATGATGGTCGTCACGATGTAGGTCTTGTTCCGCTCGTAATGCATGTCCGTCTTGAGCCGGGTGTACTTGGCGACGACCGGCGCCAGTCCACCTTCGTCCGACCACTCGGCCACCTTCACCATCGCGCTATTCACTGTCATCTCGACCACGTGCAGTGTGTAGTTCTGGCGTTTGCCGTCTTCGTTGAATCTGATATCACCGGTAAGGCCCGATATTTCCACCTGTTCTTGGCGAAAATGTGGTCGTAAAAACGCGGTCCGTGGGGTTGGATGTTCCCAACCGTAGTACAGTCACAGAGGTAGTAGTGGTTTTTCCCGTTGGTGGCCCAATGCCAACCGTGCAATTGTGGCGATTGCAGTAGCGATGATGATGCCAATAGACGGAAAGGTGTAAAAGTTAAGCCATTTGCAAGAACGATAAACAGAAGAAGGGAGAGAGAGAGAGAGAGTGAGATTAATGGTAGAGAAAGAGATATCAAACCAATATTAGCCGACTGTGGGGTTGCATTTTATGAGAAAGAAAAGCAAGGTATTGCTACGCAACAAACGCAGCGCAAGTGATGGTATAAATAAAGACCGGTAGCCATAATAATGTATCATGGGCTCATAAATCTTGGCTCGATTTGGCTAAGGAACACATCCCAGGTAGATATGGAGCCTAGTTGTACAAGGAAATGAGCCACAGAACAACCAAGAAATGAAGGCATGGTGGAAATACGTTGTGATTTTAAAATACAATACAGTTGTCTTATATTGAATGTCATAAATGAGTTTAAGAATCTAAAAACATCTGTGAATATACTGTAGTTTTGATGAAAATCAAACAATCTCGTACTATTCCATTGTGCAGTTACTCTCACGAGTGGCATTTCGGTGAAGTGATAGGAAACAACTGCATTCCTTACCTTGCGCAGGTAGCGCGAAATTTTATCACCGTGCTCCCACGGGGTGACCCAACCTTTGGAGGTGTTACAGTCCAGTGTTCGCGTTCCGTTGGTGGGAAGGTTGAACGGTTGGCCTCGATTGCGCATCGTGTACGCCCGGAACTGGTCCGGCTTTTTGCGCATAATCTTGGAGAATGCTTCAACCAGCACGAACACGGCATCGTACATGAGGGCAGCCTGGGCAGAGATCAGCTCTTTGCCGGCGCCCTGCGATGTGGTCGGATCTAATCGCTTCCATCCATCAAGAAACTCCTTGACGTACTTTTTGCTCGTATCGACGATTCGGAAGCCGGTGATATTGATTGCTCCGTACTCGATAACTTCACTCTCCCAACGATCATCCATCACCTGAGGAGGGAAAAGAGACAGATGTAAGAGAGAAACGTGTGAGATTAAAACCGATAGTAAGATAAACTGAATCTGAACTAAGGAACAGTAACACAGATAATGGTTTGAAAACAAGCAAATGTTTAGGATGTGGTTTTTGGTCAGTCTTTCTGCCAAAAATATCAGTTTCTAGACAATTTCAAAACTGTTCGATAACTAATGCATTACTTCAATCAGGTGATATGTTTTAACAATTGCTGACGGAACAGTAATTCCTTCATTCAAATGGAGAAATGACAACGAACGTGACATGATACGGAAAAACGTTCTTAGACATGAATGCTTCCAAAATAAAAGTTCTACGACCGATGTTTAACTATACACAAGGAACAAGATTTCAACAGCAACAATGATACTGGTTGGTGCTGGGACCATGGATATCTGGCTTTTGCATGCAGCCCGCAGCATTGTTAGGTGCTTGAACGTATGGATAAATGATAAAGCAAAGCTCGGATGTGACTATCAAAACCCGGTAACCGAAACTCCGACCAGCCGTCAAGCGTCACTAACAGATGTAACCACGTCAAGGTTGAGAGAACTGATAAAGGAACGGACGCAGAAGAGCAGTCTATTTATGTTAAATCATAAAAATTGACTGGTGGCGAGTTTGTACTGAGTTTCACTCCTCGATTGCTGTGAGCCCACCGGGGCATGCTCGGAAGCCCGTGTTTTGCCTGCACGCACTTGATTCGCATTGTGATTTCGGTTCCGGTTTTACTTGCAATAATACGAACCATATGGAATGAAAAGGATAGACCGTGTGTGCGTTCTGACGAGTAATGTTCCCACTGCTGATGGCCAACGGGTGGAATACGAAACATCGAACGAATAAATTTAGTCCATGGAAGAGAGAGACCGACAAAGTTCGCAGATAGAAGTGGTCGAACGAGATAGAGCATCCGTTTTGGAAATCGCTCGAAGTTAGGTACGATCGATCTCGAATTCTAAACCATGCACCGGGATGCGCATTCACCGAAATATCGTATCTGATAAAAGGAAGGCAACGTTTGGATTGGCAACCCTGGCCGAGGTTGTGATAAAAAGCGAGGAACCGTAAAAGTTAGATAAGATGGTAAGTGACAGATGGAATAAGCATACAAGATAAACGGTACATGATCAACGAGATGGGTCGGCCGAAGGTCGTTTTGGTAATGGTCGTTTTGGTAATGCTCACAAAACCAAGGCATATCATGTTACAAGAAAAAGGCATGCAATATATCGACATGTGCGACATGGGGAAAAGGCCAGTGCATGTTATAGTACAATCAATGCTTATGCCATTTAAATCGTGATATGCGGTTTTCTGTATTTAACACTCAAAATGAAGCTGTTTGATGATAAATTAAGAAGTCTCATATTGATAATTTTATGTATAGACTGTTAGCGAAAAATCGCTACAAATTTTGACAAATAGGTATATGATTGTAAAGTCACTCATTTGTAGTAAATCATGAACGACCAGGCGTCTCCATTGAAGAAAATACGTCAAAGATCGAAATGCTTGTGTTTGAATCTGAATTTTCCCTTTCATGTGGTTTGCCATCTTCATTCCATCCAACCATATCAAAAAGCCGCTATCTATTCGAAACATGTGTCAAAACAGATGAAGTCCCTTCATTATCGTTTTGATATGCAGTTAAGCGTTGGACCATGTAAGCTCGATACTGAAATCCCTTGTTTGTGGTTTTGAGTCACACGGAAGTGATCCAATTTGTGAGAATTTTCCATCCCTATTGAATGTTATAGGAGAACCACTCGATGGTGTATTTTCGTATTTGTATGTAATTGTGGTTCACTGAAGAACCCGACACAGGAAGCTTTTGTCACTTCGAAGCTAACTGAGTCGACCATTGCTTTAAACATCCCAACCGTTAATATTTTTCCAAGCGGCAAAGAGAATATGGTTCGCTTCACCGATAGCCTCGTCTGTTGTATCGTATTATGTGAGGTTGTCGTGTGTAAGAACAATCAGTTTAACAAACGTATGGACAAACTAGGTACCAACGAGCTTGTTTCATATCGTTATACCGTACGGCTATGTTGGTTGTGGTTTCTCAGTGAGGTGGACAAGAAACAATTAGCAACATTCCGATAATGATGGAAAAGGCAAGTCGGAACGATGCTAGAGTTCCCGATTACCTGTAGCTTTCTCCTTTCTTGTTTTGACTGATGAATTGGATGCTATTTTCCAGGCCTCTGACGTTTGCGTGCAAAAGAAAACAAACGAATAGTCAGCTCCGAGGCTACATTTTAGGCGTTGTGTTTGTTTCAGATTGCCCAAAAGCCGTTAAATACATAACGTAACGTAAGCTTATCCATCTCACTGGAATTCATTCTCCCAACTCCGAGCAAATGGGGAAACAAAGGGGATAATCGTACTATTTGCTTGCAACATATCACATGATTGAGTGAACTACGGGTATAGTCCAGCTTCGGTCGACATTGATCGCATGTTGGGCAATGATAGCAGCAACACAATGTTTTACCTCACCATATGTCACTTTCACCATAACTCCTCGTAGAAGAAAGTGGAGAATCAAGGAAATAGTATCCTTCAGCTTGTTTGGGGATCTTGTTGTGGTTAACCACTTTTGGCTGTGTTTCGTAACGCGACAGTGTGGTAACCAATTCGGAAAGCCCAAACGAGTGTAAGGTAAACGAACATCATTTATCGATGCTGATGACGATGATGGACATCATGATGGTGATGGGACTTCCTCTGGGATGTTGACGTGATTGCAGACCATCAAGCTAACTATCGATGACCGCTTCTGCTATCAGTTAACCGATTGGAACACATATTTTAAATCCTGTGTTTGCGTTTGGAATATTCCTTGGAAAATAGTGGTTAAACAGTTGCTTGAAAGAGACACCTTTGGAACATGCCAGGTTGATGCTGATTAGTTTCATGTGAACTTTGTTGCATTCGACATGGGTGTGTATCCCTTTAGTTAAGAAATATTTCCTCCTTCGAAATGGAATTCAAATAGAAATTTTCAACTAGATAAAATTCAATTTGTATCATGTGCTCATGGGTGTTTCGTATTGCATCTCTGTACAAGTCCAGCTTGACCGTTTACAATAAGTCGGTTGTATGGTTCATATAAAACTACTGGGAGCAGGCAGCCCGAATGCTTTAAATCTTCATGCTCTTACAGATGAATGGGGAACATTTTATGAGGATACGGGCATGCTTGAGTTGGCTGAGCGTTCGAGCGTATATGTTTTGTGGTATTTATATGTAGGGAACATCCAGCTTCAGTTTCCATTGTGCAGTGGCCAGTGATGGATGGGGGTATAATTTATTTGGGATTTGACTTACGATCACCACCCGCATCTTTGTTTTGCAAGTTAGTGAAATGAAAATCGTTTCGATGGGAAGAAGTTTTTCGAGTCCAACACAAGTAAAAAGATGACCAGAGAAAGGTCTTCAAATTGGTACATTTCTACATGATCTGTATAGGAATCCAACCCATATTGATTCAAAGTCTTAAATGTAGTAACATGGAGATAACATGCATAAGTTGGCTCGTAATGTTTTTAGAAATTACTTCGATGCATGGAACGTTTAACCTTCTCAGTTTCCATAATGTTTGTACGAGGTAAAGCTTTTGTCCAACATTCAACCAGAAAAAAATGAGAGTAAAATTTTATTCATAACTAGCTCAAGGGTGGTCCACGAACAAAAAAATAGGATTCTCTATTCGTGTTTGATACATGCAACTGAAATTAACTTTTTTTGTGTTCGAAGGTCTGACCACGCAGAGGTCATTCACTGTTCAGAGGACTCGAGATGGAATGAAATGATGGTTTTGTGACCACCAATGAATAAGTTTTGCTGCAAAAGGTTTTAAATATGACTGATAAATCTAACAGATGATCCTGCTCATTCCCAGAATTCAGGAAAAAATATGCGTAGAATTAATAGATTATTTTGGATTATAATTATTCATAGACAGTATATTATGAATGGATCCTTACCCAAAATATGATGCGCTCTAATTGAAATATTAAATATGAAGGAAGCCAGCTTCTCTTGCAGCTTGCAGATATTTGCTAGGTACATGACGCTCGTGGCACTTATACTCACAAAACAGTACACACACATTACTGCTCTCACGCAGCAGGAGAGAACATGGGATCCTTCCAGGTTCCCAATATATTAGATTAACTTTAATGAGCAGAAGTAGGGCAATGTGGTTCCATTCTCTCACTTTTACCGGATGTTGTTTTCGTGCTTCCACTACTCAACGCTTCCAGGCCATTGAACCATTTAACGAACGGTATAATGTGTACTGTCTTACCCTAGGTCCATCCGGGATCGAATCTAAGCTCAACTCCACCATGTACACACAGTATTTGTGGTTGTGTAATATCAAGCCTCTTAATTGAAGGCCACCTTCAAACAAACCACCGCAGGCTATATGACCCTCGGATCCCTTTCTCGACCAGGTTTGTAAACGTTTAGGTACCACACCTTCTGTGTCGATGTATGCAAAACGCATTCAATGTTTATGGTTATTTAATATCCAGCACGGTAACACAGCTTCCGTAAGATTCATGCGGCATATTCTGATTGGGGTTCTGGTGAAACGGACTAAATGAATCAACATGAAATTGGGCGTAATGTCGTTGCGGTTTATTTTGTGTAAAATCAGCACCTAAACTAAAAGCTTAAACTAACTTGACGTTATGTTGGTAATTACGGTTTGGTGCTATCTTCCATCAATCTTATACTTTGTAGAGGAGTTCGAGAGAATTGTTGGAACAACCGAAAGTGCCTATTGTTGTGGTAATAATACTTTCATAGGGCCAACACTTGCTGCGTTGAACTATCTTACACAAATACTTTGTAACCATAATCCTAGTGACACTTTGTCCACGCCTGTGTTCGGCGCACCTTCTCTGTTTCGGCATGTCTTCTGTTTGAGCATGCCTTCAATAAAAACTCTCATTTTATGTCGGTGAATTTGATTCGATTTCGGCTGCTTTTTGCATCAAGGCAGTCCTAGTGATATAGCCGAAATACAATGTCATTCCATAAGTCCTCATGATTCTCTACAAAGTTGCTTGGTTGTCAGTGTTGTGGTCGAATCACTCATTACCTTCGCACGACAACTTTGGTTGTTCGAAGGGCTTTGGTTGAGCCAATCATCTTCTAGAGCCATCGTGATTGGGGCACTCATCGTTTATGCTGGGATAGAAAATCCAGTTCCAAGTTTTAGTGGATGTAGCAGAGGAACCAGTACACCTTTACATGTTACTTGTACTCCTTGAAACAGTCGGCAATTATTTCTGACTGTCAGAGAGCACGCCAACGTATAGAAGGACCGAAATGACAATAACTATTTCTCCGTCAGAACGCACTATCACGATGCTCTCTCGACGGGGCTTACGTACTTTCCATCGAAATAGAAGGTAATTTCATGCAATGTTAAGCAGGACGTTCGTGCAGACAACCCCTCTCGCGATGTCTGGTAGAATCTGAACACGAAATCTCGTACACTGTTGTAGCTTGATAGTGCTACTAAAGGGAATATCTTGCTCGCCTACCTCCTGATGGGTTTACAACATCTGGGAGCTGGCAATGAAACTAACAAGAAACGTATTAAAGCAGAAACTGCTGAAAAGCTCTCATCAATGACGTCATCGGGCGTGAAAAGGGCATTAAATTTGATTTTGATGGCTTTCAGGGGATGCATTCGTACGAGCAGGCGACGTATCAAAGCGCTATCAAGAGTGGTGTGTGAATGTATTTGTAGGGTGTGTGGTGCCCTTGAGTAATACGAGGTGTGGATTAAGCCGTACAGTTGAGGAAGGTTGCTTAAGTGGAAAAGCATAAAATCAGTAATACTAGGTTTACTGCCCACTGTGAACCCCCTGTTATGCTCATTGCTAGAAAAAGGATCCGAGCCATGATTGCCCGCCAGCAGAACAGTGGCAAATCGAGAGAATGTGAAATGAAGGGTTGTGGGAGATTTCTGTAAATGTAATGCCACACCAGAGCAACAGAGCAATCAAGGGTACCACCTAGGATGTTGCACATCTACATCTAGAACCCGTGGGAAGTCGTTTTCCTATTGGCCTACTTCCAACGAACAACAATCCATTCGAGATGAGATTAATTTCACGCCCTACAGTACACAGAGAATAATGGAAAAGTTGGGAACGGAAAACTAATCACAGCTTTCTATTAATATTACTCTACGATATCACTAACTGATGTGAATTGGAAAGAGTAGACAATTCGCTGCATAAGGTGTCCGTTGAACCTATGCAATCGAATGCAAATTCATAGTTCGATTTGTATGTAAATATTTCCTACTGTCTGGATGGGTCATGTTGTTGAACAATGGTAGAAGAAATAGAACAGAAGAAGAAGAGCAAAAGGACAACCGCCATAGTAAAGAACGAAACACTTACCAGTCCACTCAACAGATAGTGGTAGGTACGCTTGCCGAGCGTGATGTCCCGGACGTGACTGACTACGATGTCCTTGGCCAGCTCGGTACTACAGTCGAGGACGATGTGCTTCCGGGACCACCGGTTTAGCTCCTCGATAGTGCGTAGGAACTCTATCGCATCGCTTACGTTCGCTATCCGCTTGACCGTCTCGACGTGAAAGGTTTCGTTGCCTGGCCGGAGTCCTTGGTAAATCTGCTGCAGCCGTAATAGGCCTGTGAGAGTGAGAAGAATAGGAATGAAAGAGAGAAACATAAAAATTCAGAAAAGATAAAATACATGTACGCTAGTTCGGAAAATCCGTCCCACCACGCGAGAGAAGCCTCACACCTCAAGAATTTTCATACTCCTGGCAAACGGTTCTGTGCAAAATTCTCAGGCTGGACAGTTCTGTTGGAATAGGGGATGTGAGGTGATGTTAATTGACAAGTGTAAAGGTAAAAGTGTCCTCTCCACTGTGGCTTCAGAAGGCCCATTAGGATGCGTATCCTTCCAATCATGGCGCATTTAGGTTCTATCCCGAATGTGGGACAAATGGGTTTTACTCCGACACATCGGGCTTATGGCTCAAGGGTGACAAATGAAAATTGGCATACGTACAGAGAATAAATTGTATTGAATTAAAGCCTTAGGCACTGTTTTCTCTTGTATCCTGTGTCCTTCGCCAAGTCTAGAAAAGGACGCCAGTAGAATAAACCGGTTAAACCAAATAGGTAGATAGAACCCGACACCCGATCTGATAGACTGAGATCGAAAAACAAAAAAGTAGCTAGAGTGGAGTGTAGCTGGAACTTGGTAGCTTTCTCTTACTGGGTTTCGCTCCACAAAAAGCTGACGGGTGACTCCTGGGAACAAAAGACATCCCGGAAGGGCTTAGTAAAGTTGTGCCAGAATTGTGTAAGGAGCATTTTTCTACCAAGAGCGAATAAAATTCCAGTTTCGCCATTCCTTGCAACACTACTATCACCGTTTCTTGATGATAGTTCTCCTTCGCTTTCGCCATTATCACCAGCGCTATTAAGATGAACGGTAGGCCAAGGACGAGAATATGTGGCTGGAAACACTATGCGGAAAACTGTACTTGAATTCGAAGTACGAGTCTGATTTTTGAACACCGTGTGTGCGAATGTGGATGAAGTTGAGTAGAAAAAGGGGAAAACATAACCTCAGGAAAATATAGTCATTCACGCTCGTTTCAGGAAACTAAAAGTGGAGCAAAAGTAGAAAAGGTAAATTTTGTGCATTAGTTATCTCTTTGTACGTTGTGTGTGTGGTTTGGAAACCCAATTTCTTCACGGAATCCTTGTGTAAGTGGCATCAGAATCACCCACAGCGCGTAGAAAAAGCATGGGACATCGTGTGGCGCTAAAGAAAAACGAAGCGACAGAAAGGGATGATAAAGAATTTTCTCTGCTAGAAAGCTTCGGAAGCGGAAGAACTTTCCCTTCGTGTCGAAGATATGAAAAGACGCTGTCTAGCGCGATGGTGGTTGCTTCCGGAAGTGAACGCGTTCCAGTGGAAGTAACACCAACATTCATACGTAATATTAGTGCATGACAAAATGAAATAAATTAAATTAAATTGAATTAAAAGTTGCTCAGCACGACGGAACAAAAGGGTGTGCGTGACTTTTTCAAGGGAGCCTTTCTGCTAAACATCAACAGCGCAGGGGACAGAAAATGACAAAAAGAACGAAAGAGAATTAAAAACATCAAGTATAGCAGAAAACAAGTTCAAGAATCGGCTTTTGAAAACAACGTTCCTTTAAAGCTACGTGGTGGAATAAAAAGTGAATTTGTGGTCTCGCTTGTGGTGTTTGGGTTGTGGCCATTGTGGGTTTTAATGTGAAACCAGAACTGGTGGCTTAGTTCTAGATTAAAATAAATGTTGATGTGATGGAGCTCAATTGCATTTGCCTTTAAAGAACATTGTTTGGATGTCTTTCTTTTTTAATTATAAGCTCTGAAAAAATCTCTTAACAATTTCAGAATGTATTAATTATTTATACTCATTTTGTATTTTATAAATCATAAATAATTTTTCTCCATAGCGAACAAAGTGTGAAAAAGAGTTCTTTGTATCAAACAGGTGTTGAAATTTACCTGATGTAGGTTTTTCGCGATTAATTAGGCGTTGGCACGTGACAAAAAAGAATCGCTGCAGGTTTAAAATATCAATCACAGGCATGCCTTTCGAATTGTTTTAGGGAAGGCTGCGAGTCCCCTCGGCCCTTTTTGAACCCTTTTTCCCGAAGTAATTAAGATGAAATTGATTGAATCGAGAAGCATCAAAAGGACGGTTTAGACGTGCAAAGTTCCCGGAAGGATGGAAAAATGAAGCGAGAATATTATACCCAGCATGGTATTTGTTTTTGTTCGGTCTTCTTCGAACAGTAATTTAAACTGGTCCAACGGTGGTGTTTTGCTAGAACTTCTTCGATGTTTTGACTATCTATCCACCTCGCTTGTCCCGCTACTTGTCGTTCCAGTTTCCCATTTTGTTCTTGATTGAAATGAAGCTTGATGGTTGAAATGATTGATGAGTTTCAGTAGCGAGTCCATTTTGGGAATGTTTAATTTTAAAAATTCTTTTCCAACTAGAACCCTGAAGGGCGATAACGATCTGGAGGATATTTCGTTAGAGCATCCACTGTCTTGCCAGTAATGAAAAGATCACAAACTGAAGGAAATATGCAATTAATAATGACGCCTCTTCAATTTAACGAATGTCAATTCAAGACAAGTTCAAGGCTAAATAAAGAATAATAGCTTTATTCCATACTGGTCGAAAACTTATTTGAGTAAAAATCAGAATTAAAACGCTCAGCTAGAGCTAGAGTGGCATGCTAAATTTCTAAAATATTATGTTCGTTTTCTCTTGTTTGTTACTACAGATTAATCTAATATAGCTGTGTTTTTGTAAGACTCAATCCATCGACAATGAGTTCGTCTTCTTATTCATCTTATAAAATCCACCGAATATCCCCGAATTTAAGATCATCACAAATTGAAACTAACATGTTCGTGTTTGTTTTAGGTCCTCTACTTAATGCGTTGGAACATGTAGGAAATGCAAAGCTTCCCTCCCCAGCACACATCGATTCCTGGGTACAAGGCGGATTTGATGAGGAAAGTGAGAACATCACCTCAAACGTATTACCCAGGAATTCGGAAAACTCTCTCTTTCGAACGCTTGTAGCTGTAGTAGTTGGTGCGTTCCCCCTAATCCGGCTTTTTCAGCTTTGGCACTTCGTTTAACACCTCGACACTAGCTGGTGGGAGAGAACACTGTGTTCTCACACTCGACCTAGTGCATGAGGTGTCAATGATACAGCGTAGATACGGTATGCTATGTAATGCTTGGTGAAAATGCTAGCTAGCAAAAAGAAAAACCAGACACGATCAAACGATGGGCTAAAGTTTTTCGCTCGCAAATTTCCTTCCACGACGCAGTAACGACGGCTTAGCATTTGCAGCAGTATGGCGATGATAAAGTACGGAACAAACGGAGTGGAATGGAGTACGGAAGGGGACGGGAAGAACTGTGGGATTATGGTCGGGAAAATAACGGATGAATGCGGAAAAGAGCTTATTTATTCGGTTGGACGACATTCTCATACTAATTACATCAGGCGAGAAAACACCGCAAGAGCAGAACGACCCGGGTCCGACAACAGCCGGGATCACCGAGCAAAGAGGCGTCAAGGTGCGAGCGTATCTCGGGCTGTTCCTGGACATGTGTGCTTGTTTGTGTATGATCATCGGTTCCATTGTGTTTCGGTCTGCAAATGGTGTTTCCGGTGTGAAAAGTTGTTCCTATCCCAGTGTCCCAAACCGTATCCTCACCAGACATAGTATATTCTGTTGCAATTCACATGCAATGCATCTG